>JADLZN010001311.1:50003-103624 GCA_018155175.1 Sinocyclocheilus anophthalmus
TAGTTCCTCTTCATGAACTCGAGCTGCATCGGAAAACGCTTTCGGAATGCCTTCTGTGTCCACGCTCTGAATCTCATGTGAAATCAGTCCAATAGCTGAATGGGATGTCACGGCGGGTGATGTCATGACCAGGAAGCATTAAACAAGCCAGTGCGGGAGGAGGGACGCGTCAGCTTGCTTCATTCAGCGAAGCGTCTATGCTGCTGTCAGTCATATTATTGTCGGTCTTGTCTATTACGAGAAAAAGTTATAATTAAGCGACGTTAGGTCTAAGGATCACGCTAAGACAAAGCATGCAAAGGGCGAGTGCAAGCCACGTTATAGGTTGTGTGTTCCTCCCTGCCCACGTTACATCACGGGTGGGGATACACACGGCCTGTGCGTGGTTTGCTTGGGAGCGAGGCACAAAGAGTCGGCTCTTGAGGGGGGCGGCTGCCCGCATTGCGAGCGCCTCCCACTGCGTATGCTTCGCTCCCGGAGGGCTCTCTTTGAGGAGGGAGCTTTCGCCAGCGTTCCTCGCGGTGCTGGTTCTGCTTCAGCCGAGGCTGAGCGGCGGCTGCATTTGTGGGGTTCGTAGTTGGATCTGGCGGAGGGAATGGAGATGGGCTAGTCCCTATCTCCTTCCTCACCCACCGGATCCATTGCCCGATCTCTGGGTTCGGAAGCCCTTTCTGCAGCTACTTCCTCCCGGGGTGATGGCTCAACGCTTCTCCAGTCTTCCTCCAGTCTTCCTTCCGCCAAGCTAAAAATCGATTGGACCGCCGAGAAGCAGGCCGAGCCGCAGAAAAGCAAGCTGGATGAACGCTTTCTACGGTCTAGGCTGCCACCTCCACACCGGAGCCTGCCGTTCTTCCCCGATCTCCACACCGAGGTGGCGGAGGTCGGAGCCAGGCCTTTTCGGGTCCGCCTATTTCATCCCTTGCTTCAGATACTTATATGGAAAAGTGGAGGGCTAACTGAGGGGGGGGCTATAAAGTGACCTGCCCGGTTGACAACAGACGCTAGCGGAGCTATCTGTTCACCAGCTGGCATCGGTTTTCGGAAAGGTACGGCCACTGCCCGCCAAGCTTGCTGACGTACACAACACATCAGCGCGGTGGGAAAGGGGTACGCCGTGTCCAGTAGTGGTAATGGCCGGTGCTTGTCTGCACACGATGTCTGTGTTACAGGCTTACCAGGCCGATCTGCTTAAAGAGCTGGATGAGGGCGAGGAGCTTAACTCTGATAATATCGCGGAGTTAAGGAGAACCGCTGATCTCTCTCTCCGTGCCACCAAAGAGACCGCCCGCACCATTGGGCGGTCCATGGCAGCTACGGTGGCGGCAGAGAGGCATTTGTGGTTGACCCTGTTGGATATGAAAGAGAAAGACAGGGTCTTCCTCCTCGCACGCCCCGCTTGCACCTTCTGGCCTGTTCGGCGACACCATCAATTCCGTCGTCGACAGGTACCAGGAGGCTCGTAAACAAGCGGCGGCGTTTCAGCAGTTCCTCCCTCGCCGCGTTTCAGCTCTGGGGGCTGCTGGGCGGCAGCAGTCCCCGCTGCGTACCAGCTCCTCACATAGGGAGACGCAAAATCAGAGCGTTGCCGCCCGTGTTCCCCCGCGTCGGGACCGGAGGCAGAAGCAGCGCTCTGGGTTGGGGGCCTCGAAGCCTAAGCTGGATCTGCGGACCGTCCTTCAGGCGAAGAGGTGCTCGACCAAACGGTCCTGACTATTTGAGTGTAGGCGAGGGCAGGCCCTTCTGGGACAGAGAGGGTCACACCGCATTAAACGGTGCCCGTCTCCCCCCAGTGCCCTCAGGAGATCAATCTGCCAACCCTGCCACCCACGGTGCTTCAGGGCACAGTGGTCTCCAGCGAGCATATCTGTCAGTTAACGCCCGGCAACGTAGCGGCACTGAGAGGCTCGCAGCCTCTGCGGAGGCCCCCACAGAGGCTAGCCGTTCTGGGCATACCAGAGATCAGTCTCGAGAGACTGATTCTCTTAGTAGACTATTTGGCAGCGTGGACACGTCTGCTAAATGTGTCTCAATGGGTCCTGCGTATTGTAGAAAGAGGCTACAGAATCCAGTTTGGTTCTCGTCCGCCTCGATTCAACGGGGTCCCCCCCACACTAGTGGGTCCCGAGCAGGCTCTGGTAATGGAAAAATAAGTAGATACTCTCTTGAGGAAGAGGGCCATAGAACGTGTTCCTCCTCTCAAGAGAGAATCAGGGTTCTACAGCCGTTACTTCAAACAAACATTTTTCCGAAGAAGGATGGGGGGTTGCGTCCTATTTTAGATCTGCGTCAATTGAACCGCTCAGTCATGTGACTGTATTTCAGGATGCTCACAATCAAACAAGTCATGTCAGGTCCGAGGACTGGTTTGTCACGTTCGTTCTGAAAGACGCATATTTCCATATCTCCATATCTCCATCCTTCCTCATCACAAGAAGTTCCTGAGGTTCGTTTTTGGGGCAAAAGCCTACCAATACCGGTTCTTAATTTGGCTTTGCACTCTCACCCCACACTTTCACAAAATGTGTGGATGCAGCCCTGGCTCCGTTACGACTCCAGGGCATCCGCATACTAAACCATATCGACGATTGGTTGATTTTAGCTCATTCAGAGCAGGTAGCGGTTCAACATGAGATGTTGTTCTCGCTCACATGAAAGAGCTGGGGTTAAGACTTAACGCTAAGGGAAGTGTGCTTTCTCCAGTACAGAGAAACACTTATCTGGGCGTGGTGTGAGATTCGACCACGATGTAGGCATGTGTGTCTCCTGCTCGGATCGATTTGATCCTCACCTCAGTTGCGAGAGTAAGAGAAGGCCGGTCACTCCCTGTCAAGCAGTTTCAAAGACTGCTGGGTCTGATGGCAGCCGCGTCCAACGTGATACCTATTGGCCTGCTGTACATGAGACCCCTACTCAAGACCAGGGGGTTCTCCCCGAGAGGAAACCCACTTTGCATGCTCAAGGTCACACGGCGCTGCCTACGTGCCTTAGACATGTGAAGAAAACCTTGATTCTTATCTCAGGGCCCAGTGCTGGGAGCTCCCTGTCTCCGCGTATGCTAGCGACGGATGCATCCCTCACCGGTTGGGGTGCAGTCATGAGTGGCCACCCTGCCCGCGGTCTGTGGAGTGGTCGCCATCTCATGTGGCACATCAGCTGCCTGGAGATGCTGGCCGTGTTTCTTGCTTTGAAACACTTTATCCCGGACCTAAGAGATCGCCATGTGTTTGTGCGCACCGACAACACAGCGGTGGTTTCATACATAAACCACCAGGGAGGTCTGAGTTCGCGCCGTTTATACAAATTGGCACAGCAGATCCTTGTGTGGTCCCAGGAGAGACTCCTCTCGCTGAGAGCAGTGCACATTCCTGGGCATCTCAATGTGGTAGCAGATGTCCTGTCGAGGCAGGGGCTGAGGCCCGGGGAATAGATGCCTCACCCCGATGGGTGAAGCAGACTTGGAGAGTCTTTGTCCAGGGTCAGGTGGATTTGTTTGCGACTCAGATGATATCGCACAGTCCCCTCTGGTTCTCTCTCTGACTCATCCAGTTCCACTGGGGCTGGATGCTATGGTACAGACTTGGCAGATGCTTCGTCTGTATGCCTTTCCCCCGATCTCTCTGCTCCCAGGAATTCTGGAGAGAGTGCGCCAGGATGAAGTCCGCTTACTGTTAGTAGCCCCGTTATGGCCGGTCTGAGTATGGTTCTTGGACCTGATTTCCCTCCTCGACAGCTCTCCATGGGAGATTCCCATCAGGAAGGACCTCCTCTCACAGGCGGAGGGCAAGATATTTCCCCCCCTGCCCGGAGCTGTGGAAGTTATGGATGTGGCCCCTGAGGGGGAACAACTTGTAGCTTCTGGTCTCTCAACCGAGGTTATTGAGACCATCCTCCAATCCAGAGCTACCTCCACAAGGAAACTGTATGCCTTGAAGTGGAAACTTTTCACTTCCTGGTGTAGAGACCGCCAGCTCGACCAGTAGCTGCCCAGCTCGGTAGAGCCATATACTGGAGTTTCCCTGCAGCGGCCCGTTTCTCTACAGGGTAAACCCCCCACCACGAAGGGTCTACGGTGGCGGCCATTGTGTACCATGCCCCTCCGGTGGATTCACAGGGTGGGAGACACTCACCGAGTTAACACCAGTTCCTCCTCGGTGCGCTGAGGCCTCTGGTACGATCACGTGTCCCCATGTGGGACCTAGCAGTGGTGCTAGAAGCTCTCTGTAGGTCTCCATTCGAACCTATCGAAGAGATTTCTGATCGCCACCTCACAAAAAAGACTACCTTTCTTCTGGCGATATCTTCTCTTAAGAGAGTTGGGGATTAACAGGCCGCCCTTTCTGTGGCCCCTTCCTATCTTGACTTTGCGCCTGGTCTGGCCAAAGCTTTTTTGTACCCTCGTGTGGGGTATGTCCCTTAAGTCTCCTCATCAGCACCGCAGCCCATCGTACTTCAGGTCTTCAGTCCTCCTCCCTTCGGGGAACCAGACCAGCAGAAACTTAACTGTATGTGGCCAGTGCGAGCACTGGATGCATACGTCAACAGAACTGCCCTGTGGCGCAGGGCGGACCAGTTGCCTAATGTGATACGGTCCCCCTAAGAGAGGTTTCCAGCACTAAGCAACCAACCATCAGCTCGGTGGATAGTGGGATGCCTCTCCATATGTTAGGAGTCTAGATCTTCCCCTCCGTTAGGGTAAGGCTCACACGACTCCAAGCTGTGGCACCCTCTAAGGCTTTTAGCAGGGTGCCGAGGGCAGGACAACTGCAACGCTGCGGGCTGGTCCCACGCCCCATTCCCTCTTGTGAGTTTTACGGTCTAGGACATGCGAGCCACTCCGGCTCTTTCTGTGCTCTCGCCCTACTGTGCAGTTTTCCACACTAGGGAGAGACTGGAAGTCTGGCGCGAGGGGGGCTCTGTTCCCCTAGTGTCTTCGACGCAGTATCGGTTCCTGAGAGAAACGTCTCAGGTTACGTATGTAACCCTGGGTCCTCGAGGGAACGAGACACTGCGTCTCGGTGCCATACTTCCGGCGTCCCTGCCAGCGCTTGCTTCATTCCTAGAAGCTGAAGCTGGTCTCACCGCACGTGCTTTTATAGCTTCCTGGTCATGACGCCACCCGCCGTGATGTCCCGTTCAGCTATTGGACTGATTTCACATGTGATTCAGAGCGTGGGTCGCAGAAGGCATTCCCCTAGCGTTTTTGACGCAGCGTCTCGTTCCCTCGAGGAACTAGGGTTACATACGTAACCTGAGACATTTTTTCACAGATTATGTTGTTTAATATTATTATTTAAATAGTAAGTTGAAAGTTGCAGACTGATGGCTTCACGGTAGGTCTGTATTTAAAGGTTACTGTTTAAGTCATTGTTAAAAATCAATTACTTCTTCGAGAAAATAAACTGTAATTTTTACTTCAAAAACCCAACTGTTGCACACTATGGTGGCAGATATGGTACTTGCTACCATGCAACGTAACTTGCAATTTTATGTTGTAGAGAGGTCAGCGTTTCACAGTACTTTAACTATTTTTTTCCATAATATAAATGACAGTCTTTCCAAAAAAAAAAAACATTTTGAAACTATTTGCATTCTTTTGAAATGTAAGTTTCTAACACATTGCTACATATAGTATGAATTACAGTGGTTGTTACATCAAGCACATAAACCCACATCCTGGTTGAGCACACAGAAAATATTTCCACTATTTTCAAATATTAATAGTAGCTTATGTATTCAACAACTGAAAGAAATTTCTGTATAAAGAAAAAGGAGGTTGACTGACAGTTGGCTACTGTCTTCCACTCAAATCAGACAGTCAGAATTTTTACTGTCATACTTGGAAATGTGCAACAGAACAGCACATGATGTCGGAAATTTCGATTTATAAACTCATAAGGAAACTCTGACAGACGAAGATCGTGAACATGGCGGCAACCTGGGAGATTAAATTAAATATATTCACTTTTATGTGCATACAATGATGAATCAAAAGAATGCTTGATAAATTAGCATTCCAGGTTGGGCTACAATTTGACTGAAAACTTTTTCATAATGTATGAAAAAGAATGCAGTGTATGAATAAGTATACTAAGCCCATGTCATAATTTGACATCAGTATTTCTTAAATACAACTAAAAGTTTGAGGCCACTGATGAATATGTTTCTGTTTTGGTCTTTTTTATTACAAAATTTCATTATTTTTCTCAAACTGGCATGTAATGAGAAGAATGATAAACTTGGATTGACCGGCTTCTGTGTTTCGTGAGTGTAGTTGCGTCATCAGTCTAAATCAAAAGTTTTCTCTCTTTTCTCTCCCCTCAGTGAAAGCATCGTGCCCCCACAGGGCCAAAGCATTCCATCCTCAGCTGAACCTCAACACTACGGCATCCATTATGAATGAGGGCGACAGACACGGAGAGAGAGCAAGAAATGATGAGGAGGTGTAAGAGAGAGAGAGACAGCACAACATGTTTTTTTCTCAGCTCTCTGAGGGTCGTAAGCCCTCCCTTAGTTATTTCTTTCTCTCCCTCACTGTGACTCGCATACAAACACCTGTCGTATTTTTTTTTTAAGAAAAAAAAAGTGTTAATATTCATTACATTTTTATATTTTAATTAGAAAGTTCTCTGGAAAACTTGGTGAATTGGTCACACTGTAGTATTATGTAATAATAAAAACGATCCTTCAGAAATCCGTCCCGATATGCTGATTTGGGGATCAATTATTATAATTTTTTGAGCAGCAAATCAGAATATTAGAATGATTTCTGAAGGATCATGTGACACTGACGTAATTCAGCTTTGCCATCACAGAAATAAATTATATTTTAAAATATAAATAAATTGAAATGGAAAAGTTATTTTAAATTGTAATAATATTTCTGTTTTTATTGTATTTTTTATCAAATAAATGCAGCCTTGGTTAGCAAAAGAAGCTTCTTTCAAAATCACTAAAAACTGGTAGTGCATTTCATATATCAGTCATCTGCATTAAATAAGTACCATGGTATTTCCATGTATCATGGCAATTCTATTGTATTCTTTGTGGTAAATGCATGAATATGGTAATTATTCAGTACAGTTCTTTCAATGATTTAAACATGGATTAAATCCAAGTACTGTTGTATTACCATCCAGTATCACAACTATAATATAGTACCTTTTTTAAAGGTCAGAACAAAGATACTGAACCTCAAATAGAGTAGAACAAAATTATATGATCACTACACAATTGCAGTGAGACACTATAGGAACCAAGCAGCTCCTTAAAACACATACTTAGTGCACTAGTATGCCATAAATAGAGAACATATATACTCAGTGAGAATCTTGTCAGCTCATAATAACACATATTTGGTCTGCAGGGCACACTGGGCTCATAGCTTTCCGCTGCTGGTTTGTCAGACACCCATTATTACCCATGATTCAGCATTCTGAGGGAGACAGGAAGTGGCAAAGCACTCTGGAAACGTCTTTTCTCCCCAGTGGGAAGCTATCACTCACATTTCAATATGTGTTTGTGCACATCCTGTCATTTTGGATATAATTTATAGCACACAAGCACACATATGCACAAACCCCCACACTTCCTTTACCCAGACCCAATTTTCTGTTTGTCATTATCGTTCTCCTTCTGCTCTTTTTGTCCAAGAGGGATTCAATTCAGGAAGAGGCTTTGCACACTAGAACAAAGCTAACATTTGTGGGTAATCGGGAAGTGAGTAATGAAATGAAATTAAAAGACTGTCATCGTGATTTATATCAGTTATATCTATTTACAACAAATAAACTAAAGGACACACATGGATAGATGAATAGATAATATACTGAATCAATGAATCCTAAATATTGCATCAAAACTACACTTGAAAAATGGCATCAGACAATTAAACCATCTGCTTTAACCCTATACTCTAAATTAAAAGGACTCTAAATTATCAAAATGATAAAAAATCTGCTGAAAACCCTGTTGAACACAACATACTACACGCCTCCTGTTGTCTGTTTCTGGAAGATATAGAGTGACAACTGATATTTATATGCATTTTATGTAAGTAATTTGCTATAATGTTAAAAAAAAGTGATTTACATTAGTCAATTAATTAATTAATTCTTTTTTTTTGTTTAAAGGTTCAATAAACTGTTTTTTTTTCTGTAAACACACACACACACACACACACACATACACACACAAACATATTTTTTACTATAGTATCAAATAATTATGTAATAATGATATATCAACGTGTTTTAAGGACTTAAAAAAAACAACAAAAAAAACCTTCCTATACTTCTCGTCATAATGCAACAGAGTCACACACCATATCAGCAAAACTACCAGAGCTCAAGGCATTTCATTGTCACCAGTATTCACACACCATCCAATCTGTAAATAACAATGTTTTTGCACATAGTGTCTAACGTAGGTAAAACTTTCCCTGCATCTAAATAGAGTGCAACAGTGGGGTTCTGGAAGTAAACATCCCATTCACTTTCTCCACACAAACAGGTTTTTAAAAACAATGTATAAAATCTCAAAATGGACCTACCATGAGCTTTGCAAGTTATTAAATCAATGGTATATGCTTCAGTTGAATTTGTCAGTCAACATTATTTCAATTTTGAATACAGTTTTAATAGCCTTCTTACAGTTTCAAACAACTCAAATTTATTTGACTATTTTTAAATAAACATCAACTATTTTGTTTTTATACCTGTAATAAATCTACATAGAGAGTTTTACATGATACATTAATAGTTTTATATTGCATCATTGTTTTTGTATTTGATTACATCATGGTCTGCTTACATCAAAGTTCATTGTCGAGTTCATTGTCTAGCTTTGCTTTTTCCAATGTCCAAAAACATTTTTGCTCATCTTATGGTTGTTTGGTTTGGTTTATGGCTTTTTTAGAATCCCTATGGAGGACATTAACATGAAAAATACTTCCTGAACCAATGACTGCTGAAGAAGTGGGCAGTCATTGTTTCACTCTACTTATATGCATAAATCCCTGATGCAGTATGCAGACAGTGTACTTTTTATGCCGAAATTCTTAAATATGCAACCAGTGGACACTTTGCTATTCTATAAGATTGTAAACTTCATACTCGGTTGTCCTTTAAGTGTGTAACTTTAGCATTCCTTTGGAATGCAGCTGTGTGTATCTCCTGCTTGCTTTTCCTTCTTTTTTTCTCCTTCCCTTCACGCCCATGTCACGTACAAGCTATTTGAAGCAAGACCTGATGACTTGACCAGATTTATTAGTCTAGTGTCAGCGTGAAACCCCAGAGAATGTGGGTGTGCGCATATGCGCATGCGCGTACGGATATGTTTTATTGAACATATTCCATTGAGGCTTCTAACTAAATACAGCACTGATAGCAGCAGGCCAAACAATTAATAAGTTCACCATCTTATGAAGCTTGAAAAACCTCTGAATAAGTATCAAACTGGCGAGTTTGTGATCGTGGAGCCCACGCATAGCGGCCGCCGTGAGGCATCCTAAGCGGCATAGATTCCTAATGAACGAGAAAAAAATACAAAGTAAAGAGTTAATTAGAATAATCGAATGTAAGAATAATCAGAGACTGACAAAAAACCAATTTGCCTTTCAACCTAAATTCAGTCAGATTAGATAATAAAATGGAGTCAGATTATAATTTAACTTAAATTGAATAAATTGGTGCGCTGAAAAGACCGAACACGCAAGAGACCTTCATCCGCCACTGGATACCTTCGTTGGGCCAAGTGCGCGGATCTTACACTTGAGTGCTTTATAGATGCTCTGTTAGATAGGTTTGGGGCCAAAGAGAGGAAATAAACTAAAGTTCTGTGGTATAATAAAAAAAGACATACCATAAATGCACAAATTAGATGCTGCTGCTCAGTAATTATTTGTTTAACTGTGGTCATATTCTCTTTATTGATACAAAGCCCCATTTATTTTTTTTGAACAGACCACAAAGGAAAAGTCCAAGATGTTTAGCTGCTTTTATGTGGGAATTTTAATTACATGTGTGGGAATCGCTGCACATGTTTGTAATGGTGTAAATTAATCAAATGTGAGAGATTTTTACTGTATTCTTTATGTCTAAAAAGCTTTCCGTGAAATTCTCGGAAACTGACAGGCATGATTATTCACACATGTTCTACTCAGATTTTACATCCATGTATTTGATTGTATTTTATATTTTTCACATGAAAATGACAACATGACCAATGCAATACATCCAGATTCCATTCATACTACACATGGTTACAAAGTAATTACTTATTCAAGTACCTACTCAGAGAGTATGTGATTTCACCCAAATAATCGGTTCAAAAGAATAATTTGTTCATGAAGTGGACATCAGAGTGTCTCTGTTGTGCCTCAAGCGAATCAAAAGAATCAGTTCAAAATAATCATTTGTTCATGCAATGAACATTAAGAGTGGTGTCAATTTCTTCACTTCAAACCAACATTTTCTGAAATGTAGTGGAGTAAAAAATGAAGATATTATTCTTTAAAATGATAAAAGTAACATTAAAAAAAAATGTAAATGCTGCTTCGATAAAGTTTGTTACTGTCAAACCAGCACAAGTGCATGTTAAGTATGTTTTAATGAACCACATGTTGAGCAAATACTCTTGCTTGCTTATAATATTTCTTTATGTAAAACCGTAAGTTATGCAAATTACCAGATTTGCATAATTCCTTTAGCAAAACCAATCACTAAAAGAATACACCGTGATCACCGGGCACAGTTCAGTCTTACTTAATCACTTTCCAGTTCACATAAACCTCTCACCAGTCACTTCCAAAACATCTCAAAATCAGAATCAGTAATGAGGACTTTCTTCTACCACTAGGCAGACAAGTTAATGATAAGTTTCTTGTTTGCAGCGTCTTCAGGTTTCTAAGTGGATGAGTTGAATACATTAGTTCTCTCCTAACAGCCTGAAAAAGCAGCGTCAGCACTTTGAGAGTCAGCTGCTGAAATGGGACAAGAGGTGAGAGATTGAAAGAGGAAAATGCGATAGTGAGCGAGAGAACTGGAGATTAAGTGGGTGTGTCAGATAGAAAGAGTGAGTGTGTTGGTAAATGGCTAATGCGGGTGTGATGGTGTGAATGAAGAGAGATTACTGACTGAGAGTATCTATAGACTTTATGACCTTGCCATAATAATCTCTTTCTCTGGCTCTGCATGTCATTCTCTCACTCTCTGAGCTCACTGGTATCGATGTGTAGTTACAGATTATGATTTTGAGGCTCTCTGACGGGGAAAGAAATGAGAGTTTGGAAGATCGACATCTTAAATGGTTGAGGCTAACTATGAGTGGTATCTTATGGTATTAGCCTCTTTAAACAGTGGCCCTTAGGTTAAGGACTCCTGCTGTTCATTTTTCTCTTCAAAAACATATTTATCCTGGGGTACATATATAAATCTGAAACATTTGTTTTCTATTTTAATAAACTAATATACTACTGCATTCATAGCCACATTTGAATTATACTTGTAATATAACATACGATATTCATTAAAAAATTTGCAAGAAAGCAGGAAAACTGATCTCAGATAAGCAATAGACTGACAGACAGACAAATTAGATAGATAGATAGATAGATTGATTGATTGACGGATTGATTAAATTATTAAACAATTAATTTTTAGTCTCATAGGACTGAGGACAGACTGTGGAGTTTGCGGCAGGCTGGTCGGCGGTTGGAGCGGTATGTGGAGGATTTCCTTGAGCTTGTTAACCAGCTCAGCTGGCACGACTTCACTCTTGGTGCGTGCTTTCAGCTGGGGCTGGACGACGAGACGATCCACTGTGGTCTTCCCGTGTGTGATTATCCCCTGATTGAGCTGATTAATCTCGTTCTTTATTTGAACGGTACCAATTTTGCAGTTGAAGAAATTAAGGAAAAGTTTCAGTCTCGTGGTCCAGCCCCCTCTGAGGCACGCCGCGTCTCGCCAGCTCACCCCACGCCAGGAACCCCCACATACCGCACCAAACGAGAGGGCCTTGGAGCCCATTATCCTCTCCAAGTATTCTTGGGGGTGGGGGGGGGTAGTAGGGCTCCACACATAGAGGCGAGGGCTGGGGCCGCGGAGGCTGCTCTGCCATGGCCTCCTAAACTACCCGCTCCACCATGGCATCCCGAGTCCCCTGATCCGCCATGGCAACCTGAACTGCCTGATCCACCATGGCTCCCTGAGTTCCCTGCTCCGCCATGGGCCCCTCCCTGCTCTCCCTGCATCCTCCTGTTTCTCCCCTGAGCTCCCTGATCCGCCATGGCTTCTTGGACTGCCTGTCCCGCCATGGCCCCCTGAGCTCCCATATCTGCCCTGAGCGCCCACCCCCATTCCCCGGTGGATATGTTATGGCGCGGGACGCGCCTATCGGGAGGGGGGGGCTGTAATGTCAGTGTTGTGGACTTGTTTTTCCGTGTTTTACCCCTGTTCTTGTTCCTGAGTTTGCTTTTATGGCGTTTCGGGGGCTGGGTTGCGGTGGTTGGGGGGGGGGGGGGGTTTGTAGGGTGTGGGGATTATGCCTATGTGCACCTGTTTGTTAATACTCCTATGTATATTAATTTCCTGTTTGTTTTCCTTGCATTCCTGTTGTCCGGGGGAGGGGGGGGGTCAACTTTTGATAATAGGTTTGGGGTGTATTGGTGTGCGGTCCTGAGTTGTATGTACCCTGCATTTTCAGTATTAAACTCTATTCAAGTGAAGTTTGAGACTCCTGCGTTCTCCCTTACCATAACAGCCCGCATATAATGAAGAATCAAATAGACTACAATGTAAAGTATATTTTTTATCAACTAAATATACATCCCTGAACACAGTTCTAAACAAATGCAACATATTCACAAACACAAATACATAAACCAAATTTTGAAGACCACTTAGCTGTGTCTAATATGTCCGACTTTTAGACATGTTTGTACACTTAGAGAAATCGGCATGCACAATGACAGCAAAAGACTAATGAGTGCAAAGAGCTTAGACCTGTACCACCAGACTGCACAAACTGATCCCTATTGTCTGAGCCAGAATCAATAAGTTTGCCTTGTCCTTCCATCAGTGAATGTGTGTGTGTGTATGTATGTGTGTGTGTGTGTGTGTGTGTGTGTGTGTGTGTGTGTGTGGTGTTGAGCTTTGGATAAATGCAGAGAATAACAGGGGTGTGTTAAACATGTCAAAACTGTTTCAGAAACTCAGAAACCGTGAAAGTGGTCTCAGTACAGCTCCTTATACTATAACACCAAAAGCTGTGATGAACGTAAGACTGAATGCATCTGCCTTACATTAATCCACAAGAGATATTTGATCATCCTGTAAATTTGGATAATTGGCTTATGTATGTTAGTGTGTCACTCTCCAGGAGGTAAAACCAGAACCCTCATGGAGAATTGATTGGTCATGGAGGCCAAGGCCATAGTGAGGTGATCCACATGACTGCTGGGGCAGACCTGAATCCTTTTAAAAAGAAACACACAAACACACATAGTCCAGCTCAAGAGGGTGTGGGAAAACTGTATCAGAGTTTGGTGATCACGTCACCTCACCCTGCATTATCCAAAAAAATCTACATGAGTGTCTCTAGCTATCTCTTTCTCACATGAAAAAGAAACATACACAGGAAGGGAATTGTAGATTTCAACAGAAATACCCACCAAATTTATCACTATTTTATCAATACATTCCTCCTTGTCTCTATTTACTAGGGTTGGTCACATTCCACTGACTTCCATTCATACAAATGTGGATGCGGGAGACAGGAAACGCAAGCTTATGTGAATTTCACTGGATTCCAAGTTTGGTGAACTCTGCCCTGCGAATTCGAATCATGTGAAGATGTGTGACCAACAGAAGACTGATACGTCATGGCGTGACCACCTCAAAGCTGAATTAAAAGAACGCAAACTTTAAATCTTCAGGATTGCAGTAAAGTAGAGTAGACTGCATATTTTTACACTGACTTTTTACACATTTACTTCCACATGCTGTCTTGTTTTAGTATCCGATTCACAGCAATTTTGCAATTTTGTGGACTGGTTCAGAGCACTGTGGTGTGGAGGATGTGGCAGATCACTATAATCTGGCATACTTTGCTGAAATTGTATAGCATTGAAGCACCACTGTGATTCAAACATCTGAATGACACAATGACTCACTGACAAGACTGTCACATGCCACCACTCACTGGTGGTTTTAGTTTCATATTTATCATTATCAATATATCATTTTTGTCAACATTGTTCAACTCAATTGACTATGTGTCTTCATTTATGCCTGATTATGACATTCTTCTTAAGTGCTGCCATGAACAATAGACGTACTGTAATATACGCAAACATCACATTTAAAGAGATGTTCTGTTATTACGAGGTTTGTGCACTGAAATGCTGGGTGCATCATATTTACTGAATTTGTCCCTATAGAGTTTGGCCATGCAAAGCAACTTTAAGTGATTAGTAGCCATTCAAATCGGATACAGAATTCAAATACAGGTGCATCTCAATAAATTAGAATGTCATGGAAAAGTTCATTTATTTCAGTAATTCAACTCAAATTGTGAAACTCGTGTATTAAATAAATTCAATGCACACAGACTGAAAAGTAGTTTAAGTCTTTGGTTCTTTCAATTGTGATGATTTTGGCTCACATTTGGCTCATCATTTAACAAAAACCCACCAATTCACTGTTTCAACAAATTAGAATACTTCATAAAAAAAAAACATTTTTAGTGAATTGTTGGCCTTCTGGAAAGTATGTTAATTTACTGTACATGTACTCAATACTTGGTAGGGGCTCCTTTTGCTTTAATTACTGCTTCAATTCGGCGTGGCATGGAGGTGATCAGTTTGTGGCACTGCTGAGGTGGTATGGAAGCCAAGGTTTTTTGACAGTGGCCTTCAGCTCATCTGCATTTTTTGGTCTCTTGTTTCTCATTTTCCTCTTGACAATAGGTCTGGTGAGTTTGCTGGCCAGTTAAGCACACCGACACCATGGTCATTTAACCAACTTTTGTATTTTCTTTAGCTTTATTCTCTAACGCTTCTCGTTCTTCTCAGATTAGTGTGGGCAGGTGCCAAGTCCTGCTTGAAAATGAAATCAGCATCTTCAAAAATTTGGTCAGCAGAAGGAAGCATGAAGTGGTCCAAGATTTCTTGGTAAACGGTACAGTGACGTTGGTTTTCAAAAAAACACAGTGGACCAACACCAGCAGATGACATTTGCACCCCAAATCATCACAGACTGTGGGAACTTCACACTGGACTTCAAGCAGCTTGGATCCTGAGCCTCTCCAGGCTTCCTCGATACTCCAGACCTTGATTTCCAAATGAACTGCAGAATTTACTTTTATCTGAAAAGAGGACGTTGGACCACTGGGCAACAGTCCAGTTCCTTTTCTCCTTAGCCCAGTTAAGACGCCTCTGATGTTGTCTGTGGTCCAGGAGTGATTCAAGAGGAATACGACAACTGTAGCCATATTTCTTGACACGTCTGTGTGTGGTGGCTTTTTGATGCCTTGACCCCAGCCTCAGTTTATTCCTTGTGAAGTTCACTCAAATTTTCGAATCGATTTTGCTTGACAATCCTCATAATGCTGCGGTTCTCTCAGTTGGTTGTGCATCTTTTTCTTCCACACTTTGTCCTTCCACTCAACTTTCGGTTAACATGCTTGGATACAGCACTCTTAAGCAAGCCAGCTTCTTCTTTGCAATGAATGTTTGTGGCTACCCTCCTTGTGAAGGGTGTCAATGAACAACTGTCAGATCAGCAGTCTTCCCAATGATTGTGTACCCTAGTGAACCAAACTGAGAGACCATATTGAAGGCTCAGGAAACCTTTGCAGGTTTGTTATTGGGGTCGTGTGTGTTGAGTTTTGGTGAGTTGATTAGCTGATTGGCATGTCACCATATTCTAATTTGGTTTGGTTTGGTTTTTGTTAAATGTGAGCCAAAATCATCACAATTACAAGAACCAAAGACTTAAACTACTTCCGTCTGTGTGCACTGAATTTATTTAATACGTGAGTTTCACAATTTGAGTTGAATTACTGAAATAAATGAACTTTTCCACGACATTCTAATTTATTGAGATGCACCTGTAGTTGGGATTACGATCAGCAATTCCACCCACTCCACCAGATTATAAGGATTTTAACCTTGGATGAACATATTATAAACACACACATACCAAAAACAGTCACACAGCACAAGAAACAAATTAGCCATGGATGGATAGTCTCAAATTGCATTTTAATGGCTCTAGGCACTTTTTGCTGTCATGTGTGATACTGTGAAACCATGTCAGCCCTGCTAACTTCAGGAACTTGTCAGTGCTGGGAATGAGGTGCTAACAAGAGGAAATATGAGACACACACATACTCGCATACACAAAGGTAATCTTGCAATTAAAGCGCAATTACTAGCTCGTCAAAAGGTCCTCAGCCTGTTGCCCCTAAGTGGCTAAACCGCTTTCATGCACACAATCCATACACCCAAAGACAAAAATCAAGTAACTTTTAAAAAAACTGCATATAAGAAACAGACTTTTCACAGGTTCCTTTTGTTTGCATTCTGTTTCATTTGCTGTGATCAAAGTGAGAGTTTCGAGAATCCCCTGCAATCACAGCTCAAAGACGTATTATCATCCTGGCTTTGCTGTAATTACTATATTCCTGAACACCAGCTTAGAGGAGCATGTGTGCGCTCTTGTGAAAAAGACAGCAGAGGAGGAGAGGATCTGAGACGTGTGGAACAGATGTGTAGGAACAATGATCTGATGAATTAAATGGTGAAAACTGCAGGTGAAAGAGAAAACTTGATCCTAACTAACCTAATGATTAACATACACACACAGTTTGTGTCAATCATGTCACACTGAAATGAATGCAGCACATGTACATGCCAAAATCAAGTCCTATTTAAAACCTAATCCCACTAACCTAATAAAACTATGGAGTACTGACATTGTTGCACATTTTTGTTAAATAAATACATATCATTGGATCAAATGCAATTTCCATATAGCTGAATTTCACCTGCAATATCTTTGACTGTAAAGTGAATAATTGTCAAGTGCATTTAAATTTGTTCTTTAAAGTAATAAATACAAAGAAATAATAAGAAATAATGCAATAAGAAGCATGAAATGATGTACAGATGTTTTTACCTAGTGCCTTTTTAAAATATTTATTAATTTTGTGTTTGCATTATTAAATATTACATTAAAAAGATTACTTTTTAAATATTATTTCATTAATATTTCATTGTACCTTTAGGGATTCAGCTTGTCACTGTCTGGGCAATACCCTTAAAGGTGCATCTTTGTTGTACATAAGTGTGTCCAACACAAGCTTTTCCTAAATGCCATTCATTTAATTCAGGGCACCAAACTCGGTCCTGGAGGGCCGGTATCCTGCAGAGGTTAGCTCCAACCAATCAAACACACCTGAACCAGCTAATCAAGGTCTTCCTAGGTATACTTGAAACTTCAAGGCAGGTGTGTTGAGGCACGTTGGAGCTAAACTCTGCAGTACACCGAACCTCCAGGACCGAGTTTGGTGACCCCTGATTTAATTAATATACACGGACAGGACAACCAGATGTCAAAACATTTAAATGGTCACTGTTGAACATATCTCCTAAAGCCACATGTAAATGTGCATCTCTGCTCTTTCCTGCTATTGTTGTTCATCCTCATGCACACAAGGTTTCCTATTTATCTCATTCAGCATCTCTCCACTGGTTTTATTCATGTGCTTTGTTCACAAACTGAGTTCAATCAAAAAAATATATTCAAACAGCTGCCAAACTCTTCCATGCTTTTAAAATTCAATATTTGACCTATAACATTTCACTGTTGTTATTATTGGATATCATTTAAAATTTTGGACACTGTGTTCATTTCCACATATTTCAGATTGCTTTAATCTTAATTTTGAACCTTTTTAGCAAATGTTCAAAAGTAACTTTTATGGGTACACCAGCTTGTCACTGGGCCAATACCCTCAAAGGTACATCCCTAAAGGCTTTATAGGATAACAATATGCACCCTTTAGGGGTAGACCAGGCACAAAGGTCTGCTACCCCAGCGCATGTAATAACAATGAACTTACAGTAATTGCCTTTCTTTATTAGTTTTACTCAGTAAAAGTGTACAGTAAGGTAAGCACTAATATGAAGTGTGTCTCTTACCGTCGGGTGAGTGATGAGTGGAGATGTCAGCTGCCAGTCCCACTATCAGCAGCACAAACGCACGCAGTCCGCTCATGAGGCACCAGTTCTCCATGCGCCGGTAGATCCTCATGATGCCCGGCTCCTTATGATGAGATCTTCATAATATACCGACACAGGAACACACACAAACACACACAGCGCAAGCAGAGAGGATGTGAGGGACTTCCTGCAATTCGATTAAATCCACAGGGGGAGATAGGGGAGGGTGGTCTACGGACCCGCGATAGAGCTGTCAGGAGAGCTTCACAAAGCCAGTACTGCTTAAATCTTACAGTCTACTGTGTTCACACTGTCCCGTGTCACACGTGCAGAGTGTAAACAAAAGCAAAGAGCACACGGACAGCTAAGAACAGATGCGGTTTGGTCTCGTGCTTTGGTGAAGTGTTGATTCTTTGGAAGAGTGTTGCTTGAATCTCCACGTGTTTTATAGCGGGGCTCTGCAGGGTCCTAAAGCTATTCATTCAGGTTCCTAAAACCGTTCCTAAATACTGTTTATAAACAGTATTCATAAATAAAATTAATATGTGTAATATTTTTAAATAATATTTTATCTTTAACCTTGCATTCCTAATTATTTATTGACAGTATTAGTTCAAGCATTATTTTAGGTCAATGATTTATGTGTAAAAAAAAATAGTTTAATAATATCAATAATCATATCTATTATAATTATTATCGTCCTAATTCATATGAAGTGTCTAACTACTATGTACTTATGCATAAATAAATAAATAAATAAATGTAGGCGTAACTACATAAATTAATTACTGATGAATTGACAGGAAGGTATTTTACAGGCAAGAAAATTTAAAAGGTACAGAATAAATGTATTGTATCAAATGATTAATTTAAATGTAAGTACATTTTAGTCTATTATTATTACTATTATTATTATGATATAAAATAAGATGTGGGCTGTCTATTAAGAAAGCAAAGTAAATAGGGTCCATTCAGTCTTTTGACTTGCATTCCGGATTAATTTCATGATATAATTATTTTATTGTGTGTTTGTAGTCAATGATTTATGTGTAGTCTTTAAAATAAATAAATATATTTATCAGATTTGTCAGACTTCACTGTCACAGTGTTATTCTCATTCACTCAATCGTGTGAATGGCTTCTGCTTGATATGACATGAATGAGTTCAGTGCAATTTGAATGGTACTGTGGTTACAATCTAGGATAAAAGTTGTGTATTTTAAATTAAATATCATACTACATTTAAAATATTATATGATTAATGTCAAGTCAATTTTTGCCTACATAATACTGTTGCAGAAATTCAGAAACTTTTTGCGGCTCTACATATTTTGTGAGTTTATCTGCAAGGAAATTATTCATTTTCTTAATGGGGTCATTTTTCCTTTTCCTTTTCGGTATGCAAGGCACTCTATAATAACTCTTTCAAGGTTTCCAGCAGGTAGCATACTGACCTCAGAGACTCAAGGACTTGTTAACATTTTTGCATTTTTAAATCAGCATATTTGCTTGCTCTTCCTTTCAAGAGACTTTCAAAGCACCACAACCAGCTCTGAATTCTGATTGCTGAAAAAAGACAAGTTTTCCACCCTTAAGTTAACTTGTCTCTCCTTTATCATCATGTCATCCAATCTGTCATCTAACACCTGATCACTGACTTTCCAGACTAATCTCCCGTTACACTGTTCTCTCCTGAATTCTATTACCCCAAATTTCACGTTCTGCACCAGAAACCCTGACACTTCCAGGGCAAAGGAGTATGAGGAATAAATGCCCCTCTCTTTTTATCATACATCCCATGGCATTTTAACATTACCAAACTGTGTCACATTCTGAAATTGGCTATTAAAGAAAGAGATCATAATGTCCATATTTTAATGTGGAGAAAATTGCATAATGAATCTGAATAAAAGCAGGTTCAAAAATGGCAACACTTGCATTTTCTTTCTTTCTTTTATTTTTTTTCAAATAACTACTTGAGATTATGAGACCATTGTTGATGGTTGAGACCATAGTTTATAGTTGAGTAATTACAAAATAATTTCAATAGTAGAACAAGCTGCACGTAATAAATCTTTGTAATGGGTTGTTTAAACATTCTTTAGATAAGGTCAACCCATTTCCACTGGTGAAAGCTCTACGTGCTATCTTCTGTAGTGTTTATTTGACAGCACATTCTCAACAAAAAACAGACTCCAACCAGGTCTAGAGTCTTATAAGTTTTCTTATACTGTATTATCAAACATGTTCTCTTTAAAAAAAAAAAAACTATCGCACAGCACGTATGGTCGTATGGATTCACCCCAGGTCCAGTAAAAGGTGTTTTATATTTGGAACAATGCACCAGAAAGCCAATCTCTGGTCTCAGGAGGAAGCTGCAAAAGTCTTCCTTGTCTTCAGCACTTTGCGTCAGGCAAGGTGAACACGGGGGATATGAATCTTGTGGACAGGCACTTCCCTCAGTCACCGTGTCTTTGAAGAATTTGATCCAAAAGTTTCTGTGGAAAAAAGGAGGAAACTTTTAACTAAACTACAACCAGGCAAGCAGCCTGTTCGTAAAAGCACCTGCACGCCCAGGTCAAGTGGTGAAGAAATGGGGAAGTGGGGAAGTGACTGCGTGTAATCTACAGATTACCCAGAATTCCCCCTGCCTGTCCCCCTGGGTGGCCATCTCCCCCGGAAGCAATGATAACTTGCTATCTGTGCTCCAACCACATCATGCTATCATGGCTTTTCCCTCCTCTGAGGTATTCATTTTATTTTCTACCTGGTTCTCTTGTCCTTGGCTATCTTTGATGCTGCACATTCCAGTGTAGAAAAAGTTGAAATGTTTTGTTCGAGAAACAAACTTTTGTCATGAACTACTGATTTTTGCCAAATCTTAAAGGAATAGTTTAGTTTTAAAAAAGTAAAAAATTGTTTTAAAAAATAGTAAAAAAAAAAAAATCATATAACTTTTTTATATAAAGTCAGTCATTTGAATTCGTATGACAGTATGTGTTCAGTGGAACACAAAATAAGATGTTTAGAAGAATGTTCATGCTGCTCTTTTCCACAGAGTAAAAGTGAAACAGTTTAAACATCTGACTGATATCTGGTGAACTAACCAACTTAAAACTTGAAGCAAATTAAATATTTAGCCATTAGATCATTCACAAATAGTCACATTACTGTGATAAAGAACATTATGTTTGAAACTGGCCAAATATCAAGCATTTTGAAACTACTGTACTCCTTGAAGTTTTAGTTGTAACAAGAGTAAACTCTAAAACAAAGATTTTTTTGCTTGTTGGAAAGGGGGGACTAATTAAGCAAGAAACTCAGTAAGCACAGAACGTTAAATGCGCAGTTACTGCATATTTGAACTACAGCAGGTCTTTGTGTAGTCAAGCTACAGTCTTTAGCAAAGGCTGTATATCTGTAATAACAATGTACTGTAAAAGTCTTTACGGTCACTTTAATGAGATGCTGAGTGAAAGTATTAAACACAATCAAATATTTGAAGAAGGATTAAATATACATCCAGTATATATTCATTACATACAGTAAATATACAAATATACATTGCAATTGGACTAACATTTACACATGTTGAAAGAAGCAAAAAAAAAAACTGCCAAACCAGACTGGTATGATTTCAGTCAGACTATGACATTTTAAAGAGATTAATTCATGCTTTTTCCGAATTGTAACGAAACTTCTAAGGTACATGTAAATTTGCTTATCATGATAATTATTGTCATCATCAATCACTGGAATTTTCAATGTCCTTAACTGTCATAACAAGTATATCACAGGACACACATAAGAGAGTCATGCACACTATGAGCAGACAAAACAACGTCTATATAAACTCTTTTGGTCTCTCTCTCTCTCTCTCTCTCTCTCACTCACTGTATCTCTCCCCTCACCTGCTTCTCTCTACCTTCAGTCTGACTTATCAAGAATGAATCACTGTCACAGAGGAGGTGCAAGCCTGAGAGACAGAAGGGCTTCATGGGAGACAGTGAGCCAGACACTTCATGACAAGCTATCAGCCTCACAGGACCTGACACCCATTAAAACAACACACCCCGACAAGAGATTTTTCCTTTACAAAAGCACTCGTTTTAGGCATCCAGGGAACAGGCTGTCAGCAAAGACATCCAAAATACCAGTGAAAGCTGTCCTGTTGTGGAATTCAACACTCTAAACATCAAAAACATTGAAAGTATTGTTGACACAAACCTCCTTTGTGTCACAAGCGTCCCCTAAGTATCAGGGCCGTATCTGTCACCGAAAAGAACAAAAGGAATGCATGAATAAATCAGCCTTGAGTGGAATTAATGTGGATATCAAAAAGTAGTTTGATAGGCAGGATTCATTTGAAGAACTATACTGACCTCTGCTGGAAGACAAGGTAAGTACAATTGATGTGATCTCTTTAAAAAATAAACTTCTGTCTCTATTTCTTCACTCTCAAGTTGTACCAAAGCTGTACAACATTCTTTTTCCCATTGTAACACAAAACTAGACATTCTGCAGAATGTACTAGTAAATCTGTTCAAATGAATGGGGACAGGAGCTTTCAAGCTTCAGAAAGGATGCAAGAGTACCATAAAATGATCATAAAAGTGGCCCATATGACTTGTACAATATAAGTCTTCTGAAGTCATACAAGGCTTTGGGTGATAAATGTAAGTCATTCACTAGTTATCTCTTCTTCTTCCGAGCTGTTACATCAAGAATTGCTGTGACTGGATCATTGAGTCTGTGAACCAAATTCAAAAACCAGCTAGTCCAAAAACCTCAAAGTCCAGTTAGTTAATCATTAAGACTAGTTTTGTGAAACGGATCAAAACTGACATTTTTAGTTCTGTCAAGCAGAGCTATAAGATTATCAATGAATAACAGTTTAAATGTATCACATGACAACAGACGACTTTAAATATATTTTATACTTGCTTTATAGTGTTTTTCCTTTTAAAAAAAGCAAAATGCTTCAGTCCCAATTAATTGTAATTTCATGGGAAAAAATGACCAGCACAGTCTTCAAATTGCCTCCTTGTGTGTTCCACCGAAGAAAGTAAGTCTAAATGGGTGAATAAATAATGACAGTTTTCAATTTTCGGTAAACTATCCCTTTAAGTTAACTACCCCGGCTAGAGTCCTTACCAGGTCAAGAAAATATGATCATATTACCCCAATTTTACAGTCTCTGCACTGGCTACCTATTAAGTTCCGTATCAGTTACAAAATATTATTACTTGCCTATAAGGCCCTTAATGGGTTAGCTCCTGCATACCTAACTAGTCTTCTACCATGCTACAATCCATCATGCTCCCTAAGGTGGCAAAACTCTGGACTTTTGGTAGTACCTAGGATAGCAAAATCCACTAAAGGAGGTAGAGCTTTTGCGCATTTGGCTCCCAAACTCTGGAATAGCCTTCCTGATAACGTTTGGGGTTCAGACACACTCTCTCTGTTTAAATCTAGATTAAAGACACATCTCTTTGGCCAAGCATTCAAATAATCCATCTCATAATCTAGTTATATCTGATCAAATGCACATTATTATTCTTTAGTTTGGGTTAAACAAATCAATTTTGCTTGGTTGGAACAGCAGCTATGCTAATTATGTCTCTATTTGTTTCTCTGTTTTTGCCACGGGATGTAACTTGGATTCATACAAGCTTCAGTCTGGATCCAGAACACCTGAGAAGAGATGATGCCAACCCCTCAGAGGACCTCAGATGATGCCAACCCTGAAACAACATACAGAACTACCACATTTTGCTAAAAGTTTGATTGCATCATATAATAACTACTGTTAATATTGTTCATCGTCTGTTTAATTACGTCTTAAATTTATTTTTCCGTACATTTCAGCCATATGTACATAAACTGACAGTCACCACTGATAAGCTACCACTAAATATTGTAGAAACTTAATTTGCTGTAAAGTTGCTTTGCAACGATTTGTATCGTGAAAAGCGCTATACAAATAAACTTGAATTGAATTGAATTAAGTGGGTTTTCACAAGGGCCCGACAAGATAAATGTAATGCTCATGTTGTATATTATCATTTCCAATCTGCTGTGAAGCACAGTTGGATCTCTGCATGAATGCCCCTCATGAGCCTCTATATATCGTTTGACACCTCAGTACGGAGGTAAAAGTTCAGCAAGGTGAGATCAGACAGTCTGGCAGCACATAGCACCTGCTGTTTCTAACCAGAGGGAAGGTTTTCACAGAGCAGCACAAGTTTCATCTCTGCTGATACACTTGGGCTGACAGTTGTGACAGAACGCATTAGGAGACAAAAGCCTCAGGTGTGTCTGTCCTTACGGTGGTCATTAAAGGTCAGTCTGGAGGATCACTTTAGAGTGTTCACTGTTACAGCATCAGCACAAAGCAACAGAGCTATTCGGTCATGACGTCAATTTATAGGTCAGTCCGGAAAAGCTAAGGTTGTGTGCTAAACGCTGTGTTTTCCTTCATGAATGTGGTTTTCAAGTCTGTGGTTGCCGCTATTTGAAGCCACTTTCACATTTTGTTAAAAAATTATGCGCTGTCATATACAACAAACAGGAATTTTGAAATCTAGGTTTTCTTTAAAAAAGGTAAGTCGCTAGCAAATTGCTACATAAGGGCTATAGTCAAGCACATACTGTAACTCATATCCTAGATTAGTGGTTCTCAACCAGGGGGTCCAGTGCCCACGAGGAGGGCCTCAGCAAACTTCCAAGGGGGCCCACAAAATGACTGAAGTAGTTAAATTAATAAATAATTTTATATATTAAATAATATAACTCTAAATGAAAATGCAAAAACCACATCAAATTAAGATGTAGAGGAATTTTTTTTCCCTTCAAACAACAGAGGGCCTTTGAGCACCACTGTCCTTGATAACAGATAGAAAGCTGAGCTTTTAAAGAACACATTTTATTTATAGCCAGTCCCCTCTTTCGCTCTCCCACTTCACTTCTTGAATATTCTCCAACTTTTCAGTCTTCATAAAAGACAAAAAACAAACCCTTTTTTTTAATTAAATTTGAATTTACTCGAATAGACTCATTAGACATTCCAGAGGGAACTCACTGCTGGAAAAGGCTAATTCTCTTCTAGGCTTAAGGACTACAAACATCTCTCAGAGTCTTGGTTAAAACTCTGAATCTAATTTAATTGTGACTATTAAACCAGGCAATCTTTAATTGAATTCTCCTTTTAATTACATTCTACTAACTTAACTACATTATCTGGGTCCTGAAAAAAAGACACTATCATATTTTACTGTTCTGCTCTATATTCAGCTAAGAAGCATGTCTGTGTAAAGTTTCATTTTGCTTAATTCTGGCTGCTTTTTTCACAGCCTCAAATGGATTCCACAATAATTCTCCAATCAACAGCTGTGCTTTTTACCATGCTTAATCAAGCTTAAAGGACAAAAGCGTTTACAGCTGTAACCTCTGCTCCCATGCTCCCTGTAACATGAACTGGCCAAATTTGGATTATATCACAGTTATTTGATGAAACCACAATATGTGACCTGGCTCATTCTCTGCACACATCAGTATACCTCTAATTCCCTTTTATGAAACAAAATGCAAAACATTAGTGCCTCGGGACTATAACCTGCCTGCTACATGGCAGTAATGGATTTGTTTTAGTAAAATGGAATAGGCGTTTCAACATAGGCGTAACAAATAACACATAATCAGATCTTAGGATATTTAAAAAAAATAAAAAAATAAATATAATCTGTAATACTTTACAATAAGGTCTTATTTGTTAGCATTAGTTAAGGCATTAGCAAACACAAACAAAATGCAGTGTAATACATTTTCATGTATATTATATATCATAGTGATAATGTAGTAATAAAAATAGAAAGTATTTGTGGCTTCCTGTTCATTGTTCCACCGTAATTAATGTTAACATTTTGACCTTTTTTAATGTATTAGAAAATAATGATAGATTAATAAATTCTGTAAAAGTATTTTTTATTGTTAGTTCATGTTACCTGATGTAGTTTCTGTATCTACTGTAACAAATAAAATTATTGTAAAGTGTCAGCAAAAAAAACTTATTTCTCTTCTGCTCTAGCTCGTGTACTAATCTACCATATACTGTAAATTAAACTTGGCATTGTACATTATGAATATTGTTGGCTTTTATGACAGATTAACAGAAGCTAAACAAATACAAGTAAAACTGTGAATATGTTTTTAATGGTGAAACTCATTAAAATCTATAAGCCTTAAAAAAAGCAGAGTGAGATTTAAAGCTTAACCTTTTTGAACACCTCTACCCTCAGTCTGTTGGTTTCCAAAACTAGCCTCTTCCTCTCCTCCTCCTTCTTTTTGGTTACCTCAGGGAGTTTGTTGTAAATCCTGCAAGCACAGACTGAGGATGATGAATGCATAATGACATGATGAAAAGTGAGTTGGAGGTGCAAGAAGGAAGTGATTCATCTACTTTTCATCCAAACAGACAAACACACATGGAAATATCAAGATATACTGTCCATATATGATACTGACATATATGTCCATATATGCTTTTATCCACTATACTTCATGATCTGGTGGCTTTTATTCAAGCAGAGAGATAAGCAAACACTGTCCTTTTCAGAAAGGGATCATATTGTGCATGATTAGCACTGTTGCATGTGTGATATTATGAGTGTGTGTACACAAAAACTCACCGCCTGGATCTCCATTGCATCTCCTTGCCTGAGATGGCTCTGTCCCTGGGTTTGAAAGGGTTATCTACAAAACACACATACAGCAGGGGAATAAAAAATAAAAGTGAAATGGAAAGGTTGTTACAAAGCTTAATATTTAAAGGGGTCATATGATGCAATTTAAATTTTTCCTTTCTCTTTGGAGTGTTACAAGCTCTTGGTGCATAAAGAAGATCTGTTAAAGTTGCCAAAAGACTAAAGTTCAATCCAAAGAAGATATTTTTATAAAAGTTAAGAGTCAGCCACACCTACCTAAAACGGCTCGTTCTAACACGCCCCCACATATCTACCTCACTATGTGTGAAGATTTGCGTAACGCCACCCAAATGTTCACGCAAAGAAAGAAGGCATAACTTTTATTCTCACTGTAGTATTTTGGACGCTGCAGCCATGTAGTGAAGACGCTGTGTGTTTCGTTGTGAAAGCGAAACTACTTTGTTTGGTCTTCCAAAAGGACATATCTCGATTCGTACATGCCTAGAGCTGATCCGTGCTGGTCGCTGAGGAAATACATCAACTTTACAGTCCAGCCCGGGGTCGTCACGTGTGGTTGCCGCTCATTCGTCAGATCCGCCGGGTGCGCTGTTCTTGACCCCGCCGCCTCAGCTCACTCTAGTCCGGTCTCGGCTCACTCTATCCCAGCCTCAGCTCACTCTATCCCGGCCTCAGCCGGCTCTACTCCCGCCTGTGACAGCTCACTCTATCCGGCATCAGCGCACGCATAAAAGGTTTGGCGTGACCCGCTACACTCTTAAAAAGTAAAGTTTGCTTCCGATGGCCATAGAAGACCTTTTTGTCTAAACTGGTCAATAAAGACACCTTTAAACATCTGAAGAAAACTCGTTTCACAAAAGCGTCTTTGTGTGCGAAAAGAAGGGTCTTCAGATGATAAAAAGGCAAGAAAGAGGTGGTCTTTAAAGAACCTTTGATCTAAATGGTTCTTGGGGAACCAAAATTTGTGGCCCTTAATTTTATGTAACAGTGTTGCCGTGTTTTTCGTTGTGAAAGCGAAACTACTTGTTGGCCTTCCAAAAGAGGACACGACTACAAATCAAGTTGTATTTACAACACTGTTCGAGAACAGTTTAACCCAAATATCCAGATGTGTGCAGCACATTTTATGGAGGACTGTTTACTGATCCTGGGAGAGTAACGTTAGACTAAAATGCCGGCAGGTCTGACTCACAGTCTGTAAGTACGTTTTCATTTAAGGGATTTGAAGATTCAAACGCGAGTTTTGGGCAGTGTAGAGTAGCACTTGTTGTTTGTCATTTCTCTGATCACAAATGCAGACAGAGTTTTATGTTTACGCGGCGCGATGCAATGCAACGCAACGTGTAAAAAGACAGTATACATCATTATAATCCATAATTATGTCCCCAACAAATGCCTCGTTTGTAATGGGTTTTCATGTTTTTTGTTTCGTCACTCCGGCCAGACACGGCATCACAGTATGGTAAGGGGGTAACATTTCCGTCACACGCTTGAGGTATTCAGCCAATAACAACGCACTGGATAGCTGGCCAATCAGAGCACATCTCGCTTTTCAGAATGATGAGCTTTGAAAATCGACGCATTTCAGAAAGGCAGTGCATAGAGTAGAAACAATAATGTACATTATTTGGAAAATAATGTTTTTTTTTTTAACTTTAAACCGCATAAACACATTTCACTACAACAAATACACAAAATAATGTTCTTTTTAGCAGCATCATATGACCCCTTTAATCATTACATTTTATTCTTCAATTTCAGTTTTTTTTAAGGATGTTAGTCTGTTGACTATTATTGGCCTAGCCTTACAAATCAATAAACTGTTTAAGCATTTATGAGCTTACCGAACAAATATTGCAGTTGCACATACAGTAACTTATCAATGAGAAATTTTTTACAGAATTCTATTGGAGCCAATAGGGGGCATCAGTTAGCTGCAGGAGAAACAGGACTTGTCATTAACTTTTAAAGATTCATTGTTCATTCTCAACAGGGCCGCAGTAATACATGCAGAGGTCTTTGAGATCTCTATTGTATCTGTTTGCATTTAATAAGTCTGTCCCATCTCAAGTTTGTTCTGATATTACCGAACTTCTAATGCAGCATATGTTTCACTGCAGAGCTGAATTATGTCATCCTGTGATGGCATCAATAATGTGTCTCAGTGCAATGTGCTTGCTCTAAAAATTTGAAGATGATGACCCTTATACTCACTGTTGGCACATTTCTCAGGCATTTGCCGCACTGATTCACCATTTCCAATTCATTGTTCATTGCTACTGTTGATACCTGGTAGAATGGTTCTAGCAGTAATACTGAGACTGCATTGCTGCAGCACTAGATCTCCACCACAGCTCCTTCAACTGTGCATAGGAAGGATGCTAATGAAAACAGAGTATCTTACCACTAAGTGGGTGTGGCTTGGTGCAGTTCCGCCTACGGTTAGCTGTCTCCACGCCCATGATAAATTCAGCTGTTTGTAAGCTCCTCCTCTCTCTGGCCCTCAGTTCCAATCGTCGCACCCGATTCTGAGAGCGAGAGATGAAATCTGGACGAAACAGCTCAAGAGCCTCCTACACACATTTGGATATGAACACAAGGTCTGTGCCACAGTGAAATGCTGGGGTGTATATTTATAATATGCCATATTTGAGTGTTCAGGAAGGAAGTAAACTTGATACACAGAGGATTTCTTTGTTTTTTTTAGCAAATCTCAAAATGGGTATCCAATTATTTTTAGTATTTCATGTAAAAAAAAAACTCAGATAAAAAGTTAGAATATAGAATTTTAATATCAGTCATAACATGAGGATAATTATCAGCTTATCCGTATCAATATTTTGCAAGTAAATAATTTACTAATTCAAACCACACATGGGTGTTTATAATGGTTTGCAAATATCTTTGCAGTTCAGATTTAAAAAAAAAGGATTTGAGTCAGATATGCCCCAATAAATCTGTTGTTTTCTGCCTGTCTGAACAAACCCTAAGGAAAACCTGATGGTAGCCAGATTCCTCCTGTAAAACCATACCCTCAAGCTAAGCAACTGGTGTCCTGTGTCCTGCTGGCCATTCTTGGACCCACAGGTGCAGTTAGTTAGATGAGGAGAAACCGGGTAGTCAGTGAGTCTCCTGACTTTCTCAGCAGTGTTGAACACTGTTCTGACCTCATGAGGGGCCCTTAGATGCACCTGAGGGACTCATGTACAGATAAATAATGATGTTAGCTTAGTGCCTTAGCACACAACCCCTGACAAACACTCGCTATAACACACTTTTACCTGGATAAGTATTAATACATTGCAATACACAGAAGTAGTGGTACATAGAAGTAGTATGTAAGACATGCAGGTAAACAGTCCACTACAGGGTTTGTGAACTTCTTAGTATTTAAAAGCAATGAATATTAAATGAGAGGAAATGTGACGGGACATTTTTTTTTCTATCAGGATTTGATTAAATCCACTTAGCAATCAATTAGCAATATGCTGATAATAAATAAATAAATAAATAAATAAAGGTGGTATCACATTTACTGCAAATTTTCGTGAAATCCTGTCATTTCGATTGGAATTCCCCAATCTGAGATTTCTGACCTTTTTTTTAACAATAATTTACTGATAAATTATATGTCAAAAAGACCAGGAATATTGATGAAAAATAGGTTTGCATGAATATCATGCAAGTTCTTTTGTAAGCTCTTGTCACTTGATCCGCTAAAGGCAGAGTAAGATGTTGCATTTTCATGGCATTTCACGCTGAGCACATTCAAGCTCTTGATTATCACAGGGGAGTCCACCATTTTATTTAAAATTGGCTCTGAAATAAAAGTTAAAATGCTATTCACTAAAGCATGTCAGGATCAGTGAGAAAGAGACAGGCTGATTTAAAAGACAGATGCAGAGGGTTGCAAAAGGACAGTGAAGGATTGGCTCATAAATAAACTAAGACTTGTGGCTAAGTGCCCTTGTGCACCCTCCCTCCAGTGGTAGCTGATGTTAGTTCATCAGAGCCCAGTCATGCTGTCGTGCCGTCACACACCTCACGGACCACATGCAAAAGATCTGTGTGCTCCAGAGAGGATGTTATCCTGTGACTCATCCTGAGGAAATGTGTTTAGTTGTACAGAGTCAGAATAGGGACAAGAGAAACCAATAGACTTTAGATGCAAGGTAATGTGGAGTCAATGATGGATCTCACATAAGAAGATTGAAACTCACCCTATTTTCTTTTCAATAGCTCTCCCTCACATGCTTCTTCCTTTATATAAAAAAAATCTGTGTCCTGACTGCATCTGCTAGTTGTCCTGCAAGGTAAATAACTGTAAAATGCCAGCATCAAATGCTGATAATGCTACAATCTGCTACTTGGCTTTACTTGAAAAGTATCTCATTATTCCAAGATCAAGACTCTCTCTGTTAAAATCCAAAATACTGCCTCACAGCAAACTTACAGATTTAACAGATTTCATTCCATCTCTGGATACCCAGCCATGCACTTTTTATCAAATAATGTCAGATTAAACCTATTCTGCCAATTTGCACGAGCGGGCCATTTTATCTGACATCTGATTGACCCACTTGAGCTGGCACACTCTATTCACTTTCTAGGTGCATTCTTTTGTTTTCACAAAGCCATTTATAGTTTTTCTGACAATGCATTCCCATTCCCAAAGGAGCTTGAGGGAAGGCCGTCTCATTAACAATGCATGAGCCACCAATCAGAAGGTGTGCAACCAGAGTAAGAGATGTTGAAATGAAACCGCACTGGTTAAGATATCACATGGTGTGTCGGAAAGGAATGTCTCAGCAATGCTGCAGAATAAATGAGAGCAAGAGAAAGAGAGAGAAGATGGATACATTTGCATGGCTGCTGAGGAGCAGGGAGGTGAATATAGGTACCTGATGGCTCGCTGAATGCCTGTCTGGCTCTTAGATTGCTCTGCGTTGGCCCTAAGACATCATTAGCCTTTCCGTTCAGTCTGAAGGCAGCAGAAGATGAGTGGGACCTTGTTCTGAATGGCAATGATGTTAAAGTGGAACACCGCGTGTCGGAGCCGAAGCTAGTATTATTTTTAAAGGCACTGCCATTGATGGTTGAACCATTCTTCAGTTGCTGGGACAGCCTTTCTGTTCCATCAACGCCAATGTTCGCCATGTCCCAGTCGCTGTAGGACCTTTTAGTTTGAATTATCGTTTCGGGTTTCTCAGGGGTCTGAGTAAAAGATGGTTTTCCAAGGGAAAGGGACAGAGTGGATCTATACAAAGTCTGTCCAAGAGGGATTGAGAGGGATTTGTCCAAGTACAGAGTAGATTTGAACAGCTTGGATGGTATGAGCTCCAGATGTGCACATGAGCGGAAGACATGACATTTTAAAGGGGGCGAAGAGTCCATTTGGTCTTCTTCCTCTGTGTAGCTGTGCTCATGGACTGGTGGAGCTTGGGGACTGCTGAGGGTCTCGCTGGCACAATGCTGTTCTCTGTTCTTGGTCACTGTCACCACAACTGTCTTGTGTCTAGGAGGCACCGGAGTGTCAGCAATGATTTGTAGGGTTTTATTTTCTCTGTGGTCCATGAGAAAGGGCGGTCTGTCAGGCATGTTCAGAGGACGAAAGGTTGAGTTTAAATAAGCTGTACAATCCCTTTTAGGAGACAAACTGCGAGCGGTGATGGTGATCGAGGAGAAGCTTGACCGTAAAGTGGGTCTACTGTAGCAATGGAGAGCTTCAGGGACACTGCGTGTCCGGCCCAGGAATAAAAAAGGACTAGAAGTGTTTTCTGATCTCCAAGGTTCATCAAATGATGTAGAGCTAGATAAAAACGGGGGTGTTCCTCTCCCTGGGTCCTCCAATCTAGTCCTCAGACTCCTCCATGGTGTCATGGCATTTTGGTGCCAGCAATACTCATTATCCACTGCCTGTGAAGTATAAGACCTTTAGTACGAAGCTTCAACTTTTACAAAATATTACAGAAATATTCTGGGTTAAATACATATTAGATGTACATGGCAGAGTTCTCATGACTTTTCAATGAATGTACTTGATGAATTTAAGATGGTTTCATTAATGAATTGTTCATACCAATATATTTTATGAACTGGTTTGACCAATTCATTGACAAGAAACAAATAGAATTTCCTCATGAACTAGTTTGAATATTCATTTAAGTTGAAGCAGTAACATCCTCATATGCAGTACAACATAAATAATTTCTTCTTCAGGCTATTCATGTAGCCTGAAGAAGAAATAACTGATGTTGTACTGCATTTGTGATATCTATGGTCTTTTATTACCCCTCTATAAATATGAATTTCACCCAGAGGCAAAAAAACAGACATAACATGTTAGACAGTCGGACTGTTTATGATGAAATCATGAGGCAGTAAAAATATCAATAGCAACTATATTGCACAGATTTCTGTACTGTATATTTACAACAACTGATAAACACATGATGACTAAACCTTTGCATGTTTACTTTGGCAAGTTACAGATAAACCAAGAAAAACTATAAATATACTGTCAGAAAAGTCTCAGGTGATTTGAAGGCAACAGAAATGCTTTTCCGGCTAAATGTTTAACAAACACAATCCTCTGCTGGATAAAACAGAAATCCTTAGAAAATAAACAACAGTGTTTGAGACATTACTGTTAATTTACACAGTTGCCACCTTAATTTTATTTGCAATGGATCACTGCTGATTTACAGGAAAGGCCAAATAGTGTGGCTGAAACGGTTGTATTCAATTACAATAGCCAACCTCCAAATGTATTACCAAAACGTGATCACACACCACAAGACTAAAGTTTACCATACTGAATTTTGGCTCACAGATTGAAAAACTAAGCAATTACCAAGAACAGAGTGAACGTTCAGTCAACATAATGAAAACATATGCTGAAAAACTGTAATTTCTACATGCACCAGAAATTAAGGACAATGTGAGATGATGTTGTACAGACAAAGTACTTAGTAAAAATAAAATTGTGATAAACAAATACAGGTGGTACTTTATTGAATACAATTTCACAATTTAAGTTTAGACACTTTTAAAAGAATAAAAATGTTCATCATCATAATCATCATTGTCACGAATCCGGTCCATGAACTTCCATCTGCTAGCCATCAGAGGTCACCCTTTCCAATTTCATTGACTCTCGCACTACACACTGTTGCACATCACCTCGGACTACATATCCCATCATTCATTGCACTGATTGCACTCAGCAGGGATTGCACACAGCTGTTAACACTGATTGCACCCAGCTGTTTCATATCACTCCCTCACTATTTAACACTCACTCTGATCCCTTCCCTCTGCCGAGTATTGTTCAGCGCTTATCTCCAGATAGCCACACTACAGAGCCTTAGCCTTAGCCTTAGCCTTAGCCTTAGCCTTAGCCTTAGCCTTAGCCTTAGCCTTAGCCTTAGCCTTAGCCTTGGTTTCTGATCTTCGCCTGGATTTCTCCTTTAGTCTTGCCCCTTTTGATTCTGTCTGCCGATCGTCGACCTGCGCTAGCCCCAGGACTATTCTTGTGTCTTACCCGCCATATACCTATTTGCCACTGTTTGACCCTGCCTGCTTGATGACCACGTCTCTGTCTTCTCCAAAATAAAGCTTTGCGAATGGATCCGCACGTCTCACGTCTCGTCAGCCCCATTACAATCATATTCCACACTGCTTTACACAATTTAAATAATGTTGATACCTATAATCTTAGATCTACTAGATTAGAGGTTTGAATATTATGCATGTAACTACTGCAGAAAGGATGAACTTGAACAATTTTTTTTGTCTTACATAAACAAATATGTTTGTTGTAAATTAATTAGTATAGTTTTAAATTAGTTCTTATAATAGGCAAATATTATGATATTTTAAGAAATTGACACACATGAAATAACACAAATTTTACAAGTCATCATTAATACATAATCAAATAAGGGGCCACATTATCTCTTGGTTGATGCAAAAGGTATTTACAAGTTTATAAGTTTATTAGGTATACTATGAATTTGCCCATAAAATTATGGACACGTTTTGTCAGTTTGAGATTCACCTGTATGTCTTTTGAAAACTTAAAATTACACTTTCAAAATGTTCAAGCCCAATCCGATACATTCTACTACTGTATGTATACCTGTAATTCACTGCTTAAGTCTCTCTTACCTCATTAATGTTGGGAGTCGACTGATGAGAGCAATTCCACCCTCTGAATCGCAAGTTTGAGTGCATGTCTCTTACATTTCAAGCTGTGGAAAACATAAATACGTAATTCATAGTTATTAGATACGCACAGGGTGCGAACTACGGTGGAGCTATGGGCAGCTCGGCTCCCCTTAATAAGACATGGGCTCCCCTGAAAACGGAATTTGTGAAATTTTGGGGGTCTCAAAAAATATTGACAATGTGTTATTTTGACGTGCAGTTTCAGTTTTGTGTAATGTGATCATGGTGGATTGTTATGTGTAAAATTGCAAAAATATCATTCATTCATGCATGACGGCGATTTAAACCTAATTCACTTCAATAAAGATAACTATACATGCTATTCTTGTCATGAGCATCAAGGTGTGGGGGTGCTGCGATGCAAATTCCACTCATGTTTAGTACACGTTAACTCAAAGATTCGTAGAAAAAATATAAATGTTGGACTCTGTGGTCGATTCTGTATTAAGGTAAGGCATGTTATTCGCAATTATGTGTTGTGGCTGGGTTGTTATAGGTCTGCGTGACTCTCGATGTCTTAGGCCTAACTGAGCAGACGAATTATGGTATTCTTCTGTAGCCTGAACGACGAATAACTTTAACCGTTGTTCATGTGAACTCAAAGACAGCCTGATGCTTTGTTTATAGACTATTTGTGGGTGGCTGTTTGTTGCTTCACCTATCAATTCGTGTCGATAAAGTATAATGGGGTAAATCCTGTATAGTGATTTATCCTATATAGTGCTTGCATTAAGCAAGTAGTGCATACACTTGTAGCTGCTATGTATCATTGTAAGTCATTGTAAGCCCTCTTTTGAGGCATGCTCAAGAGCACGGCATCCCAGCTTATTCTCATAGTTACTTCATGAGTAGTTGTCATTCCAAACAATTACCGAGTACTGAAAAGCTTTTGCTTATTCACACTGTGGCATGCTGTTTATCATGAACAGCCCTGTTAACCCTCCAGCTGCCATATCAGCTTACAATGGACATTCTTGTTCAACCCTCTGTCATGGTTGACAGCATACACATTGGTCTCCACTAATAACTGCTGCCCAAAAGCTGGCATTAAAAATCAATTTAAAGTGTGGCTGTCATTTTCAGGCAGTGTTTGGGAAGTAACTCCAAAAGTAATAATTGTGAATAACTTGTAATTTCAAAAACCCCTCTTTTACCTAATGGGCAACAGGTCTACAAGTTTCAGCGGAGGAAAATGTAACAGCAAAACTGAATCAAACTTAATACATACTGCAGCAATAGGCAGAAAACTACATCCCATGTGGATTTATGTGATTATGTTCCCTTAAAAACAAGATGATTCTGTTTTATACTGGAAGGTTGGAAACCCTAAACATGTGGTGATTGTGGACATGAAGGTCACCCTCTTTAAACAAACATGTACAGTAGGCTATGCAAACCAACTAAATTTCCCCATCTATCTTCTGAAACAAAACTCATTATCTTATTCTCTTGCGCTGTAGCTCAACAACCGAAACACCCAGAGGATGCAAAAGGAAGAGAATCATAAAACATGTGAAAAAGAAAATTATGCATTCATTGCCTTTGTTTTCTGTTGGTTCTGCTTTATCTGTGTTGAACCAGTGAGGGGAATTGTACGAACAGCTGATCTGTCTCTGAAGAGTAGCTGGCCGATATTGGATGTGCCTCTCTACGTTGACTGATTGCTATCATCAGAGGGGCTGAACAGTCACGGCTCATGCCCTGACCTGAGGATTCATATGGAAAATAGGGAAAGGCTCAAGAGGGTGCATCTGTAGGGGAAATTGCTTGCTACGTGAGACTGCCAAGTCACTGCGAAACATCTGCGATGAGTTGGTGTGTTGCAGATTTAGAAATTTAATAACTGTTTTCATACTTCTGTATTTAATTTAGGATTTTAATCAGTAGTAGTATTTTATTCTATATAATTTAACAGTTTCTCCACTCATTACCATTTATCTTTGTCCCTAACATGTATTATGTACAGCAGTGGCTCTCAGCTCAGGGGCTGTGACCCTAAAATGGGTCGCAAATCTGTTCTGATTCAGGACAGCAGAGAAAACATGATATATTAATAATATATACTCTATAATACATTATAATCATCTATTTTGATAGCAAAATATGAAGGGTAGGAGAAAACACATCCCATACCTTTTGTTGTTCATGTCAAAGCTGTCAAATCCAACATTTTGTTTTTGTTGTTTGGTAAAAACTGGCTGAATTAGGCATATGCTGAACACAGACAGGTTGATATCCTTAAAAGTGATGAACAAAACTATAAAGTACATGAATATACTAGACAGATTACAAATGCCTTGATCTGAGCTGTCGATGCAACAGATCTCGTCACAGTTGCTGCTGATGTGTCCTACGATGAGAATAGAGGTCAATCCTTGAGGCACATATTCGGCCACAGGTGTTGCACATATTGTCCTGAACACAATACACAATATAATTTCTACATTGTATCATCTCTATATCATCTCTACACTGGTTACCTATTAAGTTCTATGTTGATTTCAAAATATTGCTACTGACCTATAAGGCACTAAATGGTTTAGCTCCTGTATGCTAAACTTCTTATGCCCTACAATCCATCCCGCTCTTTAAGGTCACGAAACTCTGGACTTTACTATACTGGCTCAAAATCATAGTAGTACCTAGGATAAGCCCACTAAAGGAGGTACAACATTTTCTCATCTGGCTCCTAAACTCTAGAATAGTCTTCCTGACAATGTCCGGGGCTCAAACACACTTTTTCTCTGCTTAAATTTAGATTAAGTACACATCTCTTCAGCCAAGCGTAAAGTAGTTATAGTGAATACATTTGAAGGTAACACATGGCTTTTTCACTAAAATCTTTTTATTGTATTACGGATTTATTTGTTTATTTGTTATTATATTATTTGTTTATTTCTGTTTTTCTTTGAGCAATATTTGTTGATTCTGCGTTTCACGGTTTAGAGACTTTTATTTTGAAAATTTCTCATGGCGCTCTATTGACGCTATTTTCAAGTGAGTGCGCGCTTCTCTTCAGTTCGCATTGTATATGCTGGGGGGAGGTAAGTGTTTGTCAGAGCTCTTCGTTTTATAAGTGAATTAAGTTTGCAAAGTGTATAAATCGACTAAATATTCTATTGTAAATGGTACTGAGACTATATGCAGTGTTCTGTTATAAGTTTTATGCGCGAGTGGATTAAGAATGTGAAGTTATATCGTGTGGGCCGTTTTGAGTCATTAATTAGCTAACACATATTATATCATACAGGAATGTCTTTATGGAATGCCCAAGAAAGAGAGATATGAACTTTATTCATGTTAATCCACAGGTATTTCACTCTTATTGTTTATTTTCTTCTTTTTATGTTCTTGTATTGTGTTAATACTATAATGTTTCAGTGTTAACAGTGTCTTTCTCAATTGTTGCACAAAGAGAGTTCGCATTGTATATGCTGGGGAGAGGAATGTCTTTATGGAATGCCCAAGAAAGAGAGATATGAACTTTATTCATGTTAATCCACAGACGGAGTGAAGTTAATGCTACGGCTGTCAATAAATCCCCTTTTGGTGAACAGAAGTGAAAGTGTCCTGGGTCTTCTTACACACAACGCAGATGATGGTAACAGCGGTTATACAACAGGCCGGTTACATTGGTGCCGTGACCCGGATGAAGATTTGCTTCAGGATCCACGTCAGGCGGGTCACCGAGGGACGCTGCTTTGAGGTTCACGGTTTTGTGAGTGAAGAACTCTGAGAGTCCAAAAAACATTTGGGATTTGTCATATTGACTGGTGCATTTCCTCATTAAGTGATTATTATTCTCTGACTGATACTTTCTGATATAGTTTATTCTATTTGGACATTTATCTTCTGTTGGATTTATTTTGTGTATGAAACTGAACATGGCATTTAGTTTAAACGGAGATGAATTTGATGAAACAATGACTGGATTGGGTCTTGGTAGGGGGAAAATTTTTGGAGAAACTCCAGTCGCTCCAATTGAAAGGGAGAGTAGAGTGAACAGAAGGCCTCAGCTGTTGTGCTCCACACGTGTAATTGATAATGTTCCCAATCCAACAGCTGACACTTTGCCCTTAGCTGTTCCAGACATAAATGATCCATACTGGCAAGGGCTGATAGCACATATCGCTCAACAAGTTGGTCAGACATTGTTAGCATCTCAAAGGGAGGCTAGTTTTGGGGAAGGGGAGAATATAGGTTCACAAACACAAGGGTTAGGCACCAGCAAGACATTCTCAGAAATACCTTCACTTAACCTGACTGGAGTGAGGTTGGTCATGCAGAGTGAAGCAAAAGAGCCCCCAGTGTACCGCGGTGATTCATCAGACAAGCTTGGTGTACGTGAATGGGAGGAGCTGATGGACATGTATCTGAGAAAGAGAGGAATACCATTAGCAGAGCAGCATCAAGAGATTTTAAGCAGATTGATGGGTAAAGCGAAGGATGTCGTTAGAGTCACTCTCCGTTGTAATTCAGCTTTAAACCCAGTTGAGAACCCAAAGGTTATCATAGACATCCTGAAACAGCATTTTAGTGATGTTAATTACTCATGTATGCCTTTGGCTGACTTCTATGGCACTGTTCCATTAGCTGGAGAAGATCCCGTTGAATACTGGGTGCGGCTGAATAAAGCAGTGGATCTTGCGGAGGAAGCTTTAAAGAGGCTTGGACGACGAATGGAGGATCCATGTCAAGAAGCAGCCATGATGTTCGTGAAGTACTGCCCTGACTCCACTCTAGCTTCAGTGTTTCGTTTCAAAGCTCCAGAAAAATGGACCGCACAGGAGATCCAAGAGCAGCTTGATCGGTACCAGACAGAGTTAAAAGAGCAGCTGTCAATCAAGCCAAAACATCATACTGCTACAAGGCAGGTCACCACTCATGTTCAGACGTCCCACGAAGATGAGGAAGCTGATGTTGGCTCTCCAATAGAGATAGAGGAGTGTAGCAGAGTCAGCACTGCACACACTATACAAGGTGACGACAATTGTATGAGAACTCTGATTAATCTTCTTGATCGTGCACTGTCTCAAAATGTCCAAATGCCATCTCACCAGCCCCAAGGCAAGCTCTGTAGAGTATGCAGATCTCCAGATCACTCCACTGTAACGCATTGTCGGCGAGAACATCTGTGCTTTGCGTGCTTTCAGCCTGGGCATAGTAAGAGAGACTGTACAAGTGACAGGTCGAGACCTGGCCCGGCACCATTCAGGGGCTCTTCAGGTTTAAACTAGATGGCTCACGTTTGGAAGGGGGATGCGTGGGCACAAGTGAGGAACCCCTAGGGAGTGTTGATCTTCATCAGTTTTATGAAAATGCATGTGCACAGGCTCCCACTGGAACCAAAGTGATAGCACAAAATGTCCAGGTAGTTGAGGCATTCGATGGATTATTCTATGCGCCAGTCAGTGTAAATAATGTGTTTTCAATGAAGAGAATGCTTGATACAGGGTCCATGGCCTGCACCTTTAGTGACAAAGCAGAAAAGATGATGTTAATTGAAAATGTATTGCCTCCACCCACACCTCTTCAACAGGAAGTCGTTCTAGTAGGATGCGGGGGTAAAGTTACAAGGCCAAAGTGTATGTATGAGGTTGAATTGAAAGTTTATGGAGAGAGCTGCCTAGTGCCTATTCTCGTTGTACCCGGCCAGCGGGATGATCTAATCATTGGCACGAATGTAGTCAAATTCCTTGCACATCGTATGAAAGGCGACAGTGATTACTGGCGACTTATTTCTAATCAAACAGTGAAGCCGATGGCAGGATGTGAGCAGTTCCTTGATGTTATGGCCAACATGTGTCGGTGGAAGGGCTCAGAGTTGCCAAACAAGGTGGGAACAATCAAACTACAGCAGTGTGTCACCCTCTTAGCAAGACAGGAGCACCTCGTCTGGGGAAAGTTGCCAAAAAATGTCCCCATGTCACCAGGGAGCACAGTTGTAGTGGAACCAACGACTTCAAGGTCTGTGTCACGAGACATCATGGTCGGGCGAGTTGTTACGCCATTATGGGGTGATCGTTGGGTTCCCGTAAAAATCATCAACGTCTCTGACAAGCCAGTCACACTCAAGAGGAATCGAAAATTGGCAGATGTATTCCCATGTGTCGCCATGGAGGATTTTGAACTTTTCCAAGGACTGAGTCGAGCTGAGGTGTTTGGGAAGGAGAGTCAGCACTTACCTAATTCATCAGCTGATTTCAGACAGCGATTGGAAACTGTTGGCCTTGCTGAACTTGACATCCAGTCTTGTTCTGTCAGCCATGAGACAAAAGAGAAGTTAGTCCAATTACTGGAGAGATACAACGATGTGTTTTCCAAGCATGCTTTGGATTGTGGAGAGGTAAAGGGCTTTGTTCACCGCATTCGGCTAATAGATGAGCGTCCATTCAGACTCCCTTATCGTAGAGTGCCGCCCGCACACTACCAAAAGTTGCGTCAGGTTCTGTCCCAGATGGAAGAACAGGGGATAATTAGGAAGTCTGTAAGTGAATATGCTTCCCCATTAGTCCTAGTGTGGAAGAAGGATGGCAGTCTGAGGATATGCACAGACTACAGATGGTTGAATGCGAGAACGATAAAGGATGCACATCCACTTCCACACCAGTCCGACTGCTTAGCCGCTCTAGGCGGAAACACTCTCTTCAGCACCATGGACCTGACATCAGGATTTTATAACATACCCATGGCCGAAGAGGACAAGAAATATACAGCGTTCACGACTCCTGTAGGGCTGCACGAGTATAATAGGATGCCGCAAGGGCTATGCAACAGCCCAGCCTCCTTTATGCGAATGATGGTAAGCATCTTTGGAGACTTAAACTTTAGCAGCTTGTTATGTTATCTTGACGACCTGTTGGTGTTCGCTCCAACTGAGCAGGAGGCATTAGAAAGATTAGAGGTCGTGTTCAGTCGTCTGAGGCAGTACAATCTCAAGCTGAGTCCTAAGAAATGCCACCTACTGAGAACCTCTGTAAAGTTCTTGGGTCACATCATAGACCGAGATGGAGTTTCTGTAGATCCTGCTAAAGTTGAAGTCATCTCGAAGCTGTCCAAGTTTGATCTGATGGAAGGTGATAGATGCACTCCATCAGTGAAACGAATTAAATCAGTCCTTGGTATGATCTTATATTACCAACATTTCATTCCTGGATGTTCTTCTTTGGCAAAGCCACTCTTTGCTCTCACGGCTGGGCAGAGAAGGAAGAGAGGAATCAAGGGAGAAACTAAAGCAGGAACTTACAGGAAACTCAAGGCCACGGATTGGACTGAGGAATGTGATCGTGCATTATGTAGCCTCAAGGAGAGCCTACTTAAAAGTGTGGTTTTAGCACACCCTGACTTCACTCAACCTCTGATCTTTGCAATCGACGCTTCATTGGACGGTTTGGGAGCTGTATTATCCCAAGTGCCTGCAGGCGAATAACGAGCTCGTCCAATCGCATTCGGGAGTAAGACCTTGAGCAAATCGCAAAGGAACTATCCAGTTCATAAGCTAGAGTTTCTGGCACTCAAATGGAGTGTGTGCGAGAAATTTAGCCATTGGCTAAAGGGTCAAACATTTACGGTCTGGACCGATAACAATCCGCTCACGTATGTTATGTCCAAGGCAAAACTCGACGCTTGTGAGCAACGTTGGGTGTCTAAACTGGCAGCTTACACTTTTGAGCTGAAGCATATAGCCGGGACAAAAAACATAGTGGCGGATGCTCTGAGTAGAGACCCTTTTGTCAAGACTATGAGTAGCAGACTAATGAAGGAGTGCTATCGTGATCTGCTTGTGGAGGCTGAAGAGGTTGATGGAGATGGGGTTCGAGATGCTTTTCGTCAAGGAGCTCAGAACTTACAGATCTGCCTTCAGTCCTGTCTTGCCTCTCCTTTTGACAGCACCACCGTCAAAGCTTGCTTAAGTTTACATGATCAGTGGGAAGAAACATCAAAAGCAAGAGCTGTGCAGCTAATTCAGTCTTATCAAGATCTAGTACCAGCTGGTGCTGATACCCTTCCTATGATCGCTGCAGATGAAATTCGCGAAATGCAGGAGGCTGATTCAGTCATTTCAAGAGTGACATTCTTTGTGAACTTAAAGCATCAACCATCGAGGCGAGAAAAGGCCAGCATGAGTAACAGAACCTTAACTCTCTTCAAACAATGGGACAAACTTAAGATTAAGGATGGAATACTGTACAGAGTTACACAAGATCCACACAGTAAACAGAAGCGGTATCAGTTGGTCTTACCCTCTAGCCTCAAGGGCCAAGCTTTAAAGGGTGTGCATGACTTAGCGGGTCATCAAGGGCAAGCGAGAACCATTCATCTAGCCCGCCAACGGTTCTTCTGGCCGGGAATGGGGAAAGATGTTTGTGAATATATCAAGTGCTGTCAAAGATGCATCCTAGCTAAGGCTCCAGAACCATCTGCACGAGCCCCACTTGAAAGTATTAAGACCTCTATGCCAATGGAGCTGGTATGTCTGGATTTCTGGACTGCGGAGGATGGGAAGAAACGCTCTGTGGATGTGCTTGTTGTGACAGACCATTTCACAAAGTTGGCTCATGCCATCCCTTGTGCGAATCAGTCGGCAAAACAAGTCGCAAGGAAGCTGTGGGACCGTGTATTCTGTGTGTACGGATTCCCGAGTCGCATCCACACTGACCAGGGAGCTAACTTCGAAAGCGCCCTTCTAGCAGAGTTGTTAAAACTATCAGGAGTCGCTAAGTCTCACACCACCGCTTACCACCCTATGGGAAACGGAGGAGTAGAGAGGTTTAATAGAACTTTAGGGAGTATGCTCCGGACCCTGCCTCTGAAAGAGAAGCACAAATGGCCACAGCAAATACAAACGTTGACCTTTGCCTACAACGCCACAGTCCATGAGACAACAGGGTATGCTCCATTCCAGCTTATGTTTGGTCGTGTACCAAGATTGCCGGTGGACATTATGTTCAGACAGGTGCTACATGACCCTGTAGTTGTGGATCATGGTACTTACCTGAAGTCGTTGATGTCATACCTCCATGAAGCGGCTGAGATCGCGCAGCGACATTCTGAAAAAGAGCAGAGGAAACAGGCAAGAGGTTACAACAAGAAAGTCAGAGGGACATGTCTGGATATTGGGGATCGTGTGCTAGTAGCAAATAAGGGAGAAAGAGGAAAGAGGAAACTAGCAAATAAGTGGGACCCTGTAGTGTACACTGTAGTGGACACAAATCTGCAGACGCACACTTACAAACTCAAGGATGAGAAAGGGAATGCGAGGATAGTGCACAGGAACCTGCTGTTGGATATTAGTTTCCTACCTGTTGAGTCGCCTGATGAGGAGGAAGGCATACTACCTTCTGCAGGGGAGTCAGAGTGTGAGACGCATAGTATCAGGAGTGAGTTCTGTGTGGAAGACTTCGATTCGAGGGACCTGGAGGAAAGAACCATGAGTTGGGTGAATGACGACTTTGAAAGCCCTGCAGTTCAAGACTCTGATGTTGAGGAAGTGATTGGAATGGACCATTTCAGTTCGGATGGAAGAGAGTCCAGTGATCAGTTGCAAACTAAAGAGAATAGTAGCAGGGATCTTCCTCAGAGTGAAGCTGAAGCCAGTCCAATATCTCTTGACGTTATCCCTGACTGTGACACAGATACACATACACAAATTCAGACTGACATTCAAACTGACACTGACACCCAAGTTCCAGTTCATGATGTTCAGGGTGTTAAGACACGAGCAGGTAGAGTTGTTAAGAAAGTGAATAGATTAATTGAGTCAATGGTTCAGAAACCCTTTTACCTCCAAGGTGTAGGAAGTAATCTGAAAAAGAGAACTGGGTCATTTCTTTCTTTGTTCTAAAGAGAACTCTGCTGTGTTTTGTTTTTGTATGATGTGAAAATACATTTAGATTCCAATGATAAAATACAGGGGTCAGGTCATATTATGGTGTATCAGGCATCGTAATGTTCCAAGATGATCTTAGGTTTGATCACCCTGAGGTTTTTCTTGACCTAATAGTGGGTAACTCTCAAGTTGAACTAATGAATGTTTCATTGTGGATCTGTACCAGTCATTTGATTTGGAACCAGTACGGATTTTAGTGAAATCCGGAAGGGGTGAATGTAACGAGTTATAGTGAATACAATTTGAATGTAACACATTGCTTTTTCACTAAAATCCTTTTTATTGTATTACGGATTTATTTGTTTATTTGTTATTATATTATTTGTTTATTTCTGTTTTTCTTTGAGCAATATTTGTTGATTCTGCGTTTCACGGTTTAGAGACTTTTATTTTGAAAATTTCTCCTGGCGCTCTATTGACGCCATTTTCAAGTGAGTGCGCGCTTCTCTTCAGTTCGCATTGTATATGCTGGGGAGAGGTAAGTGTTTGTCAGAGCTCTTCGTTTTATAAGTGAATTAAGTTTGCAAAGTGTATAAATCGACTAAATATTTTATTGTAAATGGTACTGAGACTATATGCAGTGTTCTGTTATAAGTTTTATGCGCGAGTGGATTAAGAATGTGAAGTTATATCGTGTGGGCCGTTTTGAGTCATTAATTAGCTAACAAATATTATATCATACAGGAATGTCTTTATGGAATCCCCAAGAAAGAGAGATATGAACTTTATTCATGTTAATCCACAGGTATTTCACTCTTATTGTTTATTTTCTTATTTTTATGTTCTTGTACGGTGTTAATACTATAATGTTTCAGTGTTAACAGTGTCTTTCTCAATTGTTGCACAAAGTGAGTTCGCATTGTATATGCTGGGGAGAGGAATGTCTTTATGGAATGCCCAAGAAAGAGAGATATGAACTTTATTCATGTTAATCCACAGACGGAGTGAAGTTAATGCTACGGCTGTCAATAAATCCCCTTTTGGTGAACAGAAGTGAAAGTGTCCTGGGTCTTCTTACACACAACGCAGATGATGGTAACAGCGGTTATACAACAGTGTTCGTGTTTTTTGGTTGTGATCCTATGTCAAGGCATCTCAAATACGCCTTCATAGCCTTGTTCCTAGTTAGATCAGATCACAAACGAGTCACACTCATATTTTTTGCTTGAAACGTTATGAACAGCAGCTACACTAATTATTTTCCATTTGTCTTTCTGTTCCTACCCTGGGATGCCCATCTCGAGGTAACTAGAGATTATGCCAGCTCCAGTGTGAATCCAGCCTTACAGAAAGACTTCAGATGATCCAACACCTGTGAAGAGATGATGCTGACCCCTGTGAGGACCCCAGATGATGCCAACTTGAATTGACATGCACAACAGCCAAAATTTCTCTATATTGTAATCATTATGATCACAATCGCTTTAATAAGCTTCTGCCTAAAATTAATTCATGTCAGCTAACTATATGATTCTATTATCTTGAACTGTTCATTTATGAAATGAACATTACTTGGACACATTCACTTCTGATAACAGATCACTCTAAATTGTAGTGTAGACACATGCATTTTCTGTAAAGCTGCTTTGAAACAATGTGTATTGTGAAAAGGGATATACAAATAAATTTGAATTGAATTGAATATGGCTACTGATAGTGTGAAATCATCAAAATTCAAAAGATCTTTAGAAACCAAACACTCAAACTAAACAAACTAAAAGACTAAAATTATTAAGTCTTAATTTTATTATTAAAATTTTCTTCCATTCAACCTATGTTATTGTTAATATTTTTACAGTTTTATAACAAAATTTGGTATGGTATATTGGGTCACTAAAATCTGCTTCCTATAAAGTTGAGAACTTAACTCCTTTCAAAACAATTGATGGGCAAAGAATCAGATTTACATCATTTGTTTCATTATATTCATAGGGCCTTATGGTTAGAGCATCAGACTTATAACCTAGGTCACGGGTCTGAGTCTCGGTACCGGCAGGGATTGTAGGTGGGGGGAGTGAATGACCCAATAGAGATGACTCTTCCTCATAAACAATGAGGTGAAACCTTGAGAAAGGCACCGAAATCCAACTGTTTCCCCGGGCGCTGCAGCAAAAATCTGCGCTGCCACTTCCGTTTGTGGTGTGTGTGTGTGTGTGTTATACTCTCTGCAGTGTGTGTGCACTTGGATGGGTTAAATGCAGAGCACAAATTCTGAGTATGGGACACCATACTTGGCTACACGTCACATCACTTTTATCACTCTTTCTTCTTATCTGAATTATTTTGGACCATCAAAGCTGCTTTGGGATTTGCATTGGATTAAAGCATAAACCAACATGGTGTTGGTAATGTGATATCAAGCATGTCCCTGGCTTATACCCAGGTGTGTGAGTCCGAAACAGTATGTGTTCTGTGCAGTGTGTTGTTGGTCAAGAGCTCATTGTGCGGGTGAATACATTGATTCACACATGCAGAGGGATGGGATGATGCCATGGGGGATTGCAGCGGTTAGGGAAACATCTATAAGCACCATCAAACACAAAATAAACACATCAGGCAGCCAGCTATAAACAGCAAGGCGGAGGTACAAAGAGGGGGGCTTGGTGGTGAGATCCTGTAGCTATCCGTCGCTTGTATCAAAGAAGATCTCTGCTTTGACTCCAAGGGGTAATTGGAAATGAATCACAATGTCATTGTGATTGCAATGATAATTCAGCCACTTGATTAATGCCTGTTATAATATGTAAGGACAGTCTGTTGAAAGCTAGTCTCATCTTGTAAATCTATTAGAATTTGATGGGCAAAATAGGTCCTCAAACATAGGTATTCAGGCAAAAATTATTCCATTTTGCAGAGAGCATCCAAAATCGCGGTGTCTCTTTCAATCCCGTCCCAGTATGTGAATCAGTTGTGAACAGAAATCTGGCCATTAGAAGGAACCTTCTCCCCTAAATACATGGTGTGGCTGTATTTTAAAAAACAAAACAAAACAAAACATAAGAGTCATTCATTTGTAAATTTAGACTACACTGGTTGAGCAGTTTTGATTCACTAAATAGAAGTAAGGTTTCACTGTCAAAAAAGGTCCTTTGTCTTTTGTCAATGATCTATTGATGTATGAACTGCACAACCCAATTTCCAATCAAAACATTAATATTTTACAAGGTGGTCATTTCATATGAATTTGTATGATGTGATCGATAAGGAAATGCATGATTTTTAGGGGGGGGGGTGAACCCCAGTCTCACGTAGCCAGACCTTCAGACTAATGGCAGAAGGTCTGGGACCTTCATTGTCACAGTTGTAAACACTTAAAGGTTTTCTTCTTCCATGAGGGGGTTTGGCATCACGGCATCTTTGTTTCCAGGCAGAACGTTAAAGAACGCGATACACACGTCTCCCAGAAATCCAGTATAATTCAACCAATCAGATGACGACTTCGAAACTCTTGAAGTGTTTCCAATTTTGTGTGCCATATTCATCAGACGTTCAGCCAACGGTCCATGGGTGTGACATCTGAGGCTGAGACTAGGCAAACCCTATCCCCAGCTCTAAATGTAACCTTTAGTGGGGGTTAAGCAGATTTTATGAAAACATGAACCACCAGTTTAGCTAAATGTATTGCCAAGAACCTGTGTCGGAAACACAGCTCACAGAGAAGTCACTTTCAAACCAAGCATATTTCATTTGGTCAGCGCGACAAATCTGCATGACCAGCTTAAACCTGTTGCAAAATCTTCATGGGGAAATATTTTGTCCTCACACATCGTGTGTACTCCAATTAAAATGACTGGATGGATTTCACCAATGAAAATTCACCGAAAAGCAGTAAATGTGACTGCACATTTAGAGTAATTTATTCGGAAATCAAATTAAACAGATTGCACTATTTGTTACTGATTTGCTAAAAAGAAATGCCTTATAAGAGTCATTCATTCAGGAATTGGACTACACTGAAAAATAAATATGGTGGGAACAATTTTCACTCAGAAATGCTAGTAAATTTCACAGACAGTTACAATGAATCAGCAAGTAGCACATTAAAAATTTCATTTTGAAGTAGAAAGACTGAAATAGTATTTTCTCATAAAACTTGCTCCAAAATTTATTTTACAACTTTGTAAAGCTATTTTTTAAAGTGTAAATGGGTAGCGCTCACTGTTTCATGCTGCAGATTCAAAAGCGTTGTTGCAGCACCATTGAATATTGTGGGAAACTCGCTCATAGTGATTTTTTATTATGGTGTTCCGTCCTCATCGCTGTAAGAATGTACACACAATAACTGCTAATGGAACTGTACGTTACAGGTTCTGAATAAGATTGAGGAAATGGATTGAGACTCACCCAGTCATATTTGAATCTGTGACTCAGAAGAAATGATGGGAAATGTGCTGATGTTGGAAATATGTCTTCCAGATATTCTCAGTTTATTTTTAATAAGCCATATTAGTCAGAATAGTGCTATCAAATGTTGCTTTAAAAGTCTAATTCTAAGTTGCTTACTCAGTTAATCTGTTGGAAAGGCAGATTGACACATTTAGAAGTCTCCATTCTGAGGCTCAAAACAGTATTTGACTTCCACTGATCCTTCAGTTCAAGACAGATATTTTTGTACTTTTCTTTTTGATTCATACACATGCCCATCTGCAAGATGGTGAGCTTTTAAACCAAAGCTTAACGCTTTGATTCAATACTAAACAAATCTTTTCTTTCGTGATTTGTAAATGATTAATTCTCAGTCATGTTTTTTGTTCAATCTTTACATTATTATTGTATTTATTTTTTTATTAGTTTTTGAGTTCCTGTAGTTCAACTGCTAGAGCATGGTACTAGCAATGCCAATCTCTACTGTTCACGATACTACATCATCAACTAGGGATGCACGTATCGGTATCGGGCCCGATACTAAGCTCCTGTACTCGTACTCGTACTCGTTAAAATGCCCCGATACCACACAGCATGTGATAAGTGCCATATTCAGACAAAGAAACACCGAAAACAGAACAACAGACAGCAGAATGGAGTTATTAGAGATTAAGGATGTCTACGAAGTATATGTATGCAATGAATATAATGTTAAACATTCAGTATTAATGCCTGTATAGCTGATGTGCGCGAGTTGACAAGCAAAGCGCGCCGAGTGGATTGAGCGCGCAGTGGTGCAGATGCGCGAGCTTGTCGAGTGAATATACCTTTCTCACAGACATCACTGGAAAGTCTGTAGTTTGGGCGAATACATCAAAAACAAGTAAGTAAAACAATGCACAAGTTACTTAATGGTAGGGAGAGAGAGAGAGAGAGAGAGATAGAGAGAGAGCGCAGTTCTGTTGTGTGATCTTTGATGTTCACTCACTTAGCACACACATCATTTGGATTAAAACTAAATCGTAAAAATAAGACCATTCAGGCATTCACTATAAATGTAATTTATTTTTAACCTTAGGCATACACGTCTTTCTGGCGAAAGGGAATCTAACAGATTTTGTGAAATGCGCTAGGCTGTACTATTCTGTATCAGTACAAATACGTACACGCGTTGCGCGTGTTTTGCTTGCTTGATTGTTTCTGCATGAGTGGCTTTGGAATATAAATCACAGCACGTTTCAGATGAAAAAAAACGTCTCGGGTTACTTATGTAACAATGGTTCCCTGAGTAGGGAACGAGACACTGCGTCCTCTAGGGGTCGCTATGGGGAATGCCTCGTTGTGACCCGTGTCTGAAGCCTACATTGAAAAAACACCAACTTGTTTGGCCGGCGACAGCCATGACGTCACTACCGTCGCGACTAGTACAAAATAGGCGCCGGTAGTGCACATCATCACTTCTTCGTCTGAAGCTTGTGTCCGCAGCATGGCACAAAAACTAGAGGACGCAGTGTCTCATTCCCCTCAGGGAACCATGGTTACATAAGTAACCCGAGACGTTCCCTTTCATGGGAACTTCGATCTGCGTCCTCTAGGGGTCGCTATGGGGAACATTATACCCACGCCGCCATGCTGAGGGGATTGCATGCCAAACCATGGCGAGCCACTAAGTACTAACTACACCATACCGCTATGGGAGTTGCCCCTGTCCTGGACTTAGACGGCTGTCAGTGACATTACTCCCTGTGGCCAGATGCCTAGGCTGCCAAGGGACATTACTAGAGCCTCACAGTGTGCAGGTCCCACTGGGACAAGATTGGTAGTAGAACCCAGGCTACCAATAGTCTACCACGGGAATCAGTCTCTCGAGATTGACCTCTGGTGTAATGAGGGCGGCTGGCTCGGTGCCCAGAACTGCGGGACGGCAGGGGCCACCGTACCAGCTGTGCCAAAAAAAGCCTCCTCGGAGGTGGCGCCAGGGCCTAGAATTATGAAGGATTCCGTCCAGGGAATACGACCAAGAGCATTCTTATTGGATCAATTACTAGTCTTGGTCTGTCACTCAGGGCTACCTCACTTTGTGGAAGGACCTGTCTCAACAGGCCTCTAGCGGAAAACACCCTGTCAAGAGCAGGTATCCGAGAATACCTTGAGGAGTGGGTCCCAGGCGGAACCGGGGTTTTAGACCACTCAGAAAAAGAGAACGAAGCTGTGCGTGTAACTCTTACCATATAGGATTTTAGAGAAGTGGGCAAAGTAGAACGTGCGCACTTACCACTTTCGTGGAATTTTAGAAAAGTGGGCAAAAGATACCGTGCCCACTTACCACCATGTGGATTTTAGAATGTCCATATGTAGATGGATACAACCGTTCTAGGGGGTTCTCGTGGCACTTCTGGAGGGCAGCCTATAGATGGAACTCTGAGTAGTCATCAGTCTCACCTACGGCTATCACACTGGCGTGGCTAGCCGCGAACCTGTAGCTGAGGGGGCAGACATCCATTCAGCGGGAGCTCGCCACCACACTTTTCCATTGGTGGAACACTAGCAGTTATGCATCTGGGGGAGCAACACGCCCAGTTCTCACCGAGAAGGGGACTCGACCCGCAGCACGTTCCAACTAGCGGAACCAGCTAGTAACAATTTCGGCGTGGGAACACACGCCTGGTCCTCAGACGCCCAGGGGACTCGACCCTTACTAATGCCCGGTTTTCCCCGGCTGGCAGTAGATCATTCTAGCTGGGGGAGCCCAACCCAACTCTCACCGAGAGGGAGGGCCCCCAACCAGCAGCATGATTAAAAATCAGAGGGGTAGCATACTGCAGGCTAGCCACATCGCCAGCGCATCAGGGAGGCGGAGGACGGCCCAATCCTACTGATGCAGCTGGTTCGAGGTCTTTCTGGAAGACAGCGAGCTCAAGCCTCTCATGAAAGAGGCACCTCCGTTTTTCCTCAGCGGAGGAATACTGTTCCCATTCCAGGTGACCCTTTCCTGAAAGGGGAGCAGTGCTCAACATTACCACGAGGACAGCCCATGGAGCGAGGGATTCAACTCCTCGGAGAGGATCCTGCTCGCCAGACGACACCCTCTTAGTACCCCTTGATATCGAGGGGGGCAGTGCCTTCTGAGTGCGTCGATCGAGACACACTGGTTGAGAGGAGCCCAGGAAATCGGGGCCTAACCCTCTCCGAAACAGGGAACGAAGTCCGAAACGCGTAACCCTCACCATACATGATTTTTAGAGAGGTGGGCAAAGAAGAACGTGCGCACCTACCACTTTCGTGGGATTTTAGAGAAGTGGCAAAGCATAGCGTGCACACCTACCACCTAGGTGGAATTTTAGACGGGTGGCAAAGCCTAACGTGCCTACCCTCGACTTACGTGATTTAAGAAAAGCGGCAAAGGATAATGTGCACACTTACCACTCACATGGATTTTTAGAAGGTGCGCAAAGAGCACTCTTTGGACTTCCTTAGGTTTCTATTGTCACCCGGACGTAATTGCCGGTCGGGAACAGCAGCTCCAGCACCCTCCTCAGAGGTGAGGGGCGTGCCGTCTCCAGGGTGTGTCGACCAAGACACACTATCTGAGTGGAACCCAGGGTACCGGGGTGTTACCCCACTCTGAAACAAAGGGAACGAAGACAGCACGCGTAACCCTTACCTTCACAGGATTTTAGAGAAATGGGCAAAGAATCCCTTGCCCATTTACCACCTAAGTGGAATTTTAGAAAATGGGCAAGCAACAAGTGTCCATCTACCAGCTATGTGGATTTTAGAGAAAATGCGCACAGCTTCACGTGCACATCCACCACTCACGTGGATTTGGAGGAATGCGCAAAGCCTTGCTTTACGTGGACATTTACCACATTATCTGGAATTTAAGTTCATGGAAACCCGACCATATCGGCCAGCCGGAAGAGGCCGGCTCGCACATCTCAGTAGTGATGGGAGCCCTGCCTAAGACAGCCTTACACAGGAGGATCCTGGTGATGCCCCCTGTACCTCCCGTTCGTTGCCTCAGCAAGAAGGAGTACGCCGGTGGCCAGGAAGCCCCTCGGGGTGACCAGGCACTGTAGCCCCGTCCGGGTGCCTTGCAGCGTAGCACCGGGGGCCTGATGTCCACGAAGGCTCCCGCAAAAGCCCGTGTTCAGCCGCATGATCCAGGAGGTATGAAGCCGAAACCCGGCTTTTCTTT
>JADLZN010001311.1:103727-336568 GCA_018155175.1 Sinocyclocheilus anophthalmus
TCACGGAGGGCGTCTAGCAAGGGACAGAAACGTACAGGTCCCGGGAAACACTGCAAGGAACTTATGGATGGTTACACACACACAGCCATCTCGGTTTGTCCTCGATATACAGATATCATGATCTTTGGATCGTACTCACCCCCATGACCTCTGTGCTGGAGCTCTGCTCCGAGGATCTTTCTGACCTGATCATCCGCTGCAGGTAACTTTATAATTTTTTTACACATGACCACCTCAGTCTCCTATTAGTATACATGCTCTCATGATATATGGATCATATTCACCCACCACGAGCCTTGTTGCCGGGGCTCTGTCCAGGGATTTTTTGACCGGACCATCAGTCATGCGGTCACTATGATCTAGCCATAGAACCACCAAAAACATCATGGGCCCAGTAGGAGACTGCTTGAAAAATGTTTTACAGCTAACCACGGTCAGCTGGAGATGGTGGTCATAAAAGGGAATTGGAAAAAAGGGGAGGTGACAAAATAGAGGGTGTGGGTAGAATGTTGGGAAACCCGGCCCATGTCGGAGGAGAGTGGCGATCGCTATAAGGGTAATACTCTAAAATACCGCGAAGGAAAAGACCGAAAGGCGTCTGTGTCGCCTGGCCCAGGTCGGGCACCCGGGGTGACGGATTGGTGTCGCTCCCTGCCTCAAGGCAACTTGACGGCCCTGTACGGGAGGGAGGGTTCCACCCCTACCCACGGATGGGGGTGTGAGGGCGGTTGCGCTAGTTTCGGGGCTAGCGACTACCCTCGGTACCCTAACGTCTGAGTCCTCAAACGAGCCTGGGATCCTGTGACCCTGGTTTGTTCAGGGGCTGTCGATAAAACCTGGGGCCTGGTCGTGAAGGGTATGGAAATATTACTGGAGACCAGGGCTGCTTGAAAACAGCGGACTGGGGTACGGCCTCCCTAATTTTCGACCAACCATCTACAACCGTAAAGAGTGGGGGCCCAAAGGCCGTGTCCGAGGGCAAAACGGTGGCATCGAGAAGAAAGCCCCTTTCTTCTTCCCGATGTCCGCCTAGTTCACCCACAACTGCCGCTCCGTCATCACCATAGCAGCCATCTCTCTGCCCATGGCCGAGGCTGCCTGCTTAGTAGCCCGGAGGGCCAAGTCTGCGGTGCGCCGCAGCTCAGCCGTTCCGGCAGAGAAAAGGCCCTGCCCCTCATCCAGGTCCGTCAGCAGGTCAGCCTGATAGGCCTGAAGCACCGCCATCGTGTGCAACGAAGCCACAGCCTGACCTGCCGCTGCGTACGCCTTGCCGTTCGTGCGAGATGTGGCTTGAAGGGGCACGGATGGCAAGGAGGGAGTTTTGAGGGATGACATCTCCCCCAGAGAGAGATATCTGGCTAGCGTCTCTTCCACGGGGGGCATCATCCCATAGCCGCTTTCACGCATTGACTCGATATTCGCATAACTCGTATGCTGAAAATGGCCTCTCCCATTCCTTCTCGATCTCAATGTGGAGATCAGGAAGGAAAGGAAGGATCACCTGAGCTGGAGAGTTATTGCCAGAGAGATAACGTTCGTCGAGGTGACCTCGCGACGTCACCTCCTTGGCTTGTTTCCACGGTAATTCGAGCCTTGCCGTGGCCCGATCCATCACCTCTAACAGCTCATCATACGCAAGGCAGGTGGATTGGGAAAGCTCAGCCTCAGCTTCTTCACTCTCCACATCCATTTCCTGCTCTTGTTGGGCTGGGCCCAACTGAGCACTGGCCCCCAGATCAGATGATATCAAAGAGAGGATATCATCGTCCAGTTGCTGTCTCTCGCCCGACACCGATGCGTGGAAGAGGGAAACCCCCCCTTCAGCCTTATCGGCTAGGTCCACCTGAGATCCCCCCGAGCTCATTCTCCTCCGTGCCTCAGCAGCGGCGGGTCCCGAGCCGCGGGAAACCGATGGTTGTCCCTCTCCACTCGAGAAGAGAGACAAATGAGAACGGAGCTTTTTCAGCGAAAAGCTCTCACAATGCACGCAGATTGCCTCCTCGAAGACATCGCGTGCGTGCTCCTCGCCCAAACAAAAAAACGCAGAAATCGTGTGTGTCATCAGGTGTCAAATAACAACAACACGGATGCACACATTCTCTAAACGCCTTGCTAGTGCTAGCCATGTAGGAAAAGAATAACCTTACTTTGTCTTTTGGAATCACGCTTTCAACGAACGGCAGGAGCGAATACAGTGATGATGTGCAGCTAAGGACGCGCCTATTTTGTACAGTGACGTCATGGCTGTCGCCGGCCAACGTGTTGTTTGTGTTTTTTCAATGTAGGCTTCAGACACGGGTCACGACGAGGCATTCCCCATAGCGACCCCTAGAGGACACAGTTCGAAGTTCCACGAAAGGGAACAGGTGATTGATTTATTTAAAAATATTCCAAGTGTTATTTTTCTTTATTTAATCAACGTTTCAAACAAACAAAACAAACGAACAAAATATTTTATTGTGAGTATTGTTCAAAATGATAATATTTTTTTTCTTTTCTTGTAAACATCTTTTCCATCCAATTTTTTTTTTCTTTCTATTTTTTTCATTCCTTTTTTTAAAAATCCATTTAAAACTAACACAATCCAGTTTATTAATGACATCTCTTCCAAGAAGTGACATGCATTTTTTGTTTGGTGGAGAAAACAATCGAGAAAACAACTTTCTGTTCTTTCTTTCTTTCTTTCCTTCTTTACTTTTCTGTCTTTTCTTCTTATCTTTTCTTATTCCCTTTTTGCTTTCTTTCTCTATCTTCTTATTTTCCTTTCTTTTTCTGTGCTTGCTTTCTTTCTATTTTTTTTTTTGCCTGAATTCCTTTAAAACTCCAAAATACAGTTCTTAATGACTCACTGTTGCAGGAACATGAACTACCAATGAATTCAGAATTCTGTGATGTTTAATGATACATATTTACAGAAATGTGTATCATGAAACATCTCATTCAGTTAAAACGAGCAGCAGAAATTCCTAAAGTTCTGCTTTCGACATTTCTCAAGCCAAAACACTCCAAAAATAGCCAGATGTTGAGGCTTCTTTGAGCGTAAATTCAGAGAGTCCAGCTACATTGTGATCTCCAGACTGATTTCACACCACAACTCGATCCCTTGGGACCTTGGCATGCATTGGATCTTATTCTCGCCGCCACGGCGTCTCGTGTTGGTCCCACAATTTGACTGACAGGTACAAATCTGTGTGAGGTGGAGGGCGCCTCCATCACGGGCTGCAGCAGATGGTTGAAATAATTAACATGATGCTGTTCTCATCGCAGGGGAAATCAGTGGCATGGAGATCATGCCGCTGCTGCTTTAACACACATACAGTGAGGAGTTTAATGGTAACATTAAATGAAGGGATTTATGAGACATATGGGATTGTGCTGTGATGATAAGAAATGCACCGTCATAGACTTACAGCAAAATATGTATTTCAGTGGTGAAGATCAAGCCGATATTTGTCCAGTCAAAAAAAATCTTTGGCCGGTAACCTATAAAATGTGGTAACTTCTCAAGAATATCAACCTGACTACACAGGTTATGCTAATGAAAGTCATTTATAATGGATCGCGCTAACAATGGCACATTTTTGCTATTCACACTGCAAAATCACTGTAAACAAGGTGTGTGTGTGTGTAGCTAAATATATCCACGTCTGCATCCAGCACATTTAAATATGATTTACTGCCATCTGAACTTCAGCATCAGCATCGACGGCAGCTCTTGAAGACGCAAGGTATGATGCAACACCAACATAGCATTTTGGGACTGGCTGCTATCCAGAGGAGGTGACTGTGACTGTGTGTGTGGGCGCTGTTAGACAGCTGGAGGAGTGGACGAGCATCAAGGCCATGCATTCATGTCCATTTGCTTGAAAAGAGATGGAAGGTCTAGTGTTGATAATGATGAAATTAATAAAGGCCAGAAGATACGGGGAATTAAATTGCTAAGAAATGACGCAGTAAAAAATGTGTTGTCAGGTAACCTAAAAAATGTGGTGACATCTAAATTGACTGGTTTTATTGAAGTCAAATATATGAATAATAATTTTAATATGACAGAATGAACCAGATTGCACCAATTAAAGTCATTTGTAATGATCAAATTGCACTCTTTAAAATAAAGGTTACAAAAGAGTGTTTTTGCAGCAACACTGTTAAAAATAGAGGTCCTCTGTTGGCACTGATTGTTCCATGAAGAACCTTTAACACATTTCAATTTTTTTCCTTTCTCTTTGGAGTGTTACAATCTCTTGGTGCATAAAGAATATCTGTAAAGTTGCAAAGACTAAAGTCTCAAATCCAAAGAGATATTCTTTATAAAAGTTAAGAGTCAACCACGCCTACCTAAAACGGCTCGTTCTAACACGCCCCCACATGTCTACGTCTCGATGTGGGAAGATTTGCATAACACCACCCAATTTTCACGCAAAAGAAGAAAGGAGGCGTATCTTTTATTCTCGCTGTAGTATTGTTGCTGCCGCCGCCACCATGTCGTGAAGGTGCTGTGTGTTTCTTTGTGAAAGCGAAACTATTTTGTTTGGTCTTTCAAAAGAGGACACAACTAGAAATCATGGTTAAGTAGTATTTACAACACTGTTCAAGAACTGTTCAACCCAAATATTCAGATGAGTGCAGCGCATTTTATGGAAAACGAGGACTGTTTCCTGTGAGAGTAGCCTACAATGCCAGTGTCTGTTTCTATAAAGTGGGGCAATTCCAAGGCAAGGACAGTCTGGCTCACAGCCTGTAAGTAAGTTTTCATATATAAAGAATTTGCCACTTACGATTCAAACACGAGTTTTGAGCAGAGTAGAGTAGCGCTTGTAGTTTGTCATTTCTCCGATCACAAATGCAGAGTTTTATGTTTACGCGGCGCGGTGCAACGCAACGCTTAAAAAGACAGTATGTCATTATAATCTGTAATTATGTCCCACTGGATGCAACAAATGCCTCGTTTAGTACTTGAGGTATTCGCCAATCACAACGCACTGGATAGCTGGCCAGTCACAGCGCACCTCGCTTTTCAGACGATGAGCTTTGTAAAAATGACCGTTTGCAGAAAGGCTGTTGCATAGAGGAGAAACAATATGTCATATGTGAACATAACTGTTTTTTTTTTTACCTTAAGCCCGCTAAAACCCATTGCATTAAACCCAAATACACAAAATGTTCTTTTTTTGCAACGTCTATGACCACTTTAGAAAGGTTTTAGTGAAATTTATGTTATTTAAATTCCCACCAGTTTTTTCTAAATATGTCGGTAAATATTCATGAATATTTTTAAGGTTTTAACATATAATATTTAGAATAATATCATGAAAGACATGGTTCAACTTTAAACTCCTTGAGTATGTTGATCATTTTTTGTTTAGAATTCTGTTCTAATTTTTCATGTAACAACTGGCAACTTTGATTTACCCCCCCCAGCCTACTAAAAATATTTCAAGAAAAATGATTTCTTGTGAATATTGTTTGAATTTACTAATCAATTAATAGTTTTTTTCCTGAATTTTCAAGATATTTTTCACCATTGAAATGCCACAGAAGAAACATTTTTTTCCCAAAGAACCTTTCAGTGAACATTTTTTTTTCTTGTGTGAAGAATATTTGAATAATTTAAAGAACTTTTTTTCCTCTATAATGTACCTTCTGTGCAATGGAATGGATGTTAAAGGTTCTTCATGAAACCATCAATGCCAATAAAGAACCTTCATTTTTAGGAATGTAGGTAAATTCTCCTTTTATTCTGCAGGATAATTTCTCTTAGTTTCTCATTAGTTTCTCTTAAAAAGTGTTTTGCCTAGATTAAAAACTGAAAGCTGCCAATTGGAATATTTTGATCCTCAACGTGTGTCCTGCATTGCTCATGTCGATAGTGTGAGATTATTTTATCATTAGTGCTTGTGTGTGTGGCGTAGAGACGCGGTGTGTCTCTGAGTATAGCTACAGCATTATCAGTGTGCCATGTTCCCGCTGGTCATGGCAGCGTGCCCCCCTCCAGCATCCGCAGCGTGCCAACAGATGTCTGTGAGCGTGCCCGCTTCTCCACCCTGCCTGCCAACCCTGTGTTCAGCGCCAGCCCTCTGCCCAGCAACACACTTCTACACTTCTGCTCCACACCTTCTTCTCTCTGCCTTTTTTTCTTCCCTTCTTCTCTGTGTTATTCCTCCGTCTCTTTGTTTTCCCTGCACTCATCCTCTCCTCTTTTCACTGCTGATTTCCATCCCTCCATTTTGAGGCTCGTCTTCGGTTTGTGTTTTGTTCTCTAGGAGCTGAAATCAAGTAAAACACACATGGAGATGGTGGTTAAAAATAATTTGACATTCTGTGAAAGAGGACTTAGTAAATAAAACAAATTGTTAGAATAATGATAAGAAATTAGTTCTATTTTTCTTGACTTTGTGAGGAAAGACAAAAAAAAATTTTTGTGTGTGTGTTTTGCAAATGCAAGTACGATCCTTGTTCTAAAATGATTTAGATTTTTTTTATCACTATTTCAGATATTCAAACCCCACTGTCAGATTTTCACTGAAACTAAAATAAATAAATAATTTACTTGATGTAAAAATTATAAATGTAATATTTTACTGAATCTTAAATAGTTATTTTTGTTTTATTTTTTTTAACAGTCTTTCTAATTTCTGGATTTTTTCAAATCATTTTTGTTGATAAAAACATAAAAGGTTAAGATAATTATAGGGAAATTATCAAGATTATTAGAATGATCTATATCTGGCTAATATAAATTATTAGTAGTAATAATTATCAAAAGAAATCATAAAAGGTATTCTAGGTGAAATACTATATTAATTATAATAGAAACAGTTCCACTAGTCAGTATTTACCTCAAATATTGCATTAAACATAGTATGTTCCTGTTGCCATAACTATAAAACTCTATTAAAATCAAATAGAAAATAAGAGATATTTAACATTAAGCCTTGGATATGTACAGACAGACAATGCTGAAAAATGCTTTCTTAACTCTTGTTTTCTTCTAAGCAGTGAAAATGACAGTATAAAATGCTAATTGGGTTAGTTTTAATCTAATAACCTCTTCACACATGCACTATAAAAAGTAAAAAGGCACTATTGTTACCATAATGAGTATTTATACCTGCCCTGACCCATAAAAATTACTTTTGTTGCTGTCAGGTTGATTCCGCCATATTAAATAACATTTCTGACTTATTTTAGATGTTACCAAATGAAGCAGATTATTTTAGATTACCTGACAAAACATCTTTTACACTGCAGGCTCAAAGAAAAGACAGCAAGAGCTGTGAAACATTGCAACACTTAAACACTGTACAGCTTGTGAAACAGCATGTAGACACATTTAGAGAGAACCAGGTTTTCTACAGTTACGTAACTGACGGGTTTTAAGGACAACAACAATTGTTCTGCACTTTTAATACCTATTTAATCATAATCTATCACCACTAACCGAGTACAAGACTTCTTATACCTGATGATCAACGTAAGTGTGTATTACATGCCATGGACTACATTTTTGAGAAACAGCTGAGGAAAGTTATTTTGTTAAAAGAAATCAAAATCGTTATTTTGCATCCTGACCATCAGAAAGATACATTATTTTTATGTTTTAGAGCTTTTTTACATAATACAGGCCTAATCATTTTGATTGTATCTTACAACCAAATGATCAACATCTTTATTTTTATCCAAATCCTATTATTATGTCCAGTACTGAGCATAATATCCTCCCCCCAGGGGATTTTATTTTCAGTCTTCCTTTCCATTTAGGTTTGCGAGGATAATATTCAGTGGATATCAGTCACAAACAGCATATGAACTGGCTGTTCGCTCTGACAGAATAATTGCATTGAAATACAGCTGCACACAATTTCTGCAATACCTTCATTAAAGGCTGCCAAGAGAGGAAAATACACAGAATATCGAGTTGATTAATCTATAATTATTAGATTACAAACGGCCGGGCACAGTCCACAAGATTTGCGGTTAATTACATGCTTGCAGGGAGCACTAGCGCCCATGACAGATGTAACAATAACGGCATAATATCACATTTCTGAGCAGAGCTGCCAGTTAATCAGAGACCCTTATTCTAATGCGCCTAATATAATTGTCTGATCCATGCCGTTTCATCTAAAACATCTGGACTAGAACGTTTGGATTTGGGGCTATTTATTTCTCGGTTGTTTTGTGGCGTGATGGTTTTGGTTTTGCAGAAGCAGCAGCACGACGTGACAAGAAAGAGAAGAAAAAATGCATCTGTGTGTATATTTTCACAGAGAGGTTGGGTGTAGACAGCTCTGAGAAGTGAATCTACATCTGCCAGCCTCCATGCAAATAGCGCCGCCATCCTTAATGGTGAAACCTTCGATGAAAAACAGATAAAAATATTAAATATTCAGGAGTCCCTTTCACCCAGTATCAAAAGGCTCCAGATGTGCTGGGCCGGAGTTGTTATCGGGCGACCAAACGACAGGCATTGAAAGACATTCCTCTGAATTTCAGACCATATAAAAGTGTTTTATACGATGCAAATGAATGGTAATTTTTGACTATGGAGGAGAAACGGGAGATTTGAGAAACGGTGGAGATGCCAATAAACCCTATCATTTGGGACTAAAAATCCACAAACGGGAGACACTTTGGATTCGCCTTGCCTGTCTTCCCGCGTCAGATGCCCGAGATTGCCGCGAAATTAATCCATTTAACAATCTGTGGCTTAAAATTTAAGGATTTCCAGTTTTTTGGAATATCAATAAGTTCCAATTGAAGAGAGAATTCTTTTGCAATTCAGGCATGTGCGGGCGATAACGGAGGAGTTGGCATGGAAGGCAGGCAGAGATGGATTAATTATGCAGGGAACATGGAAATTCTGCTTATCAACGCTTAGCAAAGGAGCCCAGCTCACATAATCAGAAAAACCAGGATGAAAAAATATAACAATGCGGAGGCACCTTCCAGCTCATCGTCTTACAAGTTAGATTCTTCCTGTAATTAAAAACTAACATACAATTATATTCATATCTCATAGGCAGACTATGAGTGGTTATGTGTTAAATATCAGCAAGGGGTATAAGGGCTAAGGTGGGGGTATTTAAAAAACACACACACACCGTCTTACACGGGGATGGAGGTCTCTTGGGACGGATGGAACTACTTAGCCGGGAAAACTTATATTATCATTTAAAAGCCAGGAAAGACAAAGCTAGCGGAGCTCAGATACGCCCGCTTATTTACTGGTGGCAAGCAGGGAGGATATATATGCTCTGCTGCGTTCAGTTCTCACTTATCACGGGAAACTTTGAAGGGAACGTCAATGGATAGGCTGTGCAAATCCCAACAGAGCATGTGTGATTCTGGCAAGCGGACCTTTGGCGGTGTTTTCACTACAGCGATACGGTGAATAATGCCGAATGATGGGTCATTTCCACTTTTGCATTTAGAAAACTGGGATTTTGCAGTAACGCTCGCAAAGCTCTTTGTTCCTGATACCGTTTGGATATATAGAAAGAGAAACGACTAGTTTATGCGAAGCTTAATCCAACAGACATATGATATTCTGCGGTTGTTGTTTCGTTCGTTGAAAAGGCGGATTTTGTTGTCCATCAACTGCTGTTTGAGCCGGATACTTACACTCTGCGATCATGGAGTTCGAACAAGCTATCACGCTGTCCTTTCGCACAGCAGTCACACCAGTGCGATTTTGAGGGTCTCTAACAAACTTTCGATGGGACAAACGTGCCAACACATATCCAACTTTTGACAAGTGGAAAGAACCGAAGTCATTAACATATAAATGGGTTGAAGATGCCAAGCGATGTACCGCAGGGATATGGGGCAGGGGTGTTGATAGATATTCTTGTGCGCCGCGCGGTGAGTGTGAACAGTAAAAGCCTAAAAGTATGAAGTTTCATTCACCTGGCATGTTGGCGATACACACGAGGACTGATGAAGTTTGGTTGTGGTTTCTTCTTTCTTCTCTGTAAATGGTGTTGAGCGAACACTGTGAAAGAATGAACAAAAGACAAATAGTGTAAAGCTGAAATAAATGCATTTAAAGGAATATTTCACCAAAAAAAGGACAATTCTTTCAGTATTTACCCTCATCCTTCCATGCTGAAAAAGAAACCATATTCAACATCAGTCATATGACACTGTAGAGACAAATTTGTGCATTTTTTTAAATAAATAATTAAATATTTTCTTTATGTATATTTTCTGTCTATATGTAGATTTATTCATCTTTTTTTTACGTAAACAAGTTTACTTACAATAAAAGCACCGCAACACATGTCTTTTTTGTTTTTTTAGATTTTGTTTTTAGAATTTAGAATTTCAGCAAAGGGGATTTTCAGTGAAAAATTTTAACAACATAAACCTGAGGTCATATTACAGTTTTTTTTGTGAGGAACAAACCAAAAATGTAATTCCTTTTGGAATATATAAGACTTGGAAAATAGCACACTGAGCCCTTTCACTATTTTCTGACCACACTGTAAAAAATTACAGTGAATTTAACGGTAAAAGACTGTAAAAATGCTACAATAAAAAAACTGTTAAATGGTTAACGGTAAGTTCCCCTACTATACGGTGAAAAACTGTATTGGACATTAATTCCATTTTACTGTTGTATACCATTTTTGGAAGTGGAAAAAGATTGTATAATTTAAAGTGAATAACCGTAAATTGACATTCTCAGAATTCCCTGCATTAAGTTTCAAATGTGATGTTTCTTCTTCTAGGGTTGTATGTTACATCTAATGTTGCTCGTGAAGCTGGAGGTGAGTGTTTGGGACTATGGGTGGTGTGGGTGTGGTCAGTAAGAAGGATCCAAGAATGGTGTTAAGTGTTTGTGTGAATGACACTGTGCACCTTCTATATATGTTAATATTTAAAAGCTGCTTGTGATAGGTTTTGGTTCATCATGTGATTTTCTCATCACCACCTGCTTTTTGTGCAGCATATTACAAAGGTACAAAACAGATTTCAGTACTTCAGTGGGTTGGAATATTAACATTATATCAGTTAATTAAATTGCGGCATTTAACTGTAAATTTAAGTTAAAACCGTAAAACCTAAAATGCTGCTACTATATATTTTTACAGTAAAATTCTGGCAACCACAGCTGCTGGTTTTTTACCATAAATGTTACAGATTTTTTTTTTTTACAGTGCATTTTTAACTGTCTTGAGCATTCAGACTACTTTCCAAAACACTAATATCAGTTTATTCAGTTTATCTTTAGTGTTTCTTTATCTGAGTGCATCTGTATTCATCTAACTGATGTTCACTCTCGTATAGCTACAGTACACACACCTCAGTCACCGGTTACAAATCTCTGTTTTTTGACTGCATTGAATTCTCTTGCCTGCTAAGATGTGCTTAAATGATCTTCCACCTTCCTGAAACATCTCACGTCTGCCTCTTTTGACACAGACCAACGGATGAAAGAAGTCAGGGTTATGCGGGACTAAATCTCCTCAGTTCATTTGCAAGATTCCTGCAGCTTTGAGAGATGTACCGCACCTGTTGCCGATGCCTCGATTCCGTTTTTTGATCGGGACGCTCTCTGACAAAGAGCAGAAGTGGAGGCAGAATAGAAAAGAGAGAGTGGATGAGATCCTTATCGAAAACTCTCCACTGGACAATGAATTTTTCTCCACCATTCAAATGTATCACGCTAAAGCTTGAGCGGTTCATTTCAGCCGATCCTGTGGGGTGACAAAGGACCGGAGAAATGAGTGATGCTATCTCTCTCCTGATGTCATTTCCCTGATCCGCCTCATCCTCTGGCTCTGTGTACCTCCATTAATTAGAAAGCAGAGGGATTTCCACTCATCAGCTCATAGCTTTCTGCTTGTCTACTATCTGAAGACCTCTTTCCACTGCTCAGGGAAGTCAGAAGGGGAAAACAAGCATCTGTTTCGACCCTACAGCATTTAGGCTTCAGGATGGAAATGGCATTTAGCAATTTAAAAATATTCATCAGAGTCTGATAAAATAAAAAAATGTATGAAGTGATGATGATTTGCTTGGTTCCCCTTGACTGGAAGTTTGATGGTTCGCTTAAGAGAGTATAAAATTACTTCTATCAGTGTCACAATGATTAATAATTGGTAGTTTCGGATTCGTTTTGTGCATAATGTACCAAAACACCAAAATCTAAATTTTTCGAAATCTTTCAATTCTACATAGATAGATAGACAGATAGATAGATGATAGATGGTAGACAGACAGACAGACAGACAGACAGACAGAGAGACAGACAGACAGACAGACAGACAGACAGACAGACAGATAGATAGATAGATAGATAGACAGACAGACAGACGACATATATACAGCTAGATAGCTAGAAAGATAGATAGACAGACAGACAGAACGATAGATAGATAGTCAGTGTCTGACAGACATAACCTACAGACAGACAAGACAGACCGACTAAGACAGACCCAGAAAGAAGGAAAACAGACAGACAGACAGACAACACATAGAATAACAACAGACAGACATACAGCCGACAGACATACGACGACAGACATGGACGACAGAGATTACAGACCAGACAAGACAGACTACAGATAGATAGATATAGATAGAATAGCTTGACATACAGACAGACAGACGACAACCGGACGAGCAACAGGACTCCCTACAGATAGGATATAGAGGTGTAGATAGATAGATAGATGGAAGATAATATATATATATATAAGAGGATAAAAAATATCGCGATGTCCTGAAAATTAGGGGGGATAAGGGCAATAGAACTGTGCAATCTAAGTAACAATTGTACTATTTACGCAAATAATACCAGTGAGAGCAATTCCGGTCAAGATTATAAAATGAGTGAATATTATGATACCAGTATCGTGATGATTTAATAATAGAGTGTAGTACATGTAACATTGGTGGGTAATACAGAGGTAAATATTATATTATACCAATAAATATTACAATTTCAGGGGGGTCTAATTAAAAATTGCTTAACGTTTGTTGAGTATTATGCCATTAGCTTAGCAACATGTTAATGCCAAATATTTAAATATTTAATAAAAAATAAATCACCTAACATTTTTAATCTAATTAAAAATGGTCTATTTTAGCAAACGTTTGTTTAGTAACATGCTAATGCCAAACTCTGTTGAAAGCAACCACCAACATTTCAGCATCATGACAACGAATTTTGCACCCCACACAATAATACTAAAAATCTAGTTTTACTAATACAATGTTTGGGTGCAATTCGTAGGAGCAAAGATTAACAACACAAAAATCTAAATTAAGAAAACAGAAAAGAGTGTTCCTTTTGTAAAGCCACCGGAGGGTGGAGGAGGCAAAAGTGTCATCAATTTTTCATTCTAAGCAGCAAAGCTAAAACGACCAAATTTTCCTGTTGTCTCTGTGTCTGTGAGGAAGCTCAGGGGCAAAGACCTGCAATTAGCAGATATGTGGGTGGGCATCTTCGACTGCATCGAAGCATGTTAACAATGACTGTAGATGAGTTTAGAGCGAGTCTGAGTCTTAGACGTGTCAGTCTCCTGTTTAGAATATGAAGACGTTAACGCTGATTAGTCTCTCTAATTAAAGCATGCTCCCTTTACACCACAGATACATGAACTCAAGGCTTGCATGCAGTCGTGTGGGAGTGTGTTTGCATGAAAGATGTCGAACTGCAGCCTTAATGCTCAAACTTTATTCATAGTTTGAGTGGAAAAGTAATGCTCTTTGCCTAAAATTTTTCTCCTAAAATCCCTTATATAAATAAAAAGAGATACAAATATACTCTTAAAAATAAGCTTCCAAACGCGAGTTTTCACAGCAATGCCATAGAAGAACTATTTTGGGTTTTCTAATGAAACATTTTAGTGAACACTTCTTAAAAGAACCATTTTTGCTTAGTGTGAAGAGCATTTCAATCATTTAAAGAACTTTTTTTCACTATAAATAACCTTTTGTTCAGTGAAAAGGATCCATTGATATTAAAAGTTCTTCATGGAACCATCAACGCCAATAAAGAACTTTTATTTTTAAGAGATATCTGAGTAACGAGCTGTAAAATGAATGTGGATACTGTAGATCAGATTGTTTGGTCTTGGAAGAATTTGACAAGAATTGATTTCATATTAAAGAAGCTTATGCAACTTAATCAAAAGTGTTTGGAGAGTTAAATAAATAAGTAATTATTAACTCACCCTTGTTCACAGGCAATATTCACAAAAAAAATCATGACTTCTTTGCTTCCCTTGGTATGTTTAAGAGAGTTCATGAGAGAAACAACTCTCTGACTCAATATTGATCAGTTACTGTCTTGTGAAGTGAAAAGTTGCATGCTTGTAACAAACAAATCTATCATAAAGATGTTCTTAACTTAAAATGGTTGCTTCCCAGCTAAAGAGTTCTCTATAATATTGCTTTCTCCATTGAAAAGGTCATTTCATCTGAATCAGGAGAGAAATATGCACAGATCAAGAACCGTTCACAAATCTCTAAACAAATATGTGGGTGGATTTTGATGTAAGAAAACAACAGGGGATGGACGGACTTTTTCACTGGAGGAAGTGTTGTTATGAATTATGGACTCGTATTTTGGGTCAGAATCGATGGTTTAAAGTTAAAAATGTTTCTTACAAACGCAGCTTTTCACTTCACAAGCTGTTAATTAATGGACTGGAGTCATGTGGATTACTTGTGGATTATTGTGAGGTTTTTATCATCTTTTTGGACTCTCAGTCTGATGGCACCCATTCACTGCAGAGGATCCATTCATGAGCGAATGATGTAATGCTACATTTCTCCAAATCTGTTCCAAAGAAGAAACAAATTAATTTACATTTTGGATGGCCTGAGGCTAAGTATATTGTCAGCAAATTTTCATTTTTGGGTGAACTATTCTTTTAAAATGGATCAATAAGTGAAATGTGATTTGAAATTTTATGATACTTTCATGGTGCTTTTGTGTCTTTTTTTGAAGCTTGAATTCTTCAATAACTAATAATGGCATGGAAAGTCATACAGGTTTGAAATGACACGAGGGTGAGTAAATAATCCCAGAATTTTCATTTTTGGGTGAACTATCCCTTTTTATCCCCTGATGTATGTTCTAATAGGTGATGAATCTGATCGCGAGGCCTCCTCGTCTCTCTCACCTTCCCGCACAGGTACATGAATGAGCAGAAAAGGAGACACTTCATCTGTGAGATTAGCTCTGGCAGGCCAGCCGGTGGACATGGACTTCTGGACAGACTTAGTTCTGGGTATTGAGATCCATTCGCAGATGACAGATGAAATCTGTCTCCTCCGGGCTGGACGTGTATCTGCAGGTGATACATGATCACAGATAAAAGGACACGAGGTGGACGGTGGGGGATGGAGACCACGGGGCCCCTGATCTCGGTTCCATACTGATGGTCGTGCCTCAGTGGCTCACTACTCCGCACCGAACCTCCAAACAACCATCCAGGCGCTTACACCCTACCCGGTCATCCTCACTGAGCATGCATTGAGTGTGTGTGTGTGTGTGTGTGTGTGTATGTGTGTGTGTGTGAGACAGTAAGAGCAACTCACAGAAGTTTGGGGTATTGTTCAGCCCCATCTGGTGTGTGGGGGCAGGCATGAGTGGGAGTTGTGGGACCCGTCCCAGCAGACGTCGATGCCATCCAGAACTAGAGAAAAAGCGACAAGGTTGAAGGTGAATGATGGCGACTTATAAACCTGTTTTGCATTGTTCGTTCTATTCTAATATTAGGTTACAAAGGTCAAATATCAGGCCCCTAAGGAAAAAGCATTTCACCCCACATCAAAAATTTGTCATATGTTTAAAATAACTAAATGTACATCTCAACACAAAGTCTCTTATTTGTAAATAAATAAATACGCAAATAAAGAGTATTATTTTAAAAGTGTGTATCTAAACATATTACAGTAATGAGAATCTGATGGAAAATGTAACTTATTAAAAATAAATTACAACATGTTTGGACACCTAGATGTTATATTATTAATTCATAAGCATACTAATCAGAACGGCACAGACTCTGGCTATTTTTAGATCCAAATTAGGGAGAAATGTATTTATTCTCCTAGGGGGGAGGGCTTTTAAAATGGTTTTTGTTTTAGGACTGGTATTTTTTTATATACACGGGACACACACACATATACAGTATTTAATTAATGATGTATTGATTGAAACCTATTAGTGGGGTGATTTATTATCACATTTCATACACTTGCTAAGGGATTTGTTATCGCGTAAGTTGCTATTATTTTAACAGCCCTAGAAATGTATTACTATTTTTATTTATTTGATTGTTTTTTTTTTTCCTATTTCCACTAAAGACCATTTCTGCGAAAGAAGAGTCATTTTATTTTGGTGACTAGGCGAATCTCACAAAACAGATTTCCCTCAACATCAAAGCAAATTATAATTTTTACACCTAAAAATGGCGGGGTGTTTCAACCCATGTTGTCAAAGTGGGACTAACCAACTGTTTGGGTTACAAAGCTAATTGGGTAAACATGTAGGGGGGGGGACCACATTAACCCAAAATTTGGGTCAGTCCATATTTGACCCAACATTGGGTTGAAACAACCCAGCATTTTTTTTAGAGTGTCTCCAAAGCAAATGAATCCTATTTTAAGGAACATTAACGCTACAAATACATATAAAACTGTAACTGTGAAGTATAAATATGTATTATAATAAATATATAGCTTTACATATATACATTTTCTTTTCGTTTTGGGGTGAACTACAGTATGACCTGGATATGTGTTCATTAGATTCACCCTTGTATGTGACACTGAACTCGTCATAACTCTGTGATCTATTCCCCATTACATTAGCTTTATGTTGTTAGCATTTATAGAGCACTGTTCTATCAATGCTAAAAAACAAGTAAATGTTACTAAGCTGTTTTCCCATTTTTAATACTCAAAGTTTTGTTCCATTAAGTAAATTCTGCATTTTCTCCAGTGTTTCTCTCTCTATAAGATGATCAGCCCTGGAGGCCTGTAGTGTAATATAGAGAGTTCCGACTATATATTTCCGTTCTCCATTTATCTTATCACGGCAGGACACCTGTGGAAAGGGTGAACACTCAACAATTATGTGTTTCTGCCGTAGAACTAAAACACTGAGAACACTCTCAGGAAACCCATGGAGAAACCAATGAACTACAGTTCACTGAAGTTAGCGAAAGGGAAACCTAAATGTTTGGTTTTGACAGACTGAAAAGAGGATCAAGGTCTGAGAATGAAGAGCAGTAGTTTTGGAGACTATGAAAAGAAAAACACACAAATCCATGACAGTTCAGACAACATAGTCTCAGTGTGGGAGCCAGACTTCATGATAATGAAAACTCCTGCCATGTGAGACTTTAATGAGAATACAGAGATTTAATTTCAGCCACATTACAGTCGATTCCGTAGGAAAAAAATCTACAACTCAGTATTTAGGTATTCCTGAGATATTAAATATGTGATTTTTCCTCCCTCACAAAGGTCAAAATCCCAAGCTAATGCTCTGTTCACAGGTTTTTTATTCAAATGCTCTGGTAGTACTGCTTAATTAATTTCCATAATGAAACACTTAATCAGCTTCCGAATTGTAGGCAATGACACAGAGATTTCTTAAGTTCTGTCAGAAATGAAAAAATATTTGGCTAAAAAGAGAGAAGGAAAGAGAGCGAGAGAAATCCAAGACTTAACCCTGACTCCAAAGTCATCCGTCTACCAGCACCATATGTTTTAATTACCTTCACCTTGATAATGTGCTTAACTGCTATTGCACTTTTGTTATGTTGTGTTTGTTTTCCCGCCCACCCCCCCTCAACCTTGGGGTGGTGTTTAAAAAATAAAATGAAATGCCTTGGAAGTGTTTAATATGTAGTTCTATAGCAAAATGAAGCAGCCTTCGTAAATCATAGTTGTTGCTCTGGCAGGGGGGCAGTTTACCGATATTGGCATCATTGTAAAAGACTCACTGTGCAGTGATGATTAAATCTTTCATGACAATGTAAAAAAAAAAAATATATATATATATACACAGTGGTGTGAAAAAGTGTTGGCCCCCTTCCTGATTTCTTATTTTTTTTACATGTTTGTCACACTTTAATGTTTCAGATCATCAAACAAATTTAACTATTAGTAAAAGATACCCACAAGTGAACTCAACATGCAGTTTTTAAATGAAGGTTTTTATTATTAAGGGGAAACAAAATCCAAAACTACATTGCCCTGTGTGAAGAAGTGTTTGCCCCGTAAACCTAATAACTTGTTGGGCCACCTTTAGCAGCAACAACTGCAATCAAGCGTTTGCGATAACTTGCAATGAGTCTGTTACAGCGCTGTGGAGGAATTTTGGTCCACTCATCTATGCAGAATTGTTGTAATTCAGCCACCTTGGAGGGTTTTCGAGCATGAACCGCATTTTAAGGTTTCCCCCCAGTAAAACCACAGCATCTCAATAGGCTTCATGCAGACTTTGATTTGGCCACTCCAAAACCTTGATTTAGTTTTTCTTGAGCCTTTCAGAGGTGGACTTGCTGGTGTGTTTTTGATCATTGTCCTGCTGCAGAACCCAATTTCGCTTCAGCTTGAGGTCACGAACAGACGGCCGGACATTCTCCTTCAGGATTTTTTTGATAGAATGCAGAATTCATGGTTCCATCAATTATGGCAAGTCGTCCAGTTTCTGAAGCTGCAAAGCAGCCCCAGACCCTCACACTACCACCACCATATTTTACTGTTTGTATGATGTTCTTTTTCTGAAATGCAGTGTTACTTTTACGCCAGACGTAATGGGACACGCACCTTTCAAAAAGTTCAACTTTTGTCTCGTCACAGAGTATTTTCCCAAAAGTCTTGGGGATCATCAATTTTTTCTGGCAAAACTGAGACGAGCCTTTGTTCTTTTTGCTCAGCAGTGGTTTTCGTCTTGGAACTCTGCCATGCAGACCATTTTGGCCCAGTCTCTTTCTTATGGTGGAGTCATGAACACTGACCTTAACTGAGGCAAGAGAGGCCTGCAGTTCTTCGGATGTTGTTGTGGGGTCTTTTGTGACCACTTGGATGAGTCGTCGCTGTGCTCTTGGGGTATTTTTGGTCGGCCGGCCACTCCTGGGAGGGTTCTCCACTGTTCCATGTTTTTGCTATTTGTGAATAATGGCTCTCACTGTGGTTAGCTGGAGTCCCAAAGCTTTAGAAATGTCTTTATAACCTTTTCCAGACTGATAGATCTCAATTACTTTCTTTCTCATGTGTTTCTGAATTTCTTTGGATCTCGGCATGATGTCTAACTTTTGAGGATCTTTTGGTCTACTTCTCTTTGTCAGGCAGGTCCTATTTAAGAGATTTCTTGATTGCGAACAGGTGTGGCAGTAATCAGGCCTGGGTGTGGCTAGAGAAATTGAACTCGGGTGTGATAAACCACAGTTTTAACAGGGGGGCAAACACTTCTTCACACAGGGTCATGTAGTTTTGGATTTTGTTTTCCCTTAATAATAAAAACCTTCATTTAAAAACTGCATGTTGTGTTCACTTGTGTTATCTTTGACTAATATTTAAAATAGTTTGATGATCTGAAACATTAAAGAAAAAAATAAGAAATCAGGAAGGGGGCCAACACTTTTTCACACCACTGTATATACAAATAAATAAGTAGGGCTATGAAATATAATAATAGTAATGTGTTGCTGATCCAGTGGGAAAGTTCAAACTGCATTGGTTATCAGCTGATGAAAAAAAAATCAACCCACTTAAAGAAAAAAACTTTCCGCAAGATCCACAATAATATCTGCATTTGGCCTTTAGTTAGAATGAGAATGTTCTCATTTCTTTGGCAAGTGGTACAAGTGTGAAACAAGAACTTATTTTTGATCAGTGTGATAAATGTTTACTTAAAAGTCTGTTTTATGAAGTATTTTTCTTTCTCTTGCATTGTGTTTGTTTTGGTAGGAGTGAGTAACACCTGTGTAGAGTCTGGCTAATGGCCTTTTTAACGCTCTGCTCAAACCCATTTAAGCACCAATCCTTTCACGACTTCCTTCATTTCTGATGTAGTTTCCTCCCTGTAATTACTCTTTTCGTTCCCCTGTTTATCAGACAATGTACCTGCAATGGAAATATAAGACCTCGGCTAGCCTTTTGCAGGACAAAAACAAAATTTAATTTGATGTGTTTGGCTGTCGAACATCATTGTTGAAGGGATGCAATTTAGACAATATTATCTGTTTTTATTTTAGTGTTGGAACTGGGACATGTGGAACCTTTATGATAAGCAGTGAAATAAAACTGGCCGCTATCTGTAACGGTGACTTCAGTTGCTTCCAGCGCAATTAATGGTGCATTGGTGGTGTGGAGATTGCTGGACTGCCCCGTTAACGCAGGATGCAGATGTGATTGTCGGCAAGCCAGGTAAGGAAGCAGCCGTTTCCTAAACGCCATGATCCCTGTGTAAAACCACAGACCCCCGTGGATATTAGATACTCCACTTACATGCTTCTCAATGTCAGTCCCTAAACAGCATTTCATCCAATTCATTCCCTTAAAAAGGAAAAAATTGTTTAAATAAAAACAAATACATAATAATAATAATACTATAATAATTAAAAACAACTTAGCAAAGTATGTTTTTTTGTTAGTGTAAAATTTGCTATTTTAGGACATTTTTAAACAATTTTGTCCCTAACAAACAAATAAAAACAAATACAGTAAACAAATAAATAAAAAAAATAAAACATATTACCACACGGTATTTAAAAAAAAAAAAAATACTTAAAGCCTACTTCACCTCCAATGAAAATTTTGGCATTAATCCGTTACCGGCGGGGCCATGTCCATTTGCCAAAGAAAATTAACACTTTTATTCACACTTCGTCTCCTCTGTTCTCCCACATCACCGTAGAGCCTGTTGGAGAATATCGCGACGAAGCAGCGGATGCTCTTCGTGTCCAGCCGCGCGTGCAGGGTATGCACGGTTTTTGTCAATCAAAGCGTAAATACACGTAGAAAACGTTCCTGTGTTTGCGGCTGACACCGAATTCAAAGCGCTTTGCGTGAAGCAATTATTCTCATTTGCCGCTACAGTGATGCGGTAGAGACACAGAGGAGACGAATTGTTGCATAAAGTCGTTATTTTTGTTTTCTTCACGTACAACGTATTCTCGTCGCTTCATAATGTTACGTTTGAACCACTGATGGCAGATGGACTTTCGACGATTGTCTTCATACTTTTCTGGGCCTGACAGTGGTAATTTACTTGGCGCAATGGAACAGTCACAAGCCTCCCGTTTTTCATCCAAAATAATCTATTGTGTTGCTGAAGCAGAAAAAAAAAAGGCGCCAAGAGCGAAAGAATGGAGTAATAAACGGGGTTAAAATGGGTGGAAAAAACGCATGGAGGGTAAAAGGGTGGGAATTAATGACAACATTTTCATTTTGGGGTGGAGTAACCCTTTAATTCTTTTTTCCAGGGCACATTTTGCACCAATTTTGTCCCTAACAAAAAATAAATAGTATACTTAATATAGTATTATTCATTATTCATATACCAGGTATTTCAACAAATGGCAAAAATGTATTTTACATGTCCAAAAAAAAAATGTTGATACCTTTATACTATTTTGTGTCTTTCATTTTTCCTTTTTAATTGTTTTTGACAGAAACGTTTGTAGAAGATTTGCCAGATTTGTTAGCAGGGAAACCGCTAACAGCAATGCTGTCAGATCTTCTTTCAACATCAGTTGATAAAGGGAGCAGAAGGGCATTTTATTGACAAGTAGAGGATTATTTAGAAGAAAACAACCATGCAAAAAGTAGGTTGTGTTTGTCAGGACTGCATCCCAACAGCTGAATTCATTCTCATTAGAGCCATTCGTGCAGCTTCCACAAATCCCAGGTGGCCTCTTTTATTTGACAGACTCCTGTGCAGTTGAGGTGTTGAGATGCAAATTTGTCTCCCATTAAAATCTGTATGCTTGAGTAAAAGAGGTCTCCTACAAACTTCACACGGCTTCATGAACCATCCCAATCCATTGCTTGTGGTTAACAGGCACGGCATGATTTTGCTGATGCATTTTTAGTGGAAAGGGAAAGTGACTGTGATTGACAAATTGCATGTAAAGAGGACAGCATTACTGTGAGGTTTACAGTGTATTAAAACTCACCATGTATGACAGTATCACTTTCCAAAACAACTTTACTAAAGTACATTAAAGGGTTAGTTCACCCAAAAATGAAAATTCTGTCATTAATTACTCACCCTCATGTCATTCCAAACCCGTAATCCATGTAACATCAGGGGTTCAACTGTCATTTTACTAAGCTACGAGAATACTTTTTGTGTGCAAAAGAAAAAAAATAACAACTTTATTCAACAATTCGTCTCCTCCGCGTCACCCTAGTGCCATTTTGGAGAGTATCCACTGAACGCAAACAGCGTATGTTGTTCTGTGTCAGCTACGCCACGAGGATACGTTTTCTTCGTTGTTTGTGCTTTGATTTGAAAGAAAACAACATATCCGGGAAGAGAGCAAACTCTCCTCGACACAGAGGATCTCTTTTCTCTGTATGGAGTTGGATTCGGTCGAGTACGCCTCACGCAGGGATGTGCTCAGTCAGTGTTAAACTGCCTGAATATGTTCAAGAGCAGGACGGCAGCCAGACATGGCAGAACTCAATGAATCCGTGAGAACCGGTAGAGGGCTGGGTTCCATATGTAGAGACCTAAGTTGATCCCATATGTGTAAAGTCCACGGTATAGTCTCAGAGCCCATGTTTCCCTGGCAGACTTCTGCCATTTCCAAGAGGGTCATAATCACCTCTAATCTTCCATAGGCACCTAAGCGGTTGTTCATATGTGTAAGTGCTTCCAAAACCTCCTTTGGGAAGGATGGGGCTTCCGCAACGTTCCTGTTCCAAGTGGTACGGGTACCTTTTCCCAGTGTTATCCAATCTCACTGAGTGGGTAGTGCTGCAACAACAGTGACTGGTCTTCTAGTTGCGAACCCCGGCCTACACCAAAAAGAGGCACAGGAGGCTCGCACAGGACACTGGAAGGGGCAGCATCCATGGCGCTTTGGTAGGGATCCCAATTCGTCGGTCACGATGTGACTCGTAGTGACCGACTGAAAGGAAACATCTCGGTTATGTATGTAACCCTCGTTCCCTGAAGGAGGAAACGGAGACTTCACGTCACGTCACCACGGCTGCTGTACCACCGCTGAGTGGCCGGGTCACCGGCTCGGCTCCTCAGCAAAAACCTGGTATGCGTTGCATCGGCTGCCTACTTACACTCACGCCCGCTGTGCTCAGCGGCAGCTGGATGCAATCATTGCATGCCAATGTGCATTGGCTCGTTTAGTTTACACTCGAAGTGGATTGGTCTATCTAAGTGAGATCCCAATTCGTCGGTCACCGGCGAGACTTCTCCATTCCCTCCTTCAGGGAACGAGGGTTACATGCAGTACGTAACCGAAACGTTTCTTTTAGTGAATCAGAATATACAGGGCGACCAGTGAAACCTACTCTAAAAGCAAATGATTCTTATGATCCACTTATTTGGTTAATCAAAAACATATTTTCACAAACGTTTTTCAATCATACAAAAACAATTTTGGTGAATCAAAAACATACAATTCGAACTTAAGTCTGATTCCTGACCTAATGACTCTTATAAGCCCTTTCGTTTTAATTTAAATCATAACGCACAGTGCAATTAGTGAAATTTCATTCTTGAACTAATGATTCTTATGCGATGGTTCTTTTCAGTGAATCAAAACTTAAAGATTGATCAGTTCATAAGCAAAAAACTCTTATGAGTCGGTTCTTTTTAGTGAAGTAGAATAATTACATTTTTTTACAGTTCTCATCCCAAGTGGTTTCTTTATGCTATACTGACCCCAGATGCCCAGAAAAATACCAATTACTTTTCAGAGGTATTTTAACATTTTCCCCATTAAGATTAAGATGTTAATCAGCTGAAGAACATTTTAGTTTTAAATCAGATCCCATTAAAAAAAATCCTCTCTGCCACTGTTGGGTTGTTGTACTATTTTGAGCAAGTTCAGCTTTTCTCAGACACAAGCTATATGAGACTGTCAAGCGTTGGGTGTCCCAGCAAAGGGAAATTAATGGAGTTCAGGCAGCAGAATTAGTTCTTGTGTTTGGTAAGTGTCTGTGGGTGCCAGAATGCAGGTGAACAGCTGTGGGGGACGTCTGCGTCTCTCACACTTTACTGCACAGGACTCTCTCCTTCTCTCTCCCACCGCACACAGAACATACGCTGTACCTGCAGCTTTAACATTCATACGCAGCGCTCTGATTGATTGTGTTGACAGATTAAAGTGTGAATCTGTAACTCCAGATGTTTGGAAGCACTGATAATTGTGTTTCAGTTCAGTATTTCAGTGTAATACTAATGGAGTTGAATTATGGTTTGGCGGCAATATTATATCCCAATATGAGTCCTTTTATCACGGGAGTGGTATTTATAAAAGTTGTATATTAAGATGTTATACATATATACAATTTGCCTGAGTAGATTTTATGTAAAGACTTTCTTTTGTTAAATTTCCTGCAAAAATAAAGCTGAAAAAAGAAAGAAGATAAAAAAAATAAAAAATAGTGATTTTTATCATTTCATACACACACCCCCACACACACACACACACACACACATATATATATATAACATATATATCTTAAAAAATATAGTTATCGGCGATACTTGATATATGGATATTATTTCATAGCTTTTCTAATATATTATTACTTCTCTTAGTCTTATTATTTTCAGCCTTTCCCCACTTTTTTTCACTAAATAGACCATTCATCCTGCAATAATGTAAAATCACAACATAGGGCATCTCTATTTTTTGCCGACATTTAAACCAAATAATAATCTGAACTTATATTACATGTACTTATAATAAAAATACATTAATCAGATTTGATTATTTCTCTTCATCATGATATTAGTATTACTTGTATACAAGCAGTGTGTGTGTGTGTGTGGTGTGTGTGTGTGTATTATATATATATTAAATATAGAAGACATTAATTTTTTATTTAATTTGTATTTTTTCAGGATATTCAAAAACAATGGTCTGTATATATAATAAACCATGCAGCAATGCAAACTTACTAAATTAACTGAAAATCTACTGAATTACACATTTTACAAATGAAAAGATTTTCATTTTATTATTGATTATTTTCTATTTTGGAAACAAGAAAAACCTTTCACATTATGAAATATTGGACTTAAAAGACTCAAGGTAAAACTAATAGTGTATTATGAAATGGATAGTTGTGAATGGATGAGCAACATTCAAAGCTGTTATAAACACCTACTTTTCACAGTTCAATCAATTCCTGATGGATAAAATAAAGCCCTACCATTTTTTGTTGAATATTCTGATTCATTCATAAATACATCACATTATGGAAGTTAAACGGACTGCAAACAATGTATTATGTTGATTTAATATCTAAAAGACTGTGCACTTCACCTTCAAAGAGTCTTGTACACAATTTTCTCTGATTCTTGATCTGATTCTCTGTCCATTCTTCCTGTTCTGGACTGGATTGGGACAGCCGGGCAGATCAGACTGTAGAGCGATAGGCCTTGTTTCTTCACCAAACCACAATTAACAGGAATGGTTATTATCCTTGTCCTGCGAGTTCCCTGCAATGTAAATCCCAGATAGAAAGGGTTGGAAAATTATGCGAAAACTTGGGAGGAGAAAGTGCCTCACGTCTGTTTGCCGAATTAATCGCTTTCTAAATGGCTCCGGGCCGGGCAAAAGTTAACATTTGCAGTTTCAAAGGTTTTCGGCGCTTGCAATGAGCCATGAAATTACTGCATGCTGGTGAAAATGGCAGCTGATGAAAAGCCCACGGAGCAGGTCCCACAGGCGGACAGGCAGCACGGCGCGGGAGGGGAACGCAATCGCCCTCGCCTGCCCGACAGCCACGTGGAGGAAGAGGAGGCAGTGAAGGTGCTGCTTCTGAGGAAGTGCTTTCTGCAAATGAGGCCACCTGCTCTTCATCACCCAACCGCATGGAAATACCTATCAGAGATGACGTCCGGGTATAACTTCATAAAAATTATGATTAATAAATGATAAAGACCCCAATAAGCACCTGCTTCCTGCTTATTTTTTCTGTTTAAAAAAACGATAACAGACTGTTTTTATAATATAGGTTTTATATTCAGATTTTTATATTTTCTATTACATTTTAAATTCTACATACCTGTTTTATTACAGCATTCTTTGACTAATTTTAACATTAATTACAAATTTTAATTAAAATGAATAAAATTAAGTTCTCCACGTTTTTTTTTTTTTTTTTTTTGCATTATCATGCAGTTCTTACAGGACAGCATCAGTTTACCAGATGCCTGGCAAAAAAATAAATAATAATAAAATAAATAAAATAAAAAACTTAATAAATACATAACGTCATCTGAAGCCATATTATAGCTTTATGTGAATTAAATGATCTTTACCCCTAATTTTTACATCTACTGCGCTCTCAAATCAAATATAACTCATGGCCATTAGAAAACATTAAACTCACTGGTTCTCAATCGCTTGCAAAGTCAATGAAGTCAACAAATTTGATTATAGAAATGAAGACTATCAGTAACAAATTGTTTCCATTTTGGTTTTCCTCACTCAAACTGTAAGTATGGCTTCAGTAAAACTGTAATATAGTGCAATGGCCTAGTTTTATTACTAGTTGAAGTACTCTTTTGTAAATAATGATTAATTTTCTTTTTCTTTTTTTTGGTAATATTTATAATTATATATATAAATATTTCTGTCTGTTCCTAAATTACCTGATCAGTCAGTCAGATTGACTGATTCTTGCAGACGCTTGTTGTACACTTTTCATTTCTCCTGTTTTCTTGCTGCAGGTAATGACCCGTCCATGACCAATTACCCTGACGTAAACAACCTAGGTTTTGTTCAGCACACACACGTTCAGCAGGAACACTGAGACGACGCCTGCAGGGGAAAGGAGGTGCAGCTCCATGAAATACTGAAACACACCGTGCCAAAAGTGAAGTTCCTCTCCAGTGAGGAGGTGCGCGGCTCTACGCAGATTGCCTGCTTCCACGGGCGTAAATATTCTGATTGATTTCAAACATGTTGAAACCATCTCAGAGAGACGCCTGTTTTAAGCATTTTATTAACGGGGCTGCTTTTATTTTCGAGTGTCAGGATTGTTGACATCCTGAGGGTTGTTTTTTGGTTTTATTGTCAACATTCTGACTATGCATGCCAATTTATTTTTAGCTGCGTGTATGCGTTTCTTTGTCTCAGTATTAACGTATGAGAGAGCTATGTGAGAGATGAAGGAAATAAGCAGCATGGTTGGATGTGCATAAAGTCATTCTTTTGAATTTAACCCAGAGGAATCTTTCCTCAGAGATTATATGTCCAAACACGTCTTTATCATGTTATCCTTCTCATGAAGCCCATCGCATTGGGCTAAAACTGGAATGACATATGGAGTTTTTACTTATCTAAAATTTACTAGGATGTTTTTTTAGTAAATAATTTCCTCTGAATATTTTTACATGAGCTTAATTTGATATCTCCTTCCTTCTGTGCTTTCCTAACACACCTTGGAGATTAAACACTCATCTCAAAGCTCCGTGTGTGTGTGTGTGTGTGTGTGTATTGGGCTACTTACATTTACACTGGCAGTTCTGTCTGAGCTGAACGTGTCACATGATGCCAAAGCTGGATGTGGCATCTCCATTTAAGTGGCAACTTTACCAATCAGTAATGATAATAAAGGCATTTTCTGTGGTGTTGCATTCATTTGAGTCTTAACTACATCATCCAGGCCTAAGAAACTGCTGTAAAAATAATGAAAAGAAAGAGTGTTAAAGTTGTCCAGTAACTACAAAATGATTCACTAAGTTGCGCAAAATTGCTCAGTTTTTACTTTGAACTATGCATTTTAATCAACGAATTAACTACATTTCATCATGGCTGTGTTCATACATTAAATGTGAAATTAATTTGTAATTACGAGTGAATTGCAGAGGAATTTGTGCTGTTCCAGACATCACCTAATGCTGCTAATAGAGTTTCAGAGTATGTTTATCTAGCTGTTGGAGTATCAGTGACATTTAAATATGTTATGCCTGGAACAGGAACCGCTAATATGTTATTGTTAAGTCAGACTGAATGTGTACAGGATGTGTAGGATATTTATAAATGAGCACTTAATTAATTAAAGAATGCATTAGTGCTTAATGTGAGTTGATAACTTTTTCTGCACCCTCATTAATATGAGCCCTATGGGGATTGTGCAGAGCTACATTTCAGCTTCCTGCAAAGCTGTGCTCGCTCGCTTTCCCTCATACTCTTCCCTTTTCCTCCGTTTTTTCTCCTCATGCACCTCTCATTTTCTGAGACTGATGCAGACGGGAAACGTTTCCGATGTTGAGCAGATGACTGGTCAGACCTGAAAAGATACAGGGTGTTTCTTCAACTTCTTGCACTTTTTATATCTCAAGGTTTTGTTTTATTGAAACAAACAGATTTACAGTTTTTTTCCCCCTTTACTTATATAAAGGTTACATCATTTTTACACAATATGTATCGAAAGGGATTCTTTTTTATTTAATTCTTTGTTCAGATCATCTTAGTTTTAAACATTTATTAATTCATATTTTTATAATGGCCTGTTATAGTTAAGAGTTAAAGTCAGAGACAAAGGTAGAACAATAAAACTGAAAAATTAAATCAGCTGTAATAATTATGAATTCATGATAAAACGTTTACAGGGTATACAAACTTTTTTAGTTTGCCTTCATTTAATTTTGAGAAATATAAGGTTACAATATTGAATTATAAAATCAAAACACATTATACAATATTAAACAATTATATATATGATTTTATTGTTTTATCCTGTCCCAAAATTCCAATCTTAACTATATTAAAAAAAACATTATAAAAATACTTTTATATAAAAATTAATCTTAAACTATAATTAGCATGAATTAAAACTGTATTTAAAACTATGATGATCTAAACAAAGAGTGAAATAAAAATAATCAACTTAAATATTGTTGTTTTATATACATTTACACAAATTACGGATGTCCCTCAGGTGTGGTGTGTACACAAACAACAATTTTGTCATTAATTATATTTTTTTCAAGCTAGTGTACTTGGTTACCAAGGACACGAGTGTCAGAGAGGAGAATATGAAATATGAGACATGTATGAAAAAAACGCACCGTAAATATCACTTTTGATCACCGTTGTATAGAAAAAAGCAGCTTGAAGATGCTCCATTTGTGCTCTATAAAGAAAAAAACAACAACAACACAGGTTTGGAATGACATGAGTAAATGATGATAGAGTTTTATTTTTTGGTAGAACTATTCCATAAAATGCTTTTGTAGATATCTGCAAATTCCATCAGTAATCTATTGAAATTAATAGAACTGGAAACACATCTGAAGAGTTCAACTCTCCATGTGAATGACAAAAGCTCACAAATGTCACCATGTTCTCACACACACTTCACTGACGTGAAGAGCGGAGAAATGTGCAGCGACGACAGTCCCAACATGAGCTCACCGCGCAGAGCAACAGCATGCTGAGCAGCCAAAGGGCAAACAACCCCCCACGCCACTCGAGCGCTTCCGCTCAGGCCTGTTCCCTGCGGAAGCCACCGGCTCTACTACTGGCTCGTAATTACCATCGGCTCTCCAGAACGTTCCGTGGCCTCTCCATCTGTCCTCTCAGCAATGGGCAGAGAAGCTCCAGTCACCTCATGTAGCATTTAACAAATGAGAGGCTGCCACCCGACTCAGCCGAGGTTCAGGCACTACAAGGGGGCAACGCTCCCAGCCTGGAGGAAGAGTACGACTGGTGCACCTGGAGCCACCTTGAACCATCAAGAGCAAAATCAAGACATTATTAGACGTCTAAAGAAAAAAAAAGTTCAGAAAGTTTTGCTAATGATCTACAATATGGTTAAAAGTTTGGGGCCAGTAAGATGTGTTAATGTTTTTGAAAGAAGACTCTTAAGATCACAAAGGCTGCAATTGTTGCTCACAGTTTGAGGATTAACTACAACTTTCATGACTAACTATTAACTTAGACTATTAATAGTATTAATAGTTAGGTAGTTGTTAAGTTTAGGTTTGGGGTAGGATTAGTGATGTAGAATAAGGTCGTAGAATAAGGCATTAATATGTACTTAAAAAGAACTAATAAACAGCCAATATACTAGTACAATGCATACTAATAAGCAACTAGTTAATAGTGAGAATTGGTCCCTAATCGTGTAACCCATTTATTTACAGAAAATCAAAAATACAGTAAAACACTAATATTATCACAATTTTAGATAATTGTTTTGTATTTCAACATATTTCAACATGTAATTTATCTATGGATGACCCCCCAAAAGCGAATTTTTCAGTATCTTACTCCAGTCTCGTGTCACAGATTCCGTCAGGAATCACTGTTAATATACTGATTTGCTGCTCAACAAACAAACATTTCTTATTATTATAAATGCTGAAAATATTATTTGAATACATTTTTTTTCTCAGGATTCTTTAATAAATTGAAAGCTCAAAAGAACAGCATTTAATTGAAACAGAAATCTTTTGTAACATTAGAAGGTCTTAATGTCACTTTGGATCATTAAAGCGCATCCTTGCTGAATAACTTTCTTAAAAAATGTCTTGACTTAAAAATAATTATACTTAGTTATTTAGTTGTTAAATGGGGCCCAAAATGAAAATTTATGTTGCTCCAAACCCATGTCTTTATTTCTTCGTAGTATGCTTTTCAAAATTTACAAGTAAATTATATAATATATGATATATATTATATGATATATATATATTATATATATATATATATACTGTATGATAAGATATTAAAATATTTCACAAAATGTATGCAATAAAAGCATACGTGACCAGGAAATGTTCCCCTTTTCAAGTACAATAAAAGTAGTGATATGACTCATATGATATATTCCAAGTCTTCTGAATTTTTAAAAGCCATTGCACCCTTGGTCAAGACATTTAATTGAAACAATCAATATGGCTGCAACGTCCTACATATAAACATGAGACCAGGCTGTAATATTTTCACACATTGTTTGATGCAGCTAGGTTTGTATAAATTACACACTTTAACATTATATATTTTTTGTCTTAATGATTTATCTGATCACACTTTTGTAGGTTTTTATCATTTTACAGCCATTTAATAGCTTCTTTCCAAGATCTTTAACACTATATAGGCCCATAAACAACCAGTTTTAAACTAATTGAGTATTAAAAATGAACCTTCCCTGGTCTTGCTGTCTACAAATCATTGGTACACATTATTCTAAAGAATTAAAGTTTGTTGAAATCTTGCTCTGCCTCTGAAATGACTTTCCTTTCTGTCTGCATCATCAATCTTCTCAGTTTTACATCCACGTTTTCATTTACTTTAGTCTCACCCTAAATCTTTCTTGTTGAATATCTTGTTTCACTCATAAATGTCACATTACAGAACTAAAACAGGTTTTATTTTGATTTAAAATGATAATTTTGTCTCCTTGTAAGTCTATATTGATTTACCTCATCCAGCAGGTCACAAAGTGAGCAACCAGCTTGTTATTTTCCCCTGAGGCGAACGCTGAACGCCACCAGAAAGCTTTGGAAAGTTCTGTCAGATCTGTTTTAATGCAGGAAAAGTTGTTGCAGGCCAGAACAGAAGCCTCTGATCTGTGAGCCGAGACGAGGGACAGTTCTCCATATCTGACGGTCTAAAAGAGAGAGAAAAGCGAGGGAGTGAGAGAGAGAGAGGGCAGGTCTGCCTTGCGTGAAGTTCCCTGTGATTCTGTGTTCATCTGACCCTGATGTAGACCGCAATCCAGACGCTTTCTCAAACGGTTCATCTTCTGCACATCAAAATCGCATTGAAGACAATGAAAGAAACTGTCTGTCTAAAACTTTTGTCTGGAATTTCTCCTTTGTGTCCGTCTCAAACACTGTTTACATTCGACTCGAGTTTTGGCTAATCATTTCAAAAGTGGCTTCTCTTCATCATTAGGAAAATGAAAACTTAATCCATGCTACCAAAATACGTCCTGAAAGCATTCTGCTTGCAAATGATACAAAACTCACTTAACTCGGTCATGTTTTTGCAGTTTCTTCAGCAATACGTCATTAAACATGCTTGAAAACAAGCTTATTTCATTAAGTCAATGCAAACCGATTTATACAGAATGGCTTGAGCTGAAAGCAATCCAACTTAAATGACACTAAAAAAAATTGTGTTGTGCAGACCCACAGCAAAGACAAAAATCCCAAATGAGATCTCAGCTGTTCCTCATAGACAGCAATTAGATTAAATAAACCGAGAAAAGGAGCCCTGCAATCTTTATGTGTCCTCTAGAGATTCAGAGAAGATCTCAACAATGTCTGTTTGTCAACATGTTACCAAGTCTGCAATAAGTAATTTCAACATAAATTCAAGGATAAGGACACAATTATCTCAGGCTGTCGTGGTCATTTAAAGCAATAGGGTGTACTGTTGTGTCAACCCTAGAGACTACATACCTTATTTAATAAAAAAATAAAATAATGCATATTTTTTCTTTCATGTGTGTGTGTGGTGTGTGTGTGGGTATATATTATATATATATAGGTGTGTGTGAGTGTGTGTGTAAGGATATATAACATTTATCCTTATTTAAGTAATGTCATTGCTTCTGAATTTGAAGCTGTTTATATATTAAAAACACAATTATTCATAAATTTGGGGTCAGTAAGATTTTTTTTAAAGAAAGTAATACTTTTATTCAACAAGGATACATTAATCATCCAAACTGAAAGTAAAAGCAGTAAATGTATTTTAAAGTAGAGATCTATTCAAATGAAATGTGTTCTTCTGTTATTCACAAAAATCTTGTAAAAAAATATCACTGTTTCTGGAAAAATATTGAGCAGCACAACGTTGCAACAACTTGCTAATATCGAAATGTTTCTTGAGCAACAAATTAGCAAATTAGAGTGATTTCTGAAGGGTCATGTGACACTACTGGAGTAGTTATGCTGAAAATTCAGCTTTGCCATTACAGAAATAAATTACATTTTAAAACATAGGAACATAGGAGTATTTAACATCTATTTTGAATTGTAATAATATTTCACATTTTACTGTATTTTTGATCAAATAAATGTATTTTTGGCTGAGCATAAGTCTAAACTTTTAAACAGCAGCATGGAGTGTGTGAGTCTGATTGCGTCTCTACATGTGGAGCCTTTGCGAAAACTGTTCGGAAACAGTCATTATTTTTGCAACTAATGCTAGTGGCGCTAGTCTCTTCTACAAGAGTAACCTCTGTAGGTGTAGCGAGCTCTTCGACGAGCCTGACTGGAGACAACGCAGAGAAATAAGAACGGCTCTGCATAAGCGGGGCCCGTGGGGAGAAGCCTTCAGCTTGTTAGAGTGAGCGACTCAACACGGCTCCTCTCTGCTCCTGTTGACATTTCCAGTGGCACTGTCTGTGGAGACAAACTCAGATGGGACCTGAGCGAGTCAGAGTCACTTCCACAGCGGCGACACATGCACCACCGCAAGCTCTCGGTGTGAAATGAGCTCCCCGAGGAAGACGCGAGGAGACAACTGTCAGCCGGGTCGGAGGAAGGGAGAGACTTTATCTAACTCACTAATGAACGATTGTCTAATTTCCATCAAACGCAGTCACAAAGCCTTGGCCCTATCTCTCTCGAAACACTGTCATGATAAAGGAATGCTAAGAGAAAGAGGCAGATACGGAGGAGCAGAACGAGGGATGAGAACTGTCAAGAGGTCAGAGAGGGACTGGGAAAAAAAGAAAAGCATGGAAGTTCTCTCCCTCTTTATCTGTCGCTTCCTGAGCTTTTCCTGGCGAGGAATAATCTGCAAGTACAGACGATCGCGCGCCGCCTCTGGAGATAAAAAACAGATGACAAAATATCAACTTTCTGCTACAAAATACTCCAAAGCTGTTTGATTAGAATATCAGCACAGACAGTAATTAATTTCAACTTTAATTACTTGCTGTACATGCCGATTAGATCGCAGGTCTTAGATGAGTTATTAAAACAGCAGGGAAATGTGCTTTGTGTGAATATGTGCGCATTAATAAAAGAGCGTGTTAATGTTCTTACCTCTCTTAACCTGTGTGCTGAATGATGAAATTACATCATGCACAGAGACTACAGGAAAGACCTTATCAGATCTAAAACACTTTGGTGTGTGAGTGAGAGTTCTTTAGAGCTATTTGATTTAACTTAATGACCCGACTCTTTTGAATCTGTTCACCAAAAAGACTATAAAGATTTATTCACCGTTTACTGCACAATCGATTCCGCATTTAGCCTCAGTGGCCACAGTGTATGGAAACTGTGAGGGAAATTGGGGGATGTATGCGTTAGCTCAGCAACTGCTAATGAGATGAATGGGAATGCTAACAGATAGCTATTTGCCTCGTTCAAGCTGGTTATGCTAAAACTGCATATTTATAGTGACTAATGTTCTCAATAGCTTTTTGTGTTTAGTTTAATGTCACAATGAAACAGAAGTAACACCATATCTTTTGTTCGGTAATTTCTCATGAAAAACTGAGAGCCGGGTCTTGATTCAATCTACTGGTTTTTGATTGGATGGAGGCACATCTGAATGGTCGCAGTCGACTGAAAGAAATGGGAGGGTTTAAGTGGACTAAATGATTGGAAAAGTACAAGATATGTCACCAGAGAGAAGACTGTCGTTGATTTAACATAAAAGGCACATTCACAAACTAACTCTAGGTAGCTCAATTTACCTGCAATCCAACTGATAGCTCTATCAGAATAGAAAGCCTTCATGTTAGCAAATCAATCTGAAAATATGATCCAAATTCAAATCTGATTGAACATTTGGAGTTGACATGTAGCAACACTGTCTCAACCAATAGCATGACTTGCAGGTGGGACTATTCATTTTCCTGACCAATGGAAAAAGGTTACTGTGTAAAGTTATCAAGTGCCACGTTTGAGTCAGTTTCCCGAACACTCCCCCAAACGTGGCACTTGATAACTTTACACAATCATTAAATTGGATGGCAGAGTTTTACATATAAACATCACACCTGGTATCTGCAATGGGATTGAATTTACTCTGACACATTTGTGTCAAATCTTGTGTCATGGAACCTTTTTATAGGCATTATTTTTAAATAAAAAAACAGATATGTGTTTATGGTTTTAGAATGGCTCTTGGCTTGTGATTGTTTTGCTGGCCATGTGCTTGTGTGTTTTTGTTTTGTGTGAGCACATGGCTTTTGTCTTTGTTTCCTGTGTGCCATGTGCTCTCATGTCAGTTGTCTTGAACCCACCCATCTTGTTACCTGATTATTGGTTAATTTGCCCCACCTGTGTTTCCCTCATTACCCTCCTCATTTGCTCCCTATTTATTCTCCTTGTGTTTGCAGTCCTGTGCCAGTTCGTTGTCGTATGTATCCTGGATGTGTCCTGCCCTGCCTAGCCAAGCCAAGCCAAGCCTGGTCATGTTGCCAGCTGTGTTTTTCCCCCATGGGGTAGTTTTTGTTGCTTGTTTAATTTTATGATTAATAAAAGCTGTCTCCTGCACCATTGAGTCCTCGCTCCGTCATTCACCCCCACCCCTGAAAACCACATGATCGTTGCACAAAGATTCTCTTGATATATTACAGACCTGTCTGATGAGGGTTTCTGTCTGTCCTGGCGAATTCGATTCAGCATGCAACAGGACTGATAGAAGAGCAAGCTTTGGACTGCTATTGCAGAGCTGAGTTAAGCTGTTTGCCTTAAATCCCATGAATCAGGGGCCAGTTGGGTCTAACAAGGCCACAAAGCATCGCTTGACTAAAAATGAACTTTTCACTACCAATCAAAGCACCATCAACCATGCTAACACGCGAGTGGCCCATTTCTCAATGACAGCCTAATTAATTTACCTCACTTATAAATACATTTTAGCTCCTTTGGGCCGATCTCACAGAGCGCGGTGTGAAGAGTTTGTGGGAACGGCTAATCTGAAAATCCCCGCCACACAATAACGGGAGTGACAGCGGAAGGGTGAATGAGATAAGTCTCGGTAATGAAAGTGGACGCCAGAAGAAGCGGACAGTATGTAATGAAGAGAGAGTGAGGGAGGGATGTTTAAAAGCAGTTCAAGAAGAAAGATAAAGAGTGCAGGGACGATGTTATCTGCAGGATTGAAGAAAAGCGCTTCAGCGCTTCCAATCACTTAATCGGCGCGACTCCACCCAACCCCGTCCTGTTCTCCCTCATATGCCAGTTCCAAACCCCAAACAGGCCATTTTCAGTGTTTGTGAGAGAGAGACTGAGAGAAATGTTTTCTCAGGTCAAAGTCCTTCTACAAGGACACACTAAAAGTGAGTGTTTTGTGATGACTAATAATGATACACATTATAATTTATGTTGCATCAAATGTCATTTACAGCGATGAATATTGATAATTATTCTCATATTGTGGCTGATATCTGAAAAGAAATACATAAGTAAAAAAATAATAATAACAATAAATAAATATTCTATGCTATAGAGTTGCAGGGTATAAAATCGATAAACTGTTTTTTTGCAGGTAGGTATAACAATAATTTTGTAATTGCTTGTTATTTGTTCTTTTTTATTACTGTTTACTTGTCTTCAAAAATATCTCAACTTTACATTAGTTATGCTAGTAGTTTTTGCTGTGGTGTCGAAATTGGTCAACAACAAAAACAATAAATATTTTTATTTTTATCCCTGTATTACTATTATGGCAGGGCTAGTGGTAATTTTTGCAGTGCAAGTAAATATTATAATTTTTTTATTTTTACTTTTTAAAAATTATTATTATTATTATTTTCATTTTCTGTGTAGATGCACTTCCCAACAAAATCACCCCACTAACTCTAGAATGATTCATTATTTCCAAATAAGTGATTCAAGTTATCTGGTGAAAATTCCTGTATTTTTTCATGTTGCAATATATATCTCAGAAAAAAAAATACTGTAATGTCAGTTTTTTCCCAGTATCGTGCAGCCCTACTATGTTATTTTGTATAAATACATAAAAAATAAAACACAAAAACTAAAATAAATCATTTTAAGTACTACATGTGAGTTTAGGCATCAGAAGATTATAATGTACCATATGAAAACTGGATATTCATTTTGAGATTTGCACAAAAAAAAGTACCTTTATTTGTACATCCAAATATCCAAAAAAAGAAACTGAGATATTTTTCAGTGCAATCTATTATATTGGTTTCTTTCTATGTTACTTTTATTCTTACTTTCACATTCTGCATCACTCAAACATGTCATAACATGTATGAATAATCAAAGCTTTATAGATCCCTTTGAAGTAAGGTAACATTACCACAGGAGTATTTTTGTGCTGCACAGATTATCGTTACAGCAATGGTTCCAGAGAGAGATTGAACTAGTTCATTCAAAATCTGCAAGTAACTTGTAAGTGTTAAAGCATGCTGTGTGAACTGTGATGGTTTCTACCTAACCTTTTTCTACATGTCCATCTGTGTAGAAAATTAGTCTTGGTTCCTCCTGTCTGTCTGATCCTCTGCCCCTCTGCCTGTGAGAAGCGAGAGAAGGAAACGTTTATCCCTAAAATCCACTGCAACTTAAATGTCATCAGCGCCTTTTGATAGAGTCATTGTCAACTGAATCCATTAAAATTCTGTTGGAAGGGTTATCTCACAGATCTCCATCTCCATTCTAGTCTGAGCTTGAGAGGCAAGCTCACAGACTGCCTACAAACCATCTGATGCATATTACACGCAAAAATGTCAAAAGCTGGCTGTAATTGCAAGCTGCGATCTGATTAGTTTACAAAATTTCAGGGAGTTAGTGCACTGGATTTTATCAGTTCACCAGTTTACAAGTTTAACGATGCTACAATGAACCTTTCAAAGGAAGAAAAAGCACTAGATCTGATCACATTTGCATGGCTCATGGTATCACATTTTTTGGAAGATATCCAAGATATAATCCTTACATAAATACATTTTAATTATAATTTAATAAATGAATTAATTTTATTAGTATTATTAATTATAAGATGAATAATAAATAAGTAATTGTGTTATGTGTGTTATATATATATATATAATATATATTATATATTATATCTAATATATATATATAATTATATATATATATATTATATATTATAATAATATATATATTATTAGTTATTGACTTGTGAAACGTCTATATATTACATATCTTTTATGTGTGTGATGTTTGATATATTTCAGGCACATTTATAAATGCTAGCTATTTAATTATTATTGCTATTCTATTATTTTAGCCTTTCAATAGTGTTGTCTTTGTCTATAATATATGATGGATCTGATTTTTCATTATTATATATTTAGATATTATATGTACGTCCTTATATACATGTTATTTATATAATATATCAAGCAAATATTATTACAGTAATAAAATGAGAGAGGGGTTGAGTAATTAATTTTATTATTATTTTAATTTTATCCTTGTAAATCTATATCAATCTATAATAATATATAATAATATATCCTAAATAATTATTCTTATAAGTATTAGAGACTTGAAATATTTACAATCATAAAACATAATAATAATAAAATCAATTACTCACTCTCATCTCTTTCCAAAGAACATGACTTTCTTTTTTCTAAGAGACACAAAAGGAGATAGCAGTACATTATGACTTACTTTTAAGCTTAATAAAACACTTATCACAATGATCAATCTGTATTTTTTTTCAGTTTGTGGTCTAAATGGAGTCGAGCACCAAACCAACATTTTGGAGGTGCTCTGGATGAAGGGAAAACAGCAGGAACAGAGCAGGAATGTGCTGGCCTCTCTGTTTAAACAAAGATGATGATAAGATTTCCAGACAATAACAGAGGTGAGATAACTTAGCCACAACTAGCATTAGCAGACAGGGAGATGCAAGACGTTTAATATGCTCCAAAAATGAGAGATCGGTCTCCCCGAGATACACATATCAGTTCATTCCTCTGTATCTGTGTTCTTTCAGAATCAGAACGAGCCCAGAGCAGAGATAGCAGTAGACAGAGATTGCGTTAGCATTGATGTGGTAGCATTGACCTACATGTTTACTTCAGCACATTACACATTCCCATAGATTTCAAGGTGATGTGTGTCATGTTACAGTATATTCTCCCATCAAAGTCAAATATACTGGGACAACAATAAGTTAGGTTTAGTCATGAACAACTCCTTTTTTTAATAAATCAATTTCAAGATTCAAATCACTGAGATTAATCAAAATCTCCAACAAGAATCTATACACTATAAAACACTATACACTATTTTACACTCTATTATACACTATAAAACAAGAAACTATAAAATAATGGAAAAAGTTCAATATAATGTCGCTCTCAAAAAAAAAAAAGTTTTTTTTATTGCTTAAATGTTGATTAAAAAAAATACACCAAAAACAGTAATATTGTGAAATATTTTTACAATTTAATATAACAGTTTTGTATTTTAACCTATTTTAAAATGTGATATACTGTATTCCTGTGATGGCAAAGCTGAATTTTCTCCAGTCTTCAGAAATCATTCTAACGTGCTGATTTGCTGCTCAAGAAACTTGTTATAAGAGAAAAACTTCTTCTTATAACAATGGGGGGGAGAAACATTTAATATTTTTGTGAAACCGAAGGCTTTTTCCCCCCTTTTCTCTTGAGAACAGAGTGTTAGAACAAAACTGCATTTATTTGAAATAGAAATCTTAAGTAACACTATACATATATTCATTCTTACTTTTGACCAAATTAATGTGTCCTTGCTGAGAAAACGTATTAATTTATAAAAAAAATTTTTTTAAAAACACACTGATCTGAAACTTTTTTTTTTTTTCCACTTCTAATACTTTTGATTTTGTGCTCCAGATTCTGTACATATTCTGGTAGGTCGCATATATGGCTTTTATAATTGTACCCTGTTTAATATTTTCAGCGTGGCGAGATGGCTTTTAATGTAGAATAGTATGGAAACATGAGAGTCCAATATATTTGTGTTCATTTTCCTTGTTATGTTTTACATCAGAAAGAAAACCACCTTTGGTCATCATTTTGGTAATTTTGCAAGCGCACGATTCGCTACAAAGCCCCGGCTCTGGAGGTGACTGATTTGTGAGAGCCCGTGGGTAATGGATGCCCATGCGCCCCACCAAGCGTGTTGGAGCAACGAGAAATAATTCCAGATAATAGCAGATTGTCTATGAACCAGCTTTGACTATGACACTTCACTTGACCTCGCAGTGTTTGTTCTGGCTGTCCGCGAACAATGCCTGATTTATACTTACACTCCGCAATGCCGCCATGACTTGTTATGTGGAAGCCTTTGAAAACTTTATCAAACAATTCTTTACTTTTTTTTTTTTTTTCCCCCACTAACTTTTGCAATAAACGTGTAGTACACTGAAGAAGATGGGACGGCCAGTGTTGCCAAGTCCGGCGGCATTTGGGCTATACTCTAAACAGTTTCCGCGGGTTGTTTTTTTTTTTTTTCCTGTCCCCGTGGGTTTAAGCGACCACAAGAACGTGATATTTAACCCATAAAATGCTAATTTTACCAGGGGAACCAAGCCATAAAAGGTGTATTTTACCCCTGGAACGCCAGTTTGTTTTAGGTTTTTACGGGGACCCCCCCCCCATCGAAACGGGATTGGTGGTGTGCTAGTGTTGAGGTAGCATTGTCGTGTTTTGTTGTGTAAAACCCAACCCGTGGCAGACGGCACGGCCGCACTCTGTCTGTTTGAGCTTCGAGGACAATGGTTCTTGCAGATCAGTGTTGCCAAGTCCGTGGTTTTTCTGTGGAATTGGGCTACTTTATCACTGGATGTTTTTCATGTCCGCGGGTTGAAGTGACCCATAACTGATACTTTACCCCCTGAATGCGCAATTAGCAGGTACCCACGCCAAAAACGTGTATAAACCCCCCCCATTCCCATCCCCATCCCTCCTTGCAAGGAATGATGGCAGTGGCAAATAAAATACTACAACCAGATAAAACATGAACATATTTGTGACGGGTGAGAACACTGCTACATAGTGCCACCTGAAGGCATGCACTTGCGAGAAGAAAAAAAAATAAATCCTTTTTTTTTTTGTTGCGGTCCTTTTTTAAAAAACTGAATCGAGTTTGATCACATCAAATGAGAGGAAAAAAAAGCAACAACTAAAGACAGCTCCAAGATGACCAACTCTAGGAGAAAATGACGCTCCCTCGTTTTGGCGATTAAAGGTTTTCTAGCCAAATCTGCTATCCGCCTGGACGTGTCTCCATTAATGTGGTGTATGGCGTGTAAGCAGCTTCTCCGCATCTGCCGGTGCCTGGTTGCCAGCTGATAAGAGAGCCAACTTCAAAATGCCCGATCAGAACTGAATGCAAATTTTTTATATGATATTTCCCTGGGAATTATTTGTGGATAACACACATGCATTTAGTTCCGGAATTCCTTTGCAGGTTTTGCAAAATGTGGCCCCCTTTTGAGCTGGGAATTGGCATTTTCTATTTTTCTTCTTCAAAATACATTGGACTGTGCCGTATTAATGCTAAGCTATTTGTTTGGCGGAGGACGGTAGATTAGTTACTGGAATTACAACCGACGATTGACAGTTTCTAAATAAAAATTGTTTTTACGCTACAGTGTTCCCTTTGCCCTGTCGATTGCAGTACTTAGTTTAGGATTTAAAGCAAGTGCTTGGAAAACTGCCCCACACGAGGGCCAGATTGGGATGTTTTTTTGAACTACAAACGTCTATTCTGAGAAAAGACTTTTTGAAAAAAATGGCTGTTAATATTCCACTAATTGCTGACTCGGGGGAGCTTCTGTTTCTGTTGGCGCGCCAACTGTGCTTACGATAGACTGTTGCTGACCGTGTTCAATTGAAGGAGTCTATAGATCAAAACTGGACACTTCGACACAGTGTTCTATCACATGCTTACAAACTCACACTCAGACGAAGATACAGGGGGGGGTGGTACTACATTCGGCGTGTCTAATCTCGTCTTCGATTAGCTTTATTTATGCTCGCTATTCGTGTCCCCTCGTTCTAAAAGACTTTATCTTTGTGTGAAGGACAATTCTGGTGCAGGCATACGTAATTAACGGAGCAAAGTCCTGTGTTGCGACGTGTTCTCAAACTTGGTTACTTAATCCTTTAAAGCATTTCATAAACTAGACGCCTAAATTGGTGGGGTTTGAACCCAACAAGGCTGTTGTGTCAAGCACATAAATGCACACCACAACTAAGCTATTGAATGCAGAGAACTAGCTTTTTTGAATACTGGCACTCTGTTCTCAATGTCCATATATTTCCTCGGATGTGGACAGAACCAGTTTGCGCTCACTGAATCTTTATCGTCAAAGAAGTTTGCATTGGTTGCACGTCACTAAAACAACTTTCAAACAAAAATTTTTTTCATGATGCTTTTTTTTTTCTCTCGAACTATGAGTTATCGAATTGTGTATAAGGCTTTACATGACAGTTAAATTAGCATAATTCTGACTTGTACTTAAAAAAACTATGTTGTAATAAAAATGTTTCAAGGTGACAATCATGAAAATCTACTTTTTCCAGGTATTAATGCTATAATCAGTCCAGGTGCATCGAGCCAACGCGAAACGTGAAAACGATTAACCCATTAACATCTTGCTGTGGGTGAAGTTGTTTCATACATCTTTTTCTGTAACAAGCTTCTGAGAAAACAGCGTGTCTGATTTCGCTCGCTTTGTGACGTTGCAAATGGATCTCTTATATTCCCGCCCTTTAATATGTAATTCACCTGGCCCGCATTGTGTTTCGCACGCGACCCAACAACGTCTACAGCTCTAACCCATGGCGAAGTTGGCGCAAACAACTAAACTGTTCTGCCTTTGTCGGCACAGACAGCACAGAACACTATTTAGATGTAATATAAACATGCGATTTCTTTCCCATTTGTTTACTTTCACAGACATAACCGACTGTTTTTTTTGTAACTTGTGTGTTTTTAACGTAATCTTGTGTTTGAATGAGAACTTAGTTTAGTACTCACATGCTGTGACAGCCGCTTTCTGTCCGTGTGCTTCGGATGAGTGCTCTCAGAAAACCCTATTTCAGAAGTTTAGACTCATATGGTTTAAACCGCATGATTACAGCGCTATAAACATTATAATCAGAACCATAAAAGATGTTTTTAGCAGGTCTGAGCTGTAATGGCACAGTTCTATTCTGGAAAAGGGGGCGGGGAGCAGCAGCTCATTTGCATTTAAAGAGACATGCACTAAAACAGGTGTTTCTGCTTCCACTCAAATAGGCATTTTCAAAATGATATAATAAATTATCTGTGGGGTATTTTTAGCTAAAACTTCACAGAACACATTCTGGGGACACCAGAGTCTTATATTGCATATTGTAAAAAGGGGAATAATATGTTTCCTTTAATATAAATATATATATATACTGGATATATTCTATATATATAATAAAACATTTAAAAATACCAAATATGATTTGCAAATAATTTACTATTTTTAATAACAATTTATAATATTTAAATAATTTTCAAATCAAAACATTCCATTATGACCAAAAAAGACTCATTCATAGATCATTTAGTAGCTGGGACCCGTGAATCGTAAACCGAATGTCATCTCTAACTTGCATAATCGAATGAAGATCTTACGAGGCTTCTCAGATATTTTCCTCTTTGTTTTTAGTCAATTGTTCTCCAGCGTTTTCTCCGATCGTCTGACTGCAAACCAACCATACGAAATGACTTTTTAGCATTACTCTGATCTTCACGGTACTCCCTTTTTATTGATCCCCTGTAATATCTTTTACTGCCCCTATCCCCTTTCCTTTTGTCTTTCGTTCTGATTCCCCCTGGTCCCGGCCCACTAAAGCTTGTTGTGGAGCCAGACGCCTCCCGACTGCTGCCGCATATTTTTCTATTTTTTTTTCTCCCCCTCCCCAGCCAAGATCGCCCTTCTTCTTTTCTTTCTTCGCCCCCTTCGCCCCGCCGTCCCCTTTGGCCCATCCACTACCGCCTGCCGCCACGAACCCTTCCCTCCTATCATTTGTTTACAGCCTTATGCCCCTCCCCGGACTGCGAGTACGTACCATCTAGACGTCCCACGGCATGCACCGCTTTTGTTCGCCCTTCCCTTCGTTCCCCTCTACACCAAGCCTTCTTCCGCCCTCCCCGCCAATCACTTCGCAGTTGTGCTCTTCTCCGTCTTTTCCCTGTCAGTTGTACCCTTCTTTCTTCCTCTACTCGCGCCGCCCTGTTGTCTGTCTGCTTTCCCTCCCGCCCCGCTAAGGCCTCTTCCCCGTCCTGCCTTGTGCCACGTTTTCTCCCCGTACGACCCTTCCACACTGCGATACATTTGGTCACCCCCGGCCTTACCCAATGTACAATCTCTACAAGTCTCAGTTCCCTATTTTCACCTTTGTTTTTACTACCCACCCCCCAGTCCTACTCCTTTTTCCGTTTTGTTTGCCTTTATGTCATTTCATCCCCTTTGGTAAGCCATGTTGTCTTCCTCTACTTCCTTTTGGCTCCTTCTTCCCTTCCCTCTTTTGCTCTCTTTACGTTTCCCGCTCTTTCTCCTCACACTATCTTTTCTTACCATGTCCCTGACACAACTGCACGCTTGCTTACCTACCGTAAGAGTCCACTCATCTCTCCCCTTGACTGTGTGTCTCGCTCTCTTCTTTTCTTCGCCCTTTTTGCGTTCATTCTGTCTCTTTCTGCCTTTCCTTTTGCGTTCATTTTATTTTCTCGCAGCCCTCCGCGTGCCTCTCCCTCCTGCCCTGCGCCATGCTCCTGGTTTTGTCCACCACCTACGCTGACTTCTGGTAATCGATTTGTGCCCTCTCTCCCTTTTATTCCACTTTCGTCTCATTTCCACCCCAAACTAACTTTACACTTCCACCCCTCTCGCACTTTCCCTTCCCTTCATGCCTGTGTTTTTTTTTCTCATGCGCGCCACCCTCGTGCCACCCCCCAACCCCCCAACTTCTTGAGACTCTCTGTTTTCTCCTATCTCCGCTTGTTTCTAAGCTGATTGCAAACTTAGGAATAATAGAAAATTTGAGCACCATTTCAGACATTTTTAGATCTCTTCTGAAACTCTAGAGATGAAGAGTCTTTTTCCCCACAAGAAGAGTCTAAAAAGGAGATTAAACTAAAGATTTGTTGAGTTCATCATGAGATTTCTCACCTTTGGGAGAAGACCTTGGTATCTGAGCACATTTTGAGACATTGTGATCTCTTCTGAAACTCTAGAGGAACGACATGCAAGATGACTGGAGTCGTTTTCTCAAGAGAAAAAAAGAGAGAGAAAAACAACAACAACAATCTGTTGAGACACGTTCATTTAGAAATCGCTGATATCTAATCGCAGACTTTGGCATACTGGAAAATTAGACATTTTTGAGATCTTTTCTGAAACTCTTCTTAGGTCTTTTTTTCTCACTAGAAATATCCAAAAGGATGCTTTACTAAGGGTTTGTTAAGAAATGTTGAGTTTTTTCACCTTTGGTATCTTGTCAAATCTGAGCACAGTTTGAGACATTTTTGAGATCTCTTTTGAAACTATACCATAGTTCTGTCTAGAAGAAACAAATGAGACATTAAAGAGACTTTTCTTACCAATGAGAAACCCTTTCCATCATGTAACAGAAAATCTGTACTTCTGCTGCATCAACAAATTACTCACCATCCTCATTTTGTGTGGAAATGCTTCAGTTCTTGGAAATAAAGTTTCCTGCTTTAAATGTTGATGACATTAGTGTAGATAAAGCCGCCTGTGTCTGTAAACACAGAGCCAAAGGGATTTAGATGTGCTGGTTTTATCTGTCTTACACATTATTTTTTTTCTGGAGCAGCAGAACAGTACGCCTGCCCCAGGTTATGGGGTGACCTCCCAGAATGCACTGCAGCGATGTAAACAGAGAGCAAAGGATCATCGCTGTGGTCTGTTGATGCAGCACCCCATTCAGAGCTTAATTAGCACTTTGCCACCCTGTTCACTGCACTTTTCGATTTAACAAGATCCCTCTGAAATTACACAGGATTAAGAGAAGTTGGTTAGTAAATTGGGATGTGCATCTATAATTTAATTGAATCTTAGACCATTAATTATCAAGCTACCTATGCAATAGTTACTGTGATTTCTGTTCATTAGTAGCCAGTTCTGATAAGTCTCCCAGAAAAAAAGATAAAACAATTAGCTTATGGAAGCGAGTGTCTTTAAAAAAAAAAATCAAAATAAAAAATCAAAGTAGAGGTAATATAGCAGAGGAGATAAGCATTCAAGTACAAATTTTAATTAAGGGGTAAATCTAAATATTTGACATTGATTGGGGAATTAATACGTACTCATTACAATTACTAAGCTCATTGCTACAATGAAAACAATACATCATGTTCCTGCAATTGAAACACTCACAATAGTTGATATTTTTTTGTGTGGAGGGGCTGATCCAAGGACGACTGATTTGTCCTTTTGTGCTGTTATCCGAATAAAGGAAATAATACTCACCATCTTATTGCTTGTTCTGAGCATGAGAGTTCAGATGCAAACAAACCTCTTCATGACCGACAACATCTGTGGAATGAATCAGACATATTAATTTACGCTTTAATTGATTTACGTTGGGTATTTGCATGACATCATATGATGAAGTGCAAGTTAACATCACTGCCCTTGAGAAAATACACCACATACCCACAATGCTCTCATTTACTGCATTCAAGTCAAGTCACAATGATATTTACAAGCTGAGCAAACATGAATGACATTATACATTTGTGTGTGCCCTTTAAAAAAGTCATTGTGGAAAAAAATTGGGACAGTATTGGTCATAATTAAGCTTGTGAATGTAGTATATTGTACAGTCTAAATGCCAGAGGAAATATATACTTGCATATATTTTCCTCAAAGCTATCTTGCATACCACACACACACACACAAATGTGTATACATATTAGTAAGTACATTACATTAAAAATACTTAATAAGTATACATGGTTACCTGTATGCGTACATGCCTTAGAATAAAGACCTATATATATATGAGAGTGAGAGAGAGAGAGAGAGAGAGAGAGAGAGAGAGAGAGAGAGATGTGTGTGTGTGTGTGTATTTTCTTTTAAATATATATGTGTGGGTTCATGTCTGGGTTTGATATCTAGATAGAAGACAGACAGACAGACAGACAGACAGACATACAGACAGACAGACAGACAGACAGACAGACAGATAGAATCAGATAAGATGATAGATAGATTGATGATAGATAGATAGATGATAGACAGACATACAGACAGACATACAGACAGACAGACGACAGACAGACAGCAATAGATAGCAGATAGATAGATAGATAGATAGATGATATATATATATATATAGACAGCCGACAGACAGACGACGACAGACGACAGAAGACAGATAGATAGATATATATGATAGATAGATAGAATAGATAGATAGATAGATTACGTAGGCATGTGTGTTATCTGTATATATAACGATGTGTGTGTGTGTGTGTGGTGGAGTTTATCTTTCTAGCCTATAAGGTTTTTATTTTAATATTGATTATATTACTTTTCAGGAGGCAAGAAATAAGATCATGACAAACTAATCACAGTCAAGACAGACCATGGCTCAATTTATTAATTACACTGAAAAAAAACAAAAACATTTATTTCACAATATTCAACACAGTGTGCTCGGATGTAATGGTGACAGAAAATGTATGTGCTCATCCACAGCCCGTATGCATGCCATATACTGCAGGAATAGTACAAATAATATAGTAGTAAACTTTTCAAATCAGAATAATTAAAGATAAACAGTGATAGTCACAAACATTCTTGAATATACTGTACGGTCTATTCCTCTCTCTCTCTCTGGTGTATATAGCAGGCAGTGAGAAGGCCCGGGGGAGAGAGCATAAACTTTCTGTCTGAGGTCCCCACAGGGACTGGAGTGTGAATGAGTGTGTGCGCGCACGTGTGTGTGGGAGTGTGTGTAGCTCATTAGCTCACTTACGTAATTCAGGAAGTGTCTAATACTCCTGGAGAAGAACACAGCAGCATCAGGAGCGCCGTCAGCAACAATGCAGCACAAGCCCACAGAGCACTGGAAATTTCAACACACATTTCTCACTTCATCATGCAGAGATTTTGATGGCTGAATCCTCTGATTAACTTATAACGGGATATAAGGCCATGCTAGTGGCTTGTAGTTTCGAGCCGCTCTTATCATTCATCCTGACTCACGTTGCACCATGACAACACACTACAGGGCGTCATTTAACCTTTACAACACACATATTGATCCGTTTTGGTTATCAGACCGCGATCAGAGTGCCATGTTTCATCCAATTCAGGTTCACAATCACTGACAAAGACTGCTGCACAGATCGCTGCTGGCGTCACAGAGTGAAGAACTAATATGCTTTTAATTCACAAGCCTTATTATGATCATTATACAGTGGCCCTGAAATGCATTTGAACACTTTAAAATGTTTGAATGTTGTTGCACTAGATGCAAAATACCAAACCAAAGCCCAAACAAATTATGCTTTTACCAGAAATAACTTATTTGCAATTGTAAGAAATCTACCTAACTGCTCGCAAGGTGATTTTTAGTGGCTTTATGAAGTTATTTCCTCACAGGTTTCCAGCAGAGTAACCATAAGCATTTTTTATCACATTAACTATGAACATGCTCCACTAACATTTAACCACAAAGCGTCACTCACAATACTTTCAGTCTTCAGTTCAAATATTGTTTTTGAGTAGTACATTTTTCTTTTTTCATTGAAAAAAAAAAAAAAATGAAAATCATGTTAGTTATGAGGTACAATGACATTTTAGTGCCATGCAAAAAAAAAAAAGATCCACAATTTAAAAAATACTTTATAATACAAAAAAAAAAAAACTAATATAGTCATTGTCTCAAGTTTTCAAAAATTTTTTTATTACAATATATAAAATACATAAAATTAGAATAAAATATTATATAATGTGGTATATAATTTACAAAAATTTTATTTTGCTTACATTTTTTTTTTTATGGTGACATGAAAAAACATGTCTTCTAGTGGATATTTTTAATTTGTGATCATTTCAGTTTTTCTTAGGTTTGTCCTCAATTGCTCTGTTCATTCTGCCATATTCATATATTTATGTCTGGGGCTTAAATGTAAAACCATATAAATAATGAAGCATATTTAACACATCACAAAAACTAAAGGCTGAGGACATTGTTAGTCTTAGCCCATGAGTTTATGATTAAATCATCATGTAACAAATTAACACTTACAAAGGTGAAGGATGCTAAGCGCCGGTGATGTCTTGTGTTTCTGTGGCGAGGACAGTGATAATGGTGCTTACAATTCTTTAAAAACCATTACGGTTGTTATTATTATTTTTATGAACGTAGGGGTGGTTACAACATTCCCTGTTCGTCTCAACCTGTCCTATGATGCGAATAATGTCATCGATGGCACAAACCCCTCAACAATACTGACAGTGTGTCACAGATAGAGATGCTCACCAGAGAGCCTCTTGAATTTCCTCGACATGCTGATAACAGATAGATTCGGCATCAAGAGAGCCACTTTAATAGGCTTTTTAACTCTTGATCTTGAGGCAAAATTAAACATAGAGTTTAATTGAATCACAGGTTCCAATGACAGTCATCTCATGATAAATTATTCTCTGTGCTTCTCAATGATTTTGATTCTTTCTCTTGCACAGGAAATGGTTTTCAGTCCTAATAAATTACACAAATTTCAAAATGAATGGCTGACTGCTTCTGAGAGATATCGCTGTGCTTTGTGAATATTTTATAGATTTCGTGATTAGATTCAAATGCTGTAAATCCTACACAGCAGCGTTCAATTAGAAGCAGAAACAAAGATCTTTGCTTTTTACATGAAGAGTCTTGCAAACCAGTTGATACAGATTAGAATTAGAGAGAGTCGAATATGTGTTTTCTTCTCTTCTGGTCTCATCACAAATTTGTATTTCAGTGAAACGATCCACAGCTACTTGGAAATGATCATCCAGCTTGTTCAGTTTACTTTGCTGTCTCGTGGATGAAATTTGTTGTCTGGGATTTACAGAGTGAAACCAGAGAACATTTGACTTGATTTCCAATTGGCCATTTTTCTTCTTGTTCCATAGATAATCTTACTTCTTTTATTCATGTTCCTATACTCCTCTTCAGGAATTAAAGGTTGAAATTCATTTCTTGTTTGTTCTTGGTATTCGATTCTTTTAAAACAAACAGTCTATATACACAATTTGACAAATTGTCACTATAAAAATAATAATAAAAAATCAAAATCTCCTATTATAGTCAATTTAATAACAAAAATGAAACAGGAAACCAATTATGAAACAAAATGTACAATGCTACATACAAACATAAATATAAAAACTTAAACAGTGCAAAATTACATAAGCATGTGACAACTGACATCTCTGTCCTGAGAAAACGTTACTTATAATCATAGGTATTACACAAATATGATGATATTGCAGTTTTAGTTTGGTGGACAGAATATCTTTTAAGAGATTTGTGAACCTACATACAAATCACCTAGATAAAAGTAAGCATTTTTGTGATAGGACTTTTGACTCAAAACTTTTTAGCGAGATACAGCCTAACTCTTCACTGGGTGACAACTAGCCCCATTTTCCCCCACAATTCCTTGCAGTTCTTGTTGTATATTTAGTCATTGTTTAGTATTAGCCTACACTGTAAAACAAATTCCATAAAATTTACAGTAAAAAAACGGCAGCTGTGGTTGCTGGAATTTTACTGTAAAAAATACGGTAGCAATGTTTTAGGATTTACGGTTTTAACTTACATTTACAGTTAAATACCGTAATTTCATTAACTGATATAATGTTAATATACCAACCTATTGAAGTACTGAAATCTGTTTTGTACCTTTGTAATACACTGATAACCATCAAATGCAGATGGTGATGAGAAAGTCACATGATGAACCAAAGCCCATCACAAGCAGCTTTTAAATAATAACATATATAGAAGGTGCACAGTGTCATTCACACAAACGCTAAACACCATCATGGTAACACACATGGAACTGAAATAATGCAATAAACATTCATTAAACAACATTAGGTGTAACACACAACCCTAATATACAAAACTGATAAGAAAAACTAAGAAGAAACATGGTATTTCAACAAAAAAACATCTAATATGAAGTGTCATGCAGGGAATTCCGGGAATGTCAATTTACGGTTATTCACTGTAATATACTGTAGTTTTCACTTCCAAAAACGGTATACTACGGAAATATTAATGTCCAATACATGTAATGTCCAATACAGTTTTTCACCGTATATAGTAGGGGAATTTACCGTTAACCATTTAACAGGTTTTTACTGTAGCATTTTTACAGTCTTTTACCGTTAAATTCACGGTCATTTTTTACAGTGTACATTTAATTACACAGCTGCGTTTGTATTAGTCACTGCATATGCTGACTTAATTATGTGACTTCAGCGACACATGCAGAATTGATTAATTCAACTCGATCTTGTCCCAGAAGACTTCTCAACTGCATTACCTGCAGAACTTAAACACACCAATGGTAGGCACAAAAGTAGTGTTCACACGCTAGTTTACATTTCAACTCATTTCTGACAAACCCTTCATGTGCACAAACACACTCATGAAAGAGAGTCAGCGGAGGCTTTGTGTTTTCTCTCACGGCGGAAGTCGATGTCATTTGAGGCTCTTCGCTGCGAGCTGCAGGATCGAGCCGAGGGGCCCGACAGCTGTAACGCGTCTCCCGGGACTGTCCAGAGGAGATTGGGCCGCGGTGACACGGCGCTCATTAGCAAGAGTGAAAGAAACCCCATCGCAGATGGCTGTCAGCGTTCAAAACACGCTCGGATACACCAGACATGTCAATTGAGGTTTGAGTTCCTTCTGCTTGATTCTATGACATCGCAATATTCAAGCAGCGTTTATTTCGTCCTTTCCTCCATCCAAAGAACGAAGGCAAATGGAAGACGGGAGCATGCTGACATCTGAAAATGTGTTTTCTAATGAGCGTGCCGTCTGCCTAACAAGTGTCTCGGCTTGTCATTCATCAGCACAAATTACCAGCTCTGCATTTGACGTGTTCTCGCCGCTGCGGATGACAGCTTCGTCTGTTCGGCAAACAGAAAAGTGGGAAATATGGCAGCTCCTGTTTCCGTGGGGCCTCTGAAATCAATTAGTTTGTTTACCTGTCACAGTTCAAACGAGGGCCACGCAACTATATACCTCATCATTTCCATCACGGCGCAGTCACCTGCTCCTCCGGTGCTTCATAAATAAATGGACATCGGTCCAGATGTAATGTAATAAGAGTGATTCCATCAGCCCAGCCAGATCTCATCAATCTCACAGCAGCTAATTGCAGGGACACCTGGTGTGTTTCTGCTCTCAGAGAGAGATGCCGCAGCTCAAATGCTTCCTGAGGACCCGATTCAGTCTGAACGCATAAGACCAGACAGTTTTACCTCACCAACTGAAACTAAACAAATAAAAGCGGGACATTTTAGGGCCTAAAACACCAACAAATCGGAACGTCATCGCTCTCATGCAGTATTGTGACTGATTTAGCTTTTTTGGCCCTCGTAAACAGTAGATAGTGTTTTACAAGTAATGTTTTTGGGAGTAAAAACTAAATGTACCATGCTTGTGTTTTTATATTATACCACAATGCTAAAGTTATTATAGAAGCCCACTTCCACAATGGGATAAAAAAAATTAAAAAAGGTAATCACGAATTTTTATCTCACAATTCATACTTTTTTTTCCTCAGAATTGTAAGACAAAGCCAAAACTGTGACGAATTCACAATTTTGAGAAGATATAAGCTCACAATTGCAATAATTTTTTAGATAAAAAGTCACAATTACTTTTTCTATTTTCTATTCCATGGTGGAAACAAACAGAAAAAAGTGAAACGTAAACTTATAATCCAGAGAAAAAAAGTCAGCATTGCAAGATATACTAAGAATTGCGAGATATAAGCTTGGAATTGCAAGGAAAAAAATCAATTTAGAAAATTTTCTTAGAATTACGAGTTTATATCTTGCAATTCTGAGTTTATACAGTATCTCAAAATTGTGCATTTTTTTCACTAGAACTGCGAGTTTAGATCTCGCTAATTGGAGTTCATAACTTGCAATCCTGAGATGAGATAAAATGTCAAATTTCCTTTTTTTTCCTTCTAATTCTGTTGCTGAAACAGGCTTGAAGCTGCAATCTGAACATAGAGTTACTGTACAGGTCTAGAAGAGAACTAAACTGACAATGAGCAATGATACATTAATATTACTTGTTACTTAAAAAAAATAATATACCCAAAACTGATGACCAAATCTACACAATAAATCTGACCCGTTGGCCATCGTTCCCTTCTGAAAGTCTTTCAGGTATTTGCCGAAGCTCAGTTTTGGTTCTGTAAGCAGTTTCGACTACAATAAAAGTGTCCGTGAAAGTGCAATTGGTGCAGCTCAAGCTGGATTAAAAGTTGGGCTGCAGGACGGTAATAATACTGAAAGTGATATGAAGTAATGCTGCAGCTGACCTACTTGTAAAGCTCTCAACTTTTTCCCCTCTCATTTCACAACGCTAAAAATAACACACTGTCCAATCTCAGAAATATTTCAGGCATTCCTTTGACCCCTGGCCATCATATAACGGCAATGACAGCAGGGTTGCTAGTCAGAACTGAATTGAGAATTGTGAATAAAAAAAAACAGTAGCAAACTGGATGCATAATTCGAATGTAAGGAAATAGAATTAAAAGAGAAAAAATCTACATATACATGTGTATATATACAGAGAGAGAGAGAGAGCTTTTTTCTTTCATTATATATATGAACAATGTCACATGAGTAGCAGTGCAATATAGCTGTATATCAGCGCAGCTGTGATTCGGCTGTAAGCACAAGGCCACAGGCCGAGTGTCACAAATCCGGTCCATGAACTTCCATCTGCTAGCCATCAGAGGTCCCCCTTTCCGATTTCATTGACTCTCGCACTACACACTGTTGCACATCACCCCGGACTACATATCCCATCATGCATTGCACTGATTGCACTCAGCACGGATTGCACACAGCTGTTAACACTGATTGCACCCAGTTGTTTCATATCACTCCCTCACTATTTAACACTCACTCTGAGCCCTTCCCTCTGCCGAGTATTGTTTATCAGATAGCTACTCTACAGAGCCCTCATTCGTTTCCCTGCCTTAGCCGTTTTCGCCGGTTTTGATCGTCGCCTGTTTTTCCTGGATTTCTCCCTTTAGCCTTGTCCCCTGTGACTTCTGTCTGCCATCGGTGGCCCCACTTGATCGCCGAGGAATTATTCTGTGTTTTGCCCGCCATATACCTGGCTACCTTTACTGGACTCATACCTGTTTTCATACCAACAGTCTCGGTCTTTTCCAAAATGAAGCTTGCATATGGATCCGCACGTCTCGCGTCCCGTCAGCCCGAACACTCGAGTGCCCATATAAGTGATATTGCTCTTTATCAACAGTCTTTCTGATCCTCGATCTGATTGGCTATTACCTTTTCCTTGGTGCGATATACGCTAGTGAGAACATAACTCCAACCTTTCAACAACAACACACCGTTTGTATCCCTCCGGCTTGCAGTATTTCTCACAGCGGTGTCAGCCGACACTTCAATTCACTTTAGTTTTATAAATAATGGCCGTTGTGTGTCACAGAATGAGTTTTTAAGAGTTTTATAGGCGAAATGTAAGTTGTTAGACTTCACGGTTTTTTTTTTCAGAGAGGTGAGCTCCAGGCGTCATCAGCCGTTCAGCTCTGGCCTGTTTAAAAAATAAAATATACCTGTTTAAAAGATAATGTCTGTGATTATTGTCTTCATTTAGGAAAAGACAGAGTTCAAGCATTAAAACTCTAGATGGTGCCGTCCGATAGTATCCTAACGCAATCTGTCTAATGACATCATTATCACTGGCACAGCTGATTGGTTGCTCTCTTATCGGTAGCCAGTAGCGCTCCGCTGCGCAACGATTCAAGCAGGACTAGTGCTTGCCGAGCAGTTTGCAGCTTAGGGATGGCGATACCACTTATTTATTTTTCGATACGAGTCGATTTTTTTCAAAAGGCAGTATCATCGTATCGAGACCGCTTCGATACTCTGATCTAAACTTGTAAATAGAAAATGTATTAAATTATTAAATTAAGAGTAAAATGGGTAATTATAAGCACTTAACTTTGTTTAAAACGCATTTTGACATTCAATATGCCTTAATTGTAACTTGTTAGGTTATATTTTTGTTTACACGTGGTTCAGATATGTTTTTTTGTTTACACATGATTCAGATCTACAAATACTACAGTTGAACTATGATCACTTTAGTAAAACCATGGTTCATTTTCCTAAGGGACTGCCAGTGACAGGCTGTTAAATGCATAAATACAACCTTTTTATTCTGACAGTGTATGATTTCTATTAACATTCAATAGAACATGATCAATATTATCTTTCAAAGTTCAAATTAAATAAATGTAATTGCACAAACCGATGATATCTATAATATATATATGATCTAACGCTGTTCCTTTCTGGCCTCGGATAAGCATTTGTTCCGGGCTGCTGTTTCCCAAAGCTTTAATGCTTCGTGAGATACTTTTGGTGAACGCAGCCCCGTTTGAATGCTGTCAGCAGTGAGTGAACCGTCTCTGTGATGGTGATGTGTTCTGTCTTGCAACATTGCGTGTTCAAATGAGCCGGAAAATAGTCTATCCTCACAATTACTCGCTAACAAGGTTAGTCGTCCAATCAATGCATAGTTGTATATATATATATATATATTATTATATATATATATATATATATATATATAAGATCATTATATACTATTTTTTATTTTTTTTTTTAATTACACAATCACTGGTAATAAAACAAACCTTAGTATCGATATTTTTTGTTTGATTATCGATACTTTCGATACTTTCGATACTCGATATCGATACTTGGGAATCAATATACCCCCCTCATAGTTTTGCGTTGCTTGCAGAACCCCCACCGCCCCAGCTCCACCTGTATAGATCTGCTACAGGTGAGTCATGTAGGCTATAGGGGGTTTATTTCATGTTATATTCTTCAGCACATATTTCTTACATGCTCACAGCAGCATGTTGTGGATGTATTGGCAGTAGCAAGTCTCGGTACTCCAATCCCTCCGAGAGTTGTCATGACAGAACTGTAAATCTAAAAAAAATCTACATATCTAAGGTATCTAATTATTATTATTTTTTTGCAATGCAGGCATCTTCCTGTCATTCTAATTCACGTTCCAATCCTACATCCACGAACTTAAAGGAAGCTAATTCATAATTTTATTCAGTCCTGATTGATAGATGCCATTAAGAGCTATTACCTGCTTCCATATTTGTCTGAACAGATATTCATGCAATGAAGATAAATCATGTTGCACCTCTCAAAAAACAATGCACATTTGTATATATTAATGCACAGATGAATTAAAACAGAGCTGACCTGAATCTGTAATAGGCATGATAAATTCTTTACAAGCCAGCGTGAATCTCTTGTTTCTATTGTTGTAGGTTTAGTTGTTTTCCTCTCAACTCCATCCAATCGGTTTACAAGCTACAGAACAAAGGAAAGGCAGAAAGCAGTCCTATTTTCTCTTTTCAAACGGAGGAATTAATTTGCTTATGAGGTTTTGCTTTGTAAGTAGTTTGTCAAGGCAGTCAATGAGCCAGGAACCATTGATTCTGAATCTGTTCTGGGTTTTTAATCAACTAATAACGGCTTTATTTAGCTTCTTTGGTGTGTTGTTGTGTCCATTTCTCTCACAGTATGCGCATGGCTCTTTGAGATGAGATGGAATTAGATCCTAACACATCCAACCCTCTAATTGTATATCTTGGTGGGGTTCCATTAGCCCAAATCAAAGTGGATGCCGGCACACAGTTACACAATACCACGGCTAGCTGCATCTCACAAAATATGCCAAAAATCTGCCACAGACTGTGCTTTCTACAGACCATGCGAACCAACTCATTAAAAGATGAAGCCGACAGCATCCTCCCAAGCAATTTGGTATTATACAAGTGAAATTAATAGTGTAAAACAAGCTACTGGAAGAAGCTTTCAGCTGGAGTCCTCAGAGCTCTGCTGTAATCACATGTGTTAAACCTTACAGCAACGTGCCTGTTTACAAGAGATGCTAGCAACTCGTAGAGCACCACATCACAAAAATCTGAGAAAAAAAATAGGTTATTGTTTTCATACAAAGAATCCTGTAAAAAAGTATTACAGTTTGCACAAAACTATTAAACAGCAAAACTGTTTTCAACATTGATCAAAAAACATTGCTTGAGCAGCAAATCAGCATATTAGAAAGATTTCTGAAGGATCATGTGACAACTGAAGATATTACCAGTTATGAATACAATACACAGTAACACAGTACGATATGCAAATTATTATTATTAGAATTTAAAATAACTGTTTTCTTTTTTGAATATATTTTAAAATGTAATTATTTCCTGTGATGCAAAGCTGAATTTTAAGCAACATTACTCCAGTGTTTAGTGCCACATGATAATTTAGAAATCAGTCTAATCTGATAATTGCTCATGGTTCGATAGTGTCAATACTGAAATACAGTTTGTGCTGCTTATTTTGTTGTTGAAATTATAAATGTCTGTCCCTTTTGCATTTACAATTGAATGCATCCGCTGATAAAAAGATTGTGTATTATTTTTTTTCCAGCATTTTAGATGATTTGCTAAGGTTTATGTGACACTGAAGACTGGAGTGATAATGCTGAAAATTCTGCTTTGCATCACCGGAATTAATCACATTAAAATATTCAATAGATTTCTTTTTGAATAATAGTCATAGTAATAGTATATTTTAAATAATAATCATATTAATAATATTGCACAATATTACTGTTTTTATTGTATTTTTACAGCATAAGATACTTTTTTCAAAATCTTAATATATATATTTCATTTTCTTAGCATATTGCTATCTGGTTAATAGGATTTTCATAATGACATTGAAATTGTGTTTGGTGTGGTTGTTCCTTACTAACCCAAGTTCAAGGAGTTCACCAGCAAGTCTTTAAATATGCCTTCCTTCAGTGTAGATGGGATTTTTGTCACTTGTAGGCCTATGCCAGTTTTAGCATCTTCCTGGCAATAAAATTAAATATCTCAAATCACTTCTCATCAAAAAGATGCACATTTTAATGAATCATTTATACAGATCAAATGATTCAAGATGAGTTATGTTGTAAAGTTGAATATTTAGGATTAGAGGTTCAAATGCTAAGCACAGCCAGAAAAATAGCAAGCAATACATTGAGCAAACTTCATATCTGTATAAACGCAGTGCTTAGTTTGGCCCAGTTTAAAGCTAACAAGTGCTTCTATAGATACAGGCCTCTGTCTTGAGATTGCAGGTGCACATGCAGCTGCCAGACCTTTGGGAGGAGTTTTATTTTTTTGGCCTCTTCTCAGCTGTCACTCAAGATGATGGGCAGCTGCGGCTGGAGATGCACAGAGGCTGCTGTCATCCACCATCACCATCACCCTCTTTAACGATGGAGGTGTGTGCATCTGACACTCAGCGGGAGAGCGTGCATCCAGGATTCAGTGAAATGCTATACAGAAACTTTGGGGCAGTAATGAGGAGATTTGACATAACTGTAATATTAACCAATGTGCAGCGCTGTTTCTGGATTGGAACACGGTAAAGCAGTGAAAGAGGTGTAGGCCGGCAGCCTGCGGGGTTTTACTGTAACAACAAGAGCACAATCAGTATCCTGACATGAACTCAAGGCACCGTGGAGCCATATGACAGGGACATGTCTGTCACACCTAATGGAGCAAATACCAGAAATATCCACCCCACTTTATTCACCAATGTAGAATTGCGCCAGCAGTCCGTAAATAGGGTGTAAAGTTCACACTAATAACTGTTAGTTTGTAACAAATTGTACTTAAAGGAACAGTTCACCCAAAAATGAAAATTTGCTGAAATAAGTTGAAATGACAAAATGCTGAGATGAGTTTGTTTCTGCAACAGAACAGATTTGGAGAAATGTAGCATTACATCAATTGCTCACCACTGGATGCCCTGCAGTGAAAGGGTGCCATCAGAACACCCTAAACAGGTGATAAATACATAATAATCTACATGACTCCAGTCCATCAATTTATGAAGGGGAGCTGTGTGTTCATTAGAAATTAATTCATCTTCAAATCATTGACTCCGGTTAAAAAGTTCTCTTTGCATAATATTGCTTTTTCTAGTGAAAAAGTCGTCTTGTCTGAACAAAGAGAGAAAAATGTACAGATCAACCACCGTTTACCAGCAAAAACAGTCCAAAACAAACATGTCGGTTGATTTTGATGTGTAAGGATAATAGGGGATGGACTTTTTCACTGGAGGAAGCGTTATTATGAATTATGGACTGGTATTTTGACTTGTGGCTTATTGTGATGTTTTTTTCAGCTGTTTGGACTCTCATTCTGACGGCACCTATTTACTGCAGAGGATCCATTGATGAGCAAGTGATGTAATGCTAAATTTCTCAAAATATGACATAATATGTATGAGCAACTTGCTAAAAACCACTCATCTTAGAAAGCTCATAGAAATGTCTGAAAACCTACAGCATCAGCAGTGTTATTGTTAACAAAAACTACAAATAAAAATCATATTTGTTAATTGAAATAAACATAAAATATGAATATTATATGAAAAACTTAAAATTTTAATAAAAATTAGAAAACTAACTCGGCAAGTAACTGAAATGAAATACATTTTTAAAAATGTTTAAAAAGAAATAAGCTGAAGTTAAAGGATTAGAATTAAAACTGAAATAAAAATAAATAGAGAAGAAAATAAAGCTAAATGGAAATAATTAAATGTTTTAAAAAAAAAAATGAACAAACATTTTCTAAAGCACATCATCTACAACTTTAAATAAATTTACAATGAAAACTATAAATATAATAACTAAAAATATAACTAAAATATAACAATAAAAAGTCATTAAATAATTCATAAATACTATAATAGTGCGTAAATTATACTAAAATATAATACACTAAATCACAGCAGCAGCGGGTTTCGCACATAATCATCACTCACATTTTCCATTCTAGGTCACTTTAAACTTGGCCAAGTACAACACTGCACTAAGTTTAACGACAAAGAGCCTATATGGGCATTGTGAGAAGTATATGAAGTGACGGTGCTCTCGGGATTATAAAGTAAAGGGAAGAACAATTCCTATACTTTGTCTTTATGTACCTACAGTATAACTCCATTTACACAGTTCCTCCCTAAAACAATCAATTTAACTGTATCTATTCACTGTGGCTGATAAGCAGCCATCAATCACAATGAACGTCCTTTGATGCTGGCATAAATGAAATATCACACTAATTGAATCATGCCGTTACGACATGCCAGTTTGTTTTCCTTTACACGTCTGCAGGAACAGACTTCAACAACAAAAGTACACGACAATGTCACATTTACACTTCACAGCACATTTCTTCTGTTTATCACGTGTTTGCATGATCTTTCAACGTCTTTAAATGAAACAATTAAGTAATTGTGCATAAGGTCAAACGCTACACCCACACCGGAGCAAAATTGAATTTCAAGGGTGTTTTCTTTCATTTCCATTCCCATCCTTGGCCTTTAAGACACAAGAGTATCTGTTCTTCTTCCATATAAAAAAAGAACCCGTTATCAAAAAGCATTAAGATATGATTAGAGTGACATTTTCTTAAGAAAAGCAAAAGAGTGGGAGAGAGAGAGAGAGATGGAGTAGAAGAGCACAAGTGTGAGACAGACGGCGTCGTGAAAGGAAAGGAGAACTCCATACTGCAGATCGTATCGGTCGCCAGCATACATAGTGATCTTTGAAGCAGCTTATTACAGAGTACACTAAGAAGACAAGTGGGTCGGTGTATAGATCAGAGGAGAGCATGTGAATGCACCTGCTAGGTTTTGCTATCGTTGGGACGGTGTCAGTCAGCGTTGAGGCCTGCCAGCTGAGCAGCTCCCCTCGCTGTTTTAATATCAGACAGGTCTTGTCTTTCAACATCCGGGGGGACTAGTTTAAATTCGTAGAAGATTTTGCGATTACGCTCGTGCAAAGCAGAGAGGGAATCTGTGACATTGATGGTATATAAGTGAACATGAATTTGAAGCACATTCTTTCCAGACAGTTTGAGGAGAGCAGGTGCTACAGACTTGAGCCTTATTGCACATCGAAGAAAGAAAAGTTTGTTAATCAGAGTTATAGACTGACGCCTTGCTGATGGACTCAAATCATGCATGTAAACCCAATCCAGAGTAAAATGTCATATTCATACTTTTCTATTTAGTCCTGATGACCTGCTATGATATGAAAGCAAGCAATTGTATTAACAACGGACATTCAGTTTGATCATATGCAGATTGATTCTGCACAAAAATGTAGTAGCGTAGTATGTAGTAACTTTGCTTTCTTTGCAACTGAAGACAGAAAGACATGAACATCTTGGATGTCATCGGGGGTGAGTAAATTATCAGGAAATGTTAATTCTGGAGTGAACTAATCCTTTAACCACCGTAAACCAACCTAGACTACCATGGGAATCCATTTCCAACAGTTTTCCACTTTTTCATTCTCTCTGCTCACCATCTCATTCTTCCTTTCCTTCCCAAGCGCTCTTTGGAATAACAGATGCAGATTCTGGGCACTGATGTGGGACAGTGAAGTCACACCCTTCCTGGAGCGCGTTCCCGCCAACCGTGGCGTCACTCCGCAAGTCTCCTGCTGAGTTAAAACATCTGACCTCTGCTTAATTAAAACACCCCACTATCTACAGCTCTGCACAAGAATCAGGGAGTTTGAGAATAATTCTGACTAACCGCTAATTAAGATTTGGCAGAACAACAAGAAGTCACTTATGAAAGAGGAGTCTATTTTTAGAGATGGAGAAAAGGGACTCAGGTAATGTTTAACAAAAGTTTGTTGGAAGTTTGTTATGGCAGCCACAGAAGTGAAGACTTCCTGTCTAAGGACTTACTGCATTTACAGTATGTAAACCACAGTTCAAAAGTTTTTTAAAGGGGTCCTATTATGCTCTTTTACAAAGTATTGATTTTGTTTTGGGGGTGTACTAGAACAGGCTCTCATACTAGGTTGTTCGAAACCATGATTCCTGTCATGACCTCTACTACAAATAGTGATTGACAATTAGCATACCGTTTGGATTGGCGGTATGGTTCCGTTGGGCACGACTTCCCTGCGCATCCATGCAACCGAGCATGGATTTAGAAGCCGGCGAGCATCAATCAAATAACCGCCGGCCAGCGGTAATACATAACAGAACCAGACATAAATTGTGAGTATATTGTTGGAAAGTTCAATCAGTGTATGTACATCATTTTAGAATTAGTTCTGATTTCAGGAGTCGAATGCTGATCCCGCGGTCCAGAGTAGGATGCTGGGATGGAGGAAGGTAATTAGCTATTGAGCAATGCGAACACTGCTGATAATACTGAGGGACCTTGATATACGCAGCTCTAAGATAGTGTTTCGTATTCCCTCAGGTAGTCTGGCTGATCACTGAGAGTCAGCTGATGCAAGCTTGACTAACGTGACCTGCCAGAACTAACGCTTTCGCTTGATTTTTTATATATGTACAGTATACAACACCTCTCTCCCCAGGTCATGGAATGAAAACAGAACATCCGAATAGTTTCCTGTATCAAATGTGGGCCCCGCCTTCTGAAACGTCGATAATGTGCTGTGATTGGTTAGCTGGGCTTCTGTGTGCTGTGATTGGTTAGCACTCGGGCCCTGGGTTCGGTGAATTTCATGGCCCCTTACATATGCCGCGCTGCAAGCTTCAGTGTAAATAGTTCTGTCAAAAGCAAAATAAGTTTGAAAGCGCGATTTTAACCCGATGATTGTGACCACTCAAGTCGCTGCCTTGGGAAGCGGCGGTCTCTGACATAGTGATCACATCGTTGCCTTCCTAGTGCAGCTCACCCAGGTCTCATCCAATTCGTCGATAATTTTTGAGAATCACAAATCCCAGAAAATAGGAGTTGTGAGTGCAACAACGAGTCGTTCGTTGTAGTTTTTGATAAGTGGTTTCTGTTAAATAAAATATCTTCTTTTGAATTGGGCTTTGAGCTTTGTAACTTCGCAGATCTGTTTTATGCTCAAACAGCAACATTACAAACCAACTAAAGTTGAAAAAGTGAAAAAGCATAATAGGCCCCCTTAAAGAATCTCCTATTAAGCGCCCAAGAACTGCAATTAGTGACACAGTAATATTGTGAAATGTTATTACAATATTAAATTATATATTTTAAAATGTAATTTATTCCTGTGATGCAAAGCTTAAGCATCATTACTCCAGTCTTCATGTCACATGATCCTTCAGACATCATTCAAATATGCTGATTTGTTGCTCAAAAATATTTCTTACTATTATCAATGTTGACTAATATTATCGAAGTTCTGGTGCTTTTTTTTGTGGAAACAGTGATACATTCTTTTCAGGACTCTTTGATAAATAGAAAGTTCAAAAGAACAAAATTTCTTCAAATGGAATCTTTTGTAACATTATAAATGTTTTTTTACTGTCACTTTTGATCATTTTAATGGGTCCTTGCTGAATAAAAATATTAATTTCCTCCAAAAAAAAAACCTTACTGGCCCTAAACTTCTGTCTGTATGAAATTAGAAATTAAAAATGAAAATACCCATACAAATTAAATCTCCTCAAGAATGCCAAAAATTAACTTAGTATAGTTGCCAACTATTTTGTAATTTGCAGTAACTAGCTAAGTAGACATTGAAACTATAATACCACACTACACAATACTGGGTAGAGTATTCCCACCTTTTGTTTTAGATACATTTTTAATATGCATTTCTGAACCTGTAAAAACATTGAAATCTGTTTTACTAAACATCTGCTTGATTTTTTTCACGCTCGATTCTTTTCCACTTAATAAATATAGAAATGTTGCGCAACTGACAGAAATAAGCAACAAGTTGACACTACGATGTGGTAACTGAAATGTCCCCTAAAACTAAAATAAAAATTTAATTAGCGTGATTTGATAAATATTAAAATACACAAAAAAAAAAAAGCCACAGCGTAATAAAGCAAAATTCAATAAAATTAAACCGAAAAGCTACAAATAACACCGAATTCAAATAGTATAATACTTGTAAATAAATAATATCTAAAACTACTAAAATAACTAAAAGAATACACGTAAAAATTGTCATGGGCATAACCTCAGATAAAGAGATAGTTCCCTACAAGAGCACAGTAGTACCTTACCTGTACCATTGTGTAAAAGGTACAAAGGTGTCCTTTTGAGGATTCAATTTTGGCTCATTTTTCTGAGCGCATATACGACTGACATGTGCCCTTCATTTAAGAACAAATGATTATTTGATTGAGATGATTATCATTGTCTAACTGTAAATAACTGTACAAACAGCACCATAACTCTAAGAGTAACTCATCTGTGTTTGTACATTCCCACAGGTCTGGTAGCATCCCTGCAGTTGAAGCCGTTTTCTTACACCATCTTGTGCTGGCTGCCTCAGCGCCATTGGCTGTCATTCAGTGCCGACGCTTGTGAAGAGGATATCATTATCATGTGCTTGTCGCAGTAAGCTGAAGATTTGGTTAAATATAGCAATGATGCTTTGTTTCCGTTGCTTTTATTTGGGTGGAATAAAGCTGATCCCTCCCATGACCGTCTCGCTCTCTTATTGTGTCGCCAAAGCACAGCCAATATCGACGCTGGGCTGAAAAGTGTTTGAGAAGGGTCTTACACATTTCAAAGCATGCTGGGAAACAGGGAACAGGCGTCAACCCAAAGTTTTAGAGCTTACTAGACATGTCTGCATGCTTTTTGGCACTTCATAGAGAAACCTCTGATTTTGAGGTCTTTGCTTTGGCTGCTACGGTGTAATATGTTTTGTAAGCTGTGGTAGTGTGCGCATTATTAGTTTTTTTTTTTTATTATTAAAGGAACAGTTCACCCAAAAATGAGATATTTCACCATTATTTACTCACTTTCATCCGTATGACTTTCCTTTATCCATGGAACACAAAAAGAACTGAAATAAAAAATGCTAAATTAATTACTGTAAATAATTGTCTAGTTTTCAGTGTGTATATTAAAAGATATCATCTAACCTGGTACCAATTTTGTTGCTATCAAAACAATGGCACACAAAATCATATGCTCGTAACACATTTATCAGCTTGAAGATGGAGCGATAAAGGAGAGATTAATTTAGTGTGCGTTCTCACAATCATTATAATCTCCTCTGGCACTGTAGTTTTCCTCAGAGAGCTTGTAAGTATCTGCAGGATCTCCAGCGCAGCACCTTTACATATTTATTTAGCTGTCATGTGAATCTGTGCAGATCATCAGGGCTGATAGTCAGAGCGGATGAGGCAGTAATTGTTCTCTCTGATAATGGCTGGCTGCCATGATGCCTGTGTGTTCCTGCAGTATAGGGTTTATAGAGATAGTAAACATTTCAGATCTTTGTGACAGTGAAATTAAGTTTTCAGTGTCATATCATATATTACATACAGTGGGGTCTAAATGTAATCACATTCTTTGTTTTCCCATATTAATACGGAATCGTCTCCCCAAAAATGAATTAATTGCTCACCCTCAGGTCATCCAAAGTGTAGTTTTGTTTCTTCATCAAAACAGATTTAGAGAAATGTAGCATTACATCACTTGCTCACCAATGGATCCTTTGCAGTGAATGGGTGCCGTCAGAACGAGAGTCCAAACAGCTGATAAAAACATTACAATAATCCACAAGTGATCCACACCACTCCAGTCCATCAATTAATGTATTGTGCATTGAAAAGCTATAGGTTTGTAACAAACAAATCCATCATTAAGGTGTTTTAACTTTAAACCGTTGCTTCTAGCCAAAATATTCATTATCCATAATGCTTCCTCCAGTAAAAAAAGTCCATCCCCTGTTTTCCTCACATCAAAATCCACCAACATAATTATTTAGACACTCATTTCGACTGGTTTTTGCTTGTACACTGTGCTTGATCAGTGCATATTTCTCTCCTGATTCAGACAGAGTGACTTTTTCACTGGTGAAAACAATATTATGGATAGAGGACTCTATCTATTTTAGCCAGAAGCAACGGTTTGAAATTGAAAAACGTTTGGATTTGTTCATTACAAACATGCAGCTTTTCGCTTTACAAGGCATTAACTGATGAACTGTGAGTCATGTGGATTACTTGTGGATTATTGTGATGTTTTTATCAGCTGTTTGGACTCTCATTCTGACGGCACCCATTCACTGCAGAGGATTCCAGTGGGGGATGTGTGGACTAAATTTCTCCAAATCTTTGTCAAAGAAGAAACAAACTCATCTACTTCTTGGATGGCCTAAGGGTGACTACATTTACAGCAAATTTTCATTTTAGAGTGAACTATTCCTTTAAACCTGGAAGTAGAAAGTAGAGAAACTTCAAGTAAATCAAAGAAACACCATAAGGTAAAATGAAGAATACATTTTCAAGACTTCTAGGTCACTAATGAAATGTAAGCAAATTAGTGTCACTGACCATGTGAACAAAAGGACAGATTTTGTTGCTTCCACTGAAGCACAACATGACTGAATAACATGGATCATTAGGTTTTGCATAAGGCAAAAACAAAAAGTTTTTGTAAATTTGTTTATTTGTAAATAAATTCCATTGTTTTGAATTTTTTTTATATAATGCAGTAGCAATTTTAATTATGGTTTAAGTGTCTGGGATCACTCATCGGCTCGGCAATAAACTGGGCGAGTAGAAATCTCGATCTAAGATTTTGGGTTTGCATGAAATGAATGAATCTGTATACATTAAATTCAAAATACAGCTTTTGTCCTCCTAAGGCTTTAAGCAGATTTGCTTGCAAAATAATCGTGTGCATGTGGGCCTGTACATATGCCACACACCCACACACCACACACACACACACACACACACACACACACACACACACACACACACAGAACTACCACCAGTATAACATGACAAATGCAGATTTCTGTGTCAAACTGGATGCATGAGAACTTGTTCCCAGCATAGAATAGCTCTTCCAGCTTTTATCCTTTTTTCTTGAACTCAGTGACATTTTGGGAAGACTGGCCCAGGCCTGTTTGACCTCCGCCTGAATGAGAATAATGAAGCTCCGATAGTGTATATGTCAGACACGCACTGTCCTCATTTGATTTTCCGGCCGATAAGTAGGAACCCATTACTCAGCCCTATATGCGGTTCTAAAACAGGATGTATATTGCAAACCTGCTCTCTATTATCACAAGTACCACTGTGCCCATTACAATCCCTCTTCCTACTTCTTTATCAACATTTTGTTGGCCATGAGTATTTCAGAAATGCATCTGTGCGCGAGGATGTCACAAGGGTCCTGCAAATATCAATATGTCTTTGCGGATAAAATGTACAGATCACGGTTGAGGCAAAACTGCACAATTCAAATTACTTGCACAGAGAGAGAGAGAGAGAGAGAGAGAGAGAAAGAGAGAAAGAGCTCTTCAGTTGCTCAATAATGCCATCTAGCCGTTCAGCATCCAGACACAAAAGGAGATGCTCATTTCACCAGAGAGACAATAATAGAAATAAATGTGTGTATTACAGTGATCAGTATTTGTATTCACTGCGTCTTTTGTTCTTGGATTTCTCGAACTTCAATTATAAGAATAGCATTAAAATATAAATTAATGCCTTCAGTGGTAAGCAGATTTATTCATTCGAAATAAACATCAGATTGCTGCAGTAAATGATTTCTGGAACGTAATGTAGCTGGGGACGGCAGGAAGCAGTTTGTGTGCGATTATCGGCTGACACGTGTTTGCAAATCTTTTAATTACACCGACGAGCAGCTGATTCAGAAGGTTCACAGGACGAACTGCAACTGCTAGAATCCAAAAGCATGTGTTTTATGATTTACATTCACCCCACATTCTTTAAAAAACATTTCAGGACAAAATATTTGAGAAAAAGTGTTGCTCACAAATTCAGAGCAAAAACTCTAAATACTGCTTTCCCGAGAAGAAACATAATAAGAATTCACAGTTATTAGCCAAGCAATTTACAATTACAAGGAACTTAGCCTGGTGGTTTGCACCCGTAAGCATGTCATTTCAAGTGTTCATAATATTATACATTCTAAATGTAATATGCTTGCAGGGTGTGAATAAAAAAGTGAAAATAGTAGATAGATTATGTTAGTGAGCAAATCAATTAAAGGAAACACAATGAATGCAATACATTTAATGCACTACACAACATATGCATTCAAGAACATGCATTTCAGAATGAAATGTAATTCACTGCCCTGTAATTTTATTTAGTTTTTTAAATATTTCATATTTTGCCAGGTGTGTAACCATGAAAAATTGAAGCATGCCATATAAAAATGGCAATGCATATCCAAGAGATATAAACTAACAATCCTGAAATGGGTCCTAAAATGTAACGTGTAAGGATGTGTGTATATTTTTGTGTATATTATTATAATTAATAGCATGAACTGTAAAGCAGTGTTTCTCAACTGGTGGGTCATAATTTATAGGTCTGTTCTGGAAACCAAATGCTAAAATGCAAATAATAAAATGCAATTAATATATTATTTAGTTTTAAATGCAAAAAAATCTGGCTGGTTAATATTAAAAAGGAGCATGGAAATGCTTCCCATAATATTTGACATTGTCGATGTCAATGGCTTTGCATCCAATCAAACTCTACTGTATTTTGCAGCAATTTTATCTGTCACTGTAAGCTGCATGAACAGGTCGTGTGGCATCTCCTAATTCTCGAAAACCATAAGCAAAACTATGCAAAATGAATAATATATATATATTGCCCACACTACATAAAAAACGGGTTCAGTTGCAACCACGATATGTTTTGTGGGGTGAATCACGGAATGCTGAAATGAGAAAACATTGAAATTCAAAAGAAATTTAGACAGAAAATAATACATTTTTCTATTTAACCCATGCTATGTTATATTTTTTCAGCCTATGCAGTTCATAAAAATTGTACATGTTTGCTTTTTAGGGGACTTTTGTTCATAATTATAAACATTTTTGGTACTATGAGTAAAATCTGGGTCCTGAAGCAAAACCAGTTGAAAACCTCTGCTTTAAAGACATTTTATTTAGATAACTGATCACCCATAGCTTGTGTTCTCATGTCTAAAACATAATATCAGCCACAAGTCACACAATACTATTATCCCTAAACCGAAAACATAGGTCTGCTGCACTCCTTCTTGTGCATACAGTCAGCGGCGGAAATCCGGCTAGACAGAAAGACTGACCTGTAAATGAGCAGGTAAGCTTGCGTTTCCTGATTGAAATGCGTTTTTAATTGGGATAGATCCCCTCTGACTTTTCAATACAGAAAGGGCAGTGAGGCACGCAAAGCTCTTGAATATTTCTGCAAATCGTGTTCGACAGCATAATGATTAAGCATGGCACTAAATTTGCCTCACAAAATGAAAAGCAAACTTCATGCAAGGCGTAATTTAATTGTTCCCCTTCACATTTTCCGCCTCCCATTGTTGGAAGCTTTACATTCACTGAGTCTCTGCACTGGTGCTTGACATGCCACTTTGTGACACATTCAAATCCTGTGACATTCGAGACACTTTACAGCACAAACATGCTTCAATCTACCAAGGCACAAATATACATGCTGTGTTGTTGTGATTTACTCTACAAACCCAGCAATGAAGATCCAATGAAAATACAATTATTGCTAGAAAAGTATTCAGCAATGTTGTCCTCTGCAAATAAAGACCTACTCATAGAAGCTTCTTTTTCAGTAGTTCATGTATTAACAACACGGGAAAATGGGTTATATCTAAAACAGCAATTGTACCATTAAAAATCAGATATTACATTTTTTATAATTTGAGTCTTTAGTGTAATTTGGGATGGTTATGATTGAGCCTTTCTCTCTCAATCCTCTGTAATACAGATAAATATTGCCATCTGCTGGCACTCATGCATGCATTCCCACTGGTAAGGAGTAATCTGAGTTAAATACAATTAAAGTCAACATAAAAAAATCCACTCTGTTTCATTTCTTAATGCATATTCCTGGTTTTATTGTGAATGAATCATAAAAATGCCTTCATAATGTTTTATCAAAATAATAACTTGCGCCACTTTCCTTTTCAGCTTTTTTAGGTTCTTATTATTCAACCAACCAACTGCTATTCTGCTATATAATACCAATTTCTTACAATTCAATCAATTCATGATACATAAAATCAAGCTCTGCCATAATTTTTTTTTTTTTTCACAAAACAGATTATGAAAGTAAAATGGCTTTAAAGTCGCGTTTCATGTTGGACAGACACAGAAATGACTGTTTAACTGTCCCTCAGTTTGTAAAAACAAAGGGAAATATGTATAATAATACACAGAGTACTGGAGAGTTTAAAAGCAGAAATTAATATATACCGTATGTATATTTTTTTGTTTGTTTATCCATATTTCTATTATTCCATAAACGTGCTATTTGATTAGTAAAGTTCAGGTTTAAAGTTCAGATTTACAGTATGTACTGAGATTTACTGAATTTACTGCATACTACTTTTAATTACTACCACTAGTAATACTACTACATTTATTCATAGTGATTAATTTCAATCACTATATGTTACTATTTCCAGCAATATAAATATATGAAATTAGTAAGAGTAGTATGACACTGCCCCCAAAAAAAAAAAAACAGTTGTGGTTGCCAGATCTTTAACGTAAAAAACACAGTAATAAAATGTTGGGCTTTTCCACAAGTCTGCAGTAAATATATATATATATATAAAACTGAAAATCCGTTACATTAAGAAAATACAAACCTTACTGAAAAAAAAAAAAAACGACTTTATTTCCATTTTTCTCTTAACTGATGTACTAAAACAACTGATAAAAAAAAAGAGATAAAATGTTTAGTGTCAAACAGGTACTTTTTCTGTGAATGGCAGTCTTACACTTTTTCATATAAGATGACAAATTACTGTATTTTACAGTAAAATTACATTAAATGTCCTGCTAGATTTTTTATCTTTTCACTTTATATAGCAAGTGAACTTAAGTGGTTTTTACCGCAGCATTTTTACAAACTTTTACCATTAAATTGACGATAATTTTTTACAGAGCATGCTATGGTCATAATATGAAATGTACTTTCTAAACTGCAGAGGCGTAAGTCGCGTCTGGCAGCTGATGATCATGTTATACGAACGCAACCGCTTCGATAAACAAACAACACTTTCTGAACTCTTCCAGACTTGATGAGCGAAAGTAATTCTTATCCCTGTCTGCAGAGGCGCAGTGTAGATGCCCTGGCTTTCTTAATATTTCATACTCTGATTACACTTCAAATCACCCTGTAAATCCTCTTAAGGCATGCAGAATTGTTCAGCGTGTGTATGTGTGTGAGGGAGAAAATGAGTGAGAGAAAAAATAAAGATAAAGAGAGAGACAGAGAGAGGTTAGGTACTTATAAACCCTAAAGGCTTGCTTATCTTTCCAGCACATGCATCTTTGTGTCTCTCGTGCATGTCAGTTTTCTATTTTTTAACGCAGCAAAGACAAAGTAAGCTGCACAAGATGCTGTGACAGTGAAAAGACTTTCCCTGAACCGGCTGATGCAATTCACAGCTCTGAGGATATTCCTGTGCTACAACAAAAAGACCCAATGGAAGCCAACAACAACAAAATAAATCATCATAGTTATTATTCATACACTCCGTCAAATCACTGCAAACTGCCAATTAAGCAATAAACCATAAGACACAACACAGCACATTCTACGAAACTTTTTTGCAGTGGCAACTTACCCTAAAAAGACACATGTAATGAGAGTCTTGAGTGCATTTGAGTACACATGAAGAATTCCCCTGATTGAAGCACAGAACGCTGTCCCTGCACTTTAAAAAAAATTCCTTAAAATTAATTCTTAAAAAAAAACCGGCGCTTGTGTTGCCGTGGAATTTTTAACCGTAAAATACGGTATGCAAGTTTTAGGTTTTAACTGGTTTTAACTTCAATCTACAGTTAAATATCCGTAATGTCCGTACTGATAAATTGTTTTTTATATACCAACCGATGAAGTACTGAATCTTGTTTGGTACCTGTGTCATAATAATCACGGATACCACCAATGCTGCGAGGGATAGAGCACAGTCCACTGATGAACCAAAGCCCCGCACAAGCAGCTTTGTAAATATACAATTAGCGAAGGTGCACAGTGCGTGCACAACACAACCCTAAACACCAATCATGGGGACGCACAGAATCATGCGAAAGAATGCAACATAAAACATCATAACTTACAGCATTAGGTGTAACACCAACACTAATGCATACAACTGATAAGAAATACCTAAGAAGAAACATAGTTATTTCAAAGAAAAAACATCAAATTTGAAATGCAACACAGGGAATTCTGGAATTGTCAATTTACGGTTATTCACTGCGTATATTCGTGACAGGTCTTTTTATCCTTCCAAAAAACGTACTAACTACACCGTCCCGCTAAAGATGTATGCCAGTACCGGTGGCATTTCCTATACAGTCATTTTCTCACCTGTATAAATAGGGAATTTACCGCTTAACCATTAACAGGTTTTTTTATCTGTAGCTTTTTACAGTCTTTACCTGTAAATTTCACGGTCACTGGTTGTACAGTGTAGACTGATGCACTTTGCACTGCTGGGCCCTCTGATACAGCAACAACTGGGTTGTACGGTTCTTCTCTTCGGAGCCAAAAGGGGTACACCATCCCAGTGGAGGAATGGTGGCAATGCCTATCACAAATTATAATAGAAAGAAGAATAAGAGGTATTATGCATCTAGACTAATCAAAACGGAACTAATATTTCAAGACAATGTACCCAGCAGAAAAGTGAAATTGCTATTAAATGATTATCCTACAGAATAAACTTGGAATACACCCATTGTTAAAATTCTGTCTCGTGGTTTTATGTACCTGGTGCCTCTTCAGTGTTGCAGAGGTCAGTGTCACGAATGGGGGATTAAGATTAGGTTGTTTTGTCGCAAACACTGTATACTGTCAGGTACCCCATGTGGAAGGAAATCTGGGCCAGTTCTTCTTACTGCTCACCTATTGCCATCTACAAAGACAACTAAGAAACTATATGAAGATAAAAAAAAAAACTCTGTAACGTGAATGTTTTTTTCATAATCCTGAAATGCTTACTGTCGAATATGGTGACCGATACACACTGAAGAGGACATTTTGTTAGATTTTTTTTTGCATTGTTCAGAAGAATTATATTTGTATTTGCACTGGTAACATCTCAGTGCAAGCACTGAAAGATAAAGGCGATGTTATATAAAATATATAAAATGCATTCATTTAATGTATCAGTTTTTAAATGTAATTACAATAAAATAAAATAACAAAATAACATACTATTAAAGTTCATAAGTTTTGTTAATAAATATATAATAATAATAACAACAACAACAAAACAACAATCAACAACAACAATAATAATTATAATTATAGGCTAAGCATCATGAAAGGTTGAATATTAAACATACATAACAATTAAATCATATAGCATACCTGTGGAGAAAGAAACCGTGATGAGAACCAGAGTGATGAACAGTTTCATGGCTGGAATAGCCGAAGAAAACAAGTAAAAGGGGGAAATCAGTATGTTTCTGATTTACAGAGGTGTACTGTAGATTTTTAACTGTATCTGTTCCAAATTGTAGCTAAGTATTGCCGCAGCATTATAATGCTGAAATCTAAGGTAATTTTTTATTCAATATTTTCGCAATTTACTTTTGGAAGAAGAGGAAGAAAAAATAATATTCAAATGGATTTAGGTCAGTATCTGGAACCGGTCATGTCAGGTTGTAATGACAACATCAGAACATCAGTTCACTTAAAAAGAGACACTCTATTAGATAAGCATCTCTAGTTTTATTGCTGCTTTTGAACTTCTATGCACATTCAAATTTTGACAGATATCCCATTTGTAAGCTGAAGCATATTGAAGCAAATTTGCCTTTCAAAACAACTGAAAATAAGATGTTTGATCAAGTAGGCCTACTTTATTGTTCCTATAGCACATTGCAGATCATGTCAAAGACACTACCAGAAACATTCACTGATGATTATTCATATTTTGCATAATAGCTTTTCTCTTAAAATGATTCTGAGATGACATCTTCATTACAGCAAATATCAAGATCTCTGCTGCTACTGTCGGTGAAGAAGATTCATTTGGGATTCAGGTTCTCCAAATCCGGGCAGCAGCGATACATTTCAGATCGTTTTAAATGTTTCATGCAGTCAACAACTTTCTCTGTCACGTTTATCACACAAACTCAAACAAGAATGGGTAAATTACGCCATCTTGAGGCCATTCATCCCTTGTTTGAAACAGCTCGCACAGGTTTTGCAGTGTTTGAATCACGTTTAAAGATATCCTGACACTTTTTGTTCAATGCAGAGATTATGCTAAAGAGAATAAGATTATAAAAAAGGGATACAAGTTTGTAGAGTAGATTAAGGACCTGGTGGCTTCTGGGGACACTCATGAGTGATGCATTGATTTGAACCTGTTCAGAAATATGCTCATCATGTCAGAAACAGGTTAAACGGCTGAACAGGTCAGCTAGGCAGGTTTCGCAATGAAATGGGTGAGAGGTTTTTAAAAAAAGGCAGCTTCAGTCTTGCAGACCACACTTCTAACCCAACACTTACAGACAGTGATTCATGCTTCCAGAGTTGCATGTTTACTGAAGAAAACAAATTAATCTATAGAGCATAATTTGGACTCTTTTTAATCCTTGTTTGTGCATTAGTCAGTTTAGTCAACAGAAAATATGACAACTCAAAGCCGGATTTTAATCAAAGGAGGGAAGGTGGTAAATGAGGATTTCTCTGAGATGGCAGACGTGTTTATTGAAGATGGAGTTATCAGTGCAGTTGGCTCAGATCTGCAGGTAGCAGCTGGCACACGGGTCATCGATGCTACAGACAGACTCGTGCTGCCGGGTGGAATAGACACTCACACACACATGGAGCTGTCATTCATGGGCACCACAGCTGTGGATGACTTTCACACTGGTACCAAGGTAAATACAACTGATGAAATACATTTTATGCATCCATTATTGGATGCATCAAACTCATTTTAAATAATCATTTTAATTTTTGAAATGACATAGGCCTATAAACATTTAAATTAAACATGATGTCTGGAGCCCCTGTTGATGGCAATAGTCTCATGATTCTAACTGATGTTCGGTTTGTTAGTAGCTCATTTGGGGAAATCCATTATTAAATATTGTATATTTAAAACTTTGTTCTACCTACTCGAATGCATTACTCATTTTTTCTTATTTCTAGTTTCCCCTATTTACTGTGACGAATTGCACACGGAGCAATACAAATAAGCTCCGTGTGCTTGTTACAGTTGTCACATTATGGCTTATATATTTAATTTCACCTACTGCATACTGACATAGTCACTTAAATGTCTTACAGGACAGAACAATCACTTGAATTCCATCTGATGCATGAACTATGAACCCAGAACCTTAACATATAAAAGAAAATATAAAAGAAAAAATAGTTTTAACTTTATCATATTTTATACATCAGGCTTTTATGGCCCATATAATGATTTTGTGAAAATATGAGAAAAAGCACATCAATATTATACAGAGGATGAAACTGAGCAAAAAAAAAATATATATACTGTATATACGCATTTTGGTGCAGATATTGTTATATATGGCCAAAAAGTAAGATGAAATATTGATAGCTTGTAATGTGAATCAACGGGATCTTTATAACAGTACAGCAGACTATACTGACATAAAATGCATATAAATATCACTCTATATCTGATAATATGTCTTAGTAAGCTGATGTTTAATGCTTAGTTTTATGATTAAAGCTCTGTAGTTTATTTTTGGGAGGCAAAACATATAATGTAATGTAATGCAATACAATGGTGATTGATAAAACAAATGATGTATGGATAATTAAGTAATTTGTAACAACGTGAATGTCGATGTTCCATTGCTTTACTTTGCTACATAATACCATGTGTCCACAGGCCGCAGTCGCAGGAGGCACGACCATGATCCTGGACTTTGTCATCCCACAGAAGGGGCGTTCATCTTGGAAGCCTATGAGCTGTGGAGAACAACGGCTGACTCCAAAGTCTGCTGTGATTACTCCCTTCATATGGCAGTAACCTGGTGGGATGACACTGTATGGCTGCTACCATATATTAGCAATAATCAAATATTTTAATTCGTGAAGTTGCACTAAAGGTCATTTTTTTAAAACATGAACTTACAAACTGTTTCATTCTACTTACGTGTGGTCCTCCCTCCTGGGGGATCACATGGGATTTTCATCTGACTATAAATGTAATGATATATCATTAACACTGACATCTGGGACTTTCTCTAGGCAGAAGGAATGAGACATCTTGTTCATGAAAAAGGTGTCAACTCTTTTAAGATGTTCATGGCATACAAAGACGTCTTCATGCTGCGTGACCATGAGCTCTATGCCGTATTTGCCCAGTGTAAAGAGACAGGAGCAATAGCTCAAGTCCATGCAGAGAATGGAGACCTTATTGCAGAGGTGAGAAGTATTCTGAGTTTATATTTATGACTTAAAATTACAATTCTGCTTCCTGTTTGCAACCATTCAAATTCAAGAATCTACCATGGAACTATGTTCTAAATGACACACAACCTTAAAAGGTACCCTAAAACATTAAACTTGATGCCAGATATGATGGGAGAATGGTTCATGGAAGGAGAAAAGCTATTTTTCTAAGCAGATTCCTATACTGTAAAAAAGGACCGTGAAGTTAACGGTAAAAGACTGTAAAAATGCTTCAGTAAAAACCTGTTAAATGGTTAACGGTAAATTCCCCTACTATATAAGGTGAAAAACTGTATTGTAAATTACATGTAATTTTACAGTAGTATACCATTTTTGGAAGTGGAAAAGACTGTATAATTTACAGTGAAGAACCGTAAATTGACATTCCCAGAATTCCCTTTTTGTTGAAATAATTATGTTTCTTCCAGTTTTTTCTTATCATTTGTTGTATTTAAGGGTGGTATGATTACCCCTAATGTTGTTAAATTATTGTTTTCGCATTATTTCAGTTGCAGTGTGTTACCATGATGTGTTAGTGTTTGTGAATGCCACTGTGCCACCTTCTATAGATTTATTATTTAAAAGCTGCTTGGTGATGGGCTTTGGGTGCATCTATGGACTTTTCTCCCTCACCACCTCCGTTTTGGTGTTTATCAGTGAATTACAAACGGTACAAAACAATTTTCCATGACTTCAATATTTGGTAATTTACATTATTTCAGTTAAAAATTATGAAATTACGGTATTTAACTGTAAATTTAAGTTGAAACCGTAAAACCTGAAATGTTGCTACCGTATTTTTTATGGTAAAAATTCTGGCAACCACAGCTGCCGGTGTGGTTTTTTGTTTTTTTTAATACCGTAACTATACGGAATTTCTTTTTGACAGTGTAAGGTGCCCTTAGTTACAGTATCATTTTTAGTATTCGTTCTTAAAAATAAAGGTTCTAAAAGGGGTTTCACAGTGATGCCATAGAACCACCGTTTTCCCCCAAAGAAGATTTCATTGAAAAGACAATCCTGGAAAAAACCCCCCCCCGCCCCCCCCCCCCCCCCCCCCCCAAGCTCTCTGCTCTTTCACCCCTGAGTTAAACTTCACCATGATTTAAGAAGAGTAAACCAGTGTGCAGGTGTTTCTTGTAAATCATTCTTTAAATGCAAGGCTGATCAAGCCGTAAACAAACAGGTCATGGTACACAAGAACTGGCCTGGGGGTGGGCCTTTTTTTTTTTTTTTTGTTAAAGTGCATGTGAAGTAACTTTTTACAAATTATATCTGGTCAAAATGTCAAGGGCATATTCTGCAAAGAACTGTTATAAATGTAATGTTTAATGTGATTTTGTTATAAACCTAATAACCAGCTATTTTTTATCACATAAATACTGACCACATTTATTTTTAGACAGTCTATTGCCCAATATGTGGCAAAAAGCAGTAGAAAGAACCAGATGTGTCATGTTAGTGGTCAGAGTTCAATGGAACAGTTTATGATATGCCACTAAAAGTACATATTTAGGCCGTTTATATTGTATGTTACCATTTACTGAAATACATGTTGAAATCCTGCATTCTTAGAATGAAATCACATGACAATTACAAACATGTGAAATATGACTCCACTGGAGGGCAGCACATGCATAAATGAGTTAATGAAGCTATATTTAAGGCTGGCTATGTTTTTCACTAGTTTCAGAAAGACTATGGCATAAATCATGTACAGGGAGAGGAGGTGTAACAAATCGGTCAGTTAGAGCCTCAGGTAGGATAGAACGCGTCAAGACCATACTTAACAAAGATTAAAACTCATATGTGACCCTGGACCACAAAACCAGTCTTAAGTCGCTGGGTTATATTTGTAGCAATAGCCAAAAAATCAAAATTGGGTCAAAATGATTGATTTTTTTTTTTATGCCAAAAATCATCAGGATATTAAGTAAAGATCATGTTCCATGAAGATATTTTGTAAATTTCCTACTGCAAATATATTAAAACTGAATTTTTGATTAGTAATGTGCATTGCTAAGAACTTCATTTGGACAACTTTAAAGGTGATTTTCTCAATATTTAGATTTTTTTTGCACCCTCAGATTCCAGATTTTCAAATAGTTGTATCTCGACCAAATATTGTCCTATCCTAACAAACCATACATCAATGGAAAGCTTATTTCAGATGATGTATAACTCTCAATTTCGAGAAAATTTACCCTTATGACTGGTTTTGTGGTTCAGGGTCACATATCGACTCTAAAGAGATACTGCAGGTTCAGGTTCGTGACCAGTAGTTTCTCAAAAGAAGCTAAACGATCCAAAACCCAAAAGTACAAAGGAATACTTGTTCCTCTCTCTTTCTCTTAAAGAAAGTAAACCTTAAATTAAATTCTTAAAGACACAAACCATAGTCTCTCAGTAGCCACACTCATACTTTCAGCATTATTTGACACAGAGTCTATCCAGCCTCTTTCCCCTTCTGTAGAAACTAAAGTTATTTTTAAGACTCTTAGTAAACTGTAACTCCTGCCATCACTAATTATCCAAAAATTCTAATTAATTAACCTATTAAATTGGTATTTACATTCCACACAGCATCAGAAGAGGGTGACACAGAGAGAGAGAGAGAAACCCAAAATATGAAGCCAAAATCCTATTGACTTAGGGTAAAAACAGAAACATTTTCCCTTGGCGTTTTTCATGTACAAACAACGACATTGTCAAAATGATCCCCGTTCACACAGATCGCGAAAACGACTTAAAATGCTGTATTTTGCACGTCAGGCCAGTAGTTGGCGATATCACTTTGTAAAGAAACACTATGCGAACATGTAATAGACCTGGGCATGACATCACTGTTTTCACAAATTTCAGTATTTTTAGTTTACAAAGAGACAACAACGGTATTGTTTTCAAATATGTGCACTTTTAAACCCATTTTAAAAAGTTTGCATTTCAGGCCCCCAAAATGCCCATAAATGTTCCGTTTTTAGTTCAAAATGGTGTCATGTAAACGTCCCCTTATATTGAATGACATGGTGGTGAGATCTCTCTGAGTGTTCCAGTAAGCAACAACCTAGTAACAACTCACAACCTTAGCAACAGCATAAAACACCATAGTAACCACATATGAATGCACTTACAATGACTCAAAACACCTGGCAACCACTTACAACACCTTAGCCACTTATTTAAGAAGGCACTAAAACATTCAGAACACCTTAGCAACCACCTACGACACCATAGCAACCACATAAGAATGTACTGAAAACACCCACAACATCTTAGCAACCACTTAAAACATCCTAGTTACCACAAATGAATGCACTAAAAACAACTCTGAATACCTGGCAACCATTAAGACACCTTAACATCTATGTAAGGTGGCACTAAAGACATTCAGAACATCTTAGCAACCAGTAACCACATAGCAATGCCTTGGCAACCACCTATAACACTAAAGCAAGATAACAACATAAGAATGCATTAACACACTCAGAACACCTTAGCAACCACATATAAATGCCCTGACATTGTGGCAGTGAGTTTTGCAAGGCAAGCATCACTCCTTCTTTTTTCTTCAGAAAATTAAAAAATATAGTATTCTTTTTCTGCTTTGCAAGCACTGCTCTTTCCTTCAGAAATGCTATATATTATTCAGAATCTATAGATTATAGTGGCTAAATCTGAAGAATTTTATGCTGATGTAGCGTGCTGAGATACAGTTGATGGCTGTCTCACAGAGCATGCATAGATTCGATTTTCTGTGAATATAGATTTGCGTGTGTTCTGACACAGGGGGCTAAGCGTATGCTCTCACTGGGCATCACGGGTCCTGAGGGCCACGAGATGTGTCGTCCGGAGGAAGTGGAGGCTGAGGCCACACAGCGCGCCATCACTATCGCCCATGCCGCTAACTGCCCGCTCTACGTAGTGCACGTCATGAGCAAATCTGCAGCGGAGGTGGTGGCTAATGCACGCAGAAATGGTGGGTAAAATTAAATAAGACAAGACAACATGATTATTGATAGGAGAAGAGTTTCAAAAACTTACAGGCCTGGACTTGATGTTTTCTAGTGCAAATCATGATATCTCATTGTGTGACTGATCCACCAGAGTCAAAATTACATTTTTAATATATGTTCCTGGTCTTATTGTGAACTATTTATTGTTGCACGCTATATTCCAAATAAAAATACTGATTGCTTCCCCTTTAAAACAACTTACCTGAACTATTGTTCAAAAGTTTGAGGTCTGTAAGATTTTTTCAGTGTTTTTGAAATAAGTTTTTATGCTCATCAAGGCTACTTGATGAAAATACAGTAATATTTTTACTTTTTAAAATAACTGTTTTCTATTTTAGTACATTTCAAAATGTAATTTATTCCTGTAATGGCAATGCTGAATATTCAGCATTCTTACTCTAGTTTTATATGTCACATTGGTAAGATTGTAGATTTAAAATGGGGGGTATATACCATTTAATATATTCAAGTTTGGACTAATGAGGTGATTTCTACATTTCTAAACCTGATTATCAAACACTCAGTATCAATCCTTTATCACACTGACTGTTTCTCGTCAGGTCGAGTGGTGTTTGGTGAGCCCATTGCGCTGACTGGCACAGATGCACTTCACTATTGGCAAGATTGGGGGCTCATGCTGCTAGTTTTGTCATGGGCCCACCTTTGAGACCAGACCCCAGTACCCCTGGATATCTGATGGACCTGCTGGCCAAGTATGTGGGAACTTTCATGGTTTCTTCATTTACTAACCTTTCCGTACAAACTCGCATGACTTTCTTTTGTTCCCAACAGATAAAAAATTTAAAATTATTAAAAACTTCATGAATGATGAGATTAGAATGTGCATTATCTTACAGTGATGATCTAAGTGTAACAGGAACAGATAACTGCACATTCTCAGTGTGCCAGAAAGCCCTTGGGAAAGACGACTTCACCAAAATCCCAAACGGAGTCAATGGTGTTGAAGATAGGATGTCCGTAATATGGGAGAAGGGAGTGGTCAGTACTTCTGATAGAAATTATGAATTCATTCTCATTCATTCTCAGAATTATTTACTGAATTTACTCTATCCATTCATCCATCCATCTATCTATCTATCTCAATGTAATGCTGACCTTTAACTTTCTCATTCTTGGATGTGAGGTGCAGCGATCACAAAATAACTCACAATTTGTGGTTTTATTTTCCCCAGCACAACGGAAAAATGGACGAAAACCGGTTTGTAGCTGTCACCAGTACTAACGCAGCAAAAATCTTCAACCTTTATCCTCGAAAAGGAAGAATTGCTAAAGGCTCTGATGCAGACCTGGTCATATGGGACCCAAAGGCCACCAGGTAACTCACAGCAGCCTAGAAAACTACATGTGACCTAATTTACATGCTCTAATGAATAATGAGCAGACATTCCTAACAGCCAGACATTTAATATGATACATTTTAATAGAGGGCTGCAGCTGTGACGTCAAAACCCAGAAGACTAATTCACCATTTCTATTAAAAAATAAGGTCTGTGGTAAACTTGGACGTTTTGTTGTACAATGTAAATTGCACACATATACATAGTTACTTATTACAAACATAGATTTTTAAAAATTGCTTCACAGTTTGCATTTTCAGTATGGGTGTATGTAATTTTCATTGTAGAGCAAAACATCCAAGTATTGTCAGTTTAGATTTACTGTAAGATTTACTGTAGATTTTACTTGTAAATTGAGAAACACATTATAAAAACCCATAGGAAAAACTTGAGGGCTCCTATGGCGATTTAGTCTTCCAGGTTTTGATGTCATAGCTGCAGAACTCTATTTACTAGTAAAAGAGTTCAGGAATACGTAAGGGTTTGGCATTTAAACAAACCACTAACCCTAAATATTGGGACATTGATATCTGAAACTCTACTGCTTTTTGAGGAAATGTGTACTTTTACTTTTCTTAGTCATCAGACTTTCAATTTTCACCTGGTGGATAATAAAACAGGAAAAATTGACCCATAAACTTTGATTGAAAGAGGCACTTGAGCTACAGAAAAAATATAATGGAGACTGGTTGTAGGCTGATTCAACGCAATGAAAGCAATGACCTAGCAACACCTTAGAAACCATCCAAACACCCACATAACAACTCCCTGGCAAGCACTTCAAATGCAAGCAGCACTCAGAAAATTAAAAAATCAAGTTAATTATTTGCATTTCTGTAACACATTTTTAAACACACCTTTAAATAATAAAAAAAAACATTCTGCATGATACTTAACATGAAATTGCCCAAATCAGTGCCTTAATGTTTCACAATAATGTGGCATAAAGTTTTGATTGTATAATTTCATGGGCTTCAGCTTTTACATATCTTCATTTCATGAGTGCGCGAGTTTATTTTTAATTGAATAAGTCAGCAATGTTGTTGAGCTTTGTACATCACTTTAATTGCTATGTTTTTGTTATTCAGCTGAAAGGAGCCAATCTACTTGACATATTTAAAAAATAAAATCTATATACCTCAGTTCTTGGAGGGTCTTTAGTCACATATTTGGACCTGACATAAATAGTAAACTAAATCTGTAAAGTTTGCTTTAAAATGCTTTGAAATGTATAAACGGCTGTAAGCTCAAATACCTGGGTTGAAGGTTATGCATGTTTTTGCATGAATGGGGTCATACAGGTTCTATATGTGCTGGAAGTACTGAGGTAGATGTTGCCATGACGAAGCATTAATACAGCGGATTGGCTGCAAAGACGAGACCATAAATGGAGAAACTGAAGCGTTCTTCCTGCTCAAACGCGTCGTTTGTAAAGCGCACGCATGAGAGGAGAGGACGGAAACAGAAGACGGCCGAGGGTCTTATGTAATTGGGCCTAGTTGCTGCTCCTTTTCCCCGTGAATCTGGGCTGGCTCCCTCTAGGCCAGGGGTGCCCAAACTCGGTCATGGAGGGCCAGTGTCCTGAAGAGTTTAGCTCCACCCCATTAACCAGAGACCTAACCACTATCAGCTCTTACTAGGCATGTGAAGGCAGGTGTGTTGAGGCAAGTTGGAGCTAAACTCTGCAGGACACCGGCCCTCCACGACCGAGTTTGGGCACCCCTGCTCTAGGCAAATAACCATGCGAGTTAAGCAGCGAGGAGCAATGGCGCTGAAATGTAGCGAACAGCAGCGCTTTTCAAGCAGTACAACCTTTACCCTCGATTTTGGGACTGTAGCATTCATCATTTTGAAATGCTGGAATATTTATTGTCTTTCAAAGCATTATAATAGATGCAACAATAAATGGTAGCTCACAAGGTATGCCATTTTTATTCATAATAAATCAGTTAATGGAAACGTTGTACAGACAAGTTTTTAGTCAAGCCGAATACAGTGTGAAAATTAATATCCTTTGCACTGTATCAGTTGATGGAATCCACAACTTTAACTATCTTTCTAAATTAGCTTTTTAAGATGATAGCTGCAGTCATCTTAATGGGCAAACTCTTATTTTTGCTGGTTTGTCTCTGTGCTGGAGACAGATGGCCATGCAGAGCTCATTCTTTGAACTGTGCTGATACAGCAAAATAATGGTTAAAAAAATAAGCTGAATATGGGAAACAGATTTGGTCTGAAAAACTGTAGTTTGCCATTTTACACACTTTAAATTGGCTCAAAGGTTCTTCTGCTGATTTATTAAAGTATTTGTTTTAATACATTAGGATGCGCTGGACAATAGCCTACAGTACTGCTAATAATTATATATGCACACACTGGTTTACATTATATATAAATGCCATTATATAGAAATGTAAGTCAGTAAGTCAGCTTGCATATATTAATGTCTTTTGTTTTTATTTGTGTAATCTTATGTTGTTTTTAGGGTGATTTCAGCAAAGACGCACCACCAGGCTGTGGACTATAACATTTTTGAGGGAATGCTGTGTCATGGGCTTCCAGTGGTCACGATCTCCAGGGGGAAGGTGGTTTATGAAAACGGGCAACTGTTCACAAACCCGGGCGCGGGACGATACATCCCACGGAAACCCTTCGCTGAATTTGTGTATAAGAGAATTAATCAGCGGGAAAAGGTCAGACAAGTTTGGGCTCTGCTGTAAGACTGCCCAACATCCCTTAAAATTTGGAAGTGTGGTCATTCTTTGCAATATGAACTGTAATTAATGATTCTGTCTTTGTTTTTTAGGTTGGAAAGCCCAGTGCTGTGTGCAGAGAACCGTACACTGGAGAAATCATATCTGTAGCCCCAAAATAATCCTGAATCATGGTAGAAAAATGTTTTATAAGGATGTTTTATAAGATAGATTTGCAGTATACTATTAAAAACGAAGACCCCAGTTACAACCAAAAAAGGGCTTTACAGCCTAATGCCACAGAAGAAACTTTTCAAGCTTCACAAATAACTTTTTGGTGCTGCAAAGCACCCAGAAACCAATGCACTGCTCTGAAGAACCCATCAAACTGTTTTTATCCCCAATAAACTATATACTCAAGAACTCAAAAACCCTCTACAGTGGAAAAGATGGTGCGTCAAAGAACGACTGAAGGACCACTTAAGCATTAGTGATGAACAATGATCAGTTCTGAGATACTCCTGTAAATTGTGTTTTAAGTCACCCCCTAAAAATGTCATACAGTATTGTCAAATACACTTGTTGTTGTTGTTTTCTTTTAGCTACAAAATGTTTTAATACATTTTTTATATTCTATCATGATCAGACTCTGAGAAGAGATAATTTTTTTGAGAAAAGCTACTTTTATTCAGTTAAGATGCAATAAATTGACCAAAAGTGACACTAAAGACATTTATAATATTATAAAAGGTTTATATTTCAAGTGAATGCTATATACAATATACAGTATACATCAGATACAAATATATACAAGTAAATATGAACTGTTTACAACACTGATCATAAGAAATTTTTCTTTAAAATTCAGCTTTGCTATCAAAGGAATTAATACATTACATTAAATTTAAAAAAAAGTTATTTTAAATTGTAATAATATTTCACAATAGTACTGTTTTTACTGTATTTGTGATCAAATAAATGGAGCCTTGGTGAGCATAAGATCTTTCAAAACCATTATAAACTCTTACCAACCCTAAACCTTTGAACGGATGTGTACATGTTTTGTATTCTATAGGATACAAATTTAAAACGTATGCATATGCTCATTGCTCAATGACTTCCACCTCAATCGGAGTCTGTTAACCCCTGAAGAGTAAAATGAAAACTATGGCCCCGGTCACAAACAGAGAGTGATAACCACTAGGGCATCTTGGTCCATAAAGAACAAATTGATCACTAGGGCCCCATGGCCTATTTTCCACTTGCCCCTTATATGCTGATCACAAACAGGACACCTCCTTTCTACAGTGCAATGAAAAGGTACACTTTTTGATAAAAAAGGAGTGTGAATGTTGTGTTGTCAATGTACTCTATCAAACCTGCGATTATGGCTGGTGTGTTGCGAACTTCAAGTATATTTAAACAGCATCAAGGTTTGTCCTCTGCTTATGGAAGAGTAAGGGGCACCAAAAACCGGGCTGCAATAAAAACAAAAAAGAAATTATTTTGTTTATACAATGTACATTATAACAGTTAAGGCCAAACATCCCCTGCAAGAACTTAACTAAGTTTGATTTTCACACAAAGTATCTTTTTTTTCAAATGTATCTACAACACAATACTAAAAAAAAACAAAAATATTTTGTGGATCAACTTTAGTAATTCTGCCGGGATGTTTTGGCCTTACTGTTGAATTAATGCATTATTCTTACCTCACTCGTTAATTTCACATAACAAATGGCGAAATAAAACTGAGTGGGTGTATTCTTAAGCAAAAAAATCCACTAGTTGAATACGGGGTCTAATTTAACTTAATTGATGATATTTTCTCCTAAAACAAGTCTGTTATAGGTTTGCACACTCAAGAAATTTATGCTGTTTAAGGATTTTGAAATATATATTTACTATATATATATTATTATACGTATCTATATATACACATCGTATAGACGGTATATCTCTTCTATATATATATATATAGCTATAATATATAGACAGATATAATAATATTATATATATATATATATATACTAAAAACCACCTGTTGGTTAAGTGGTCCGACCCTTCATACGCTTCTGCGTAGTTTTGCCAACAAACCGCTTTCTTAAAATCTTTTCATGTAGATAGGCAGCTCTTTTCTCTGCAACATCTGAGAAAAACTGCTCCGATAGCAAAACCCTGAGCTGAACCATCTGTGATGACAGCAGAATTAAAACAAGCAGCAAGGCCAGGACCACAGTCAGAGGAACCAAAGACTGATAGAGCCACAGTTCCGGTTCAGGCAAACACTTCTTCTCAAACAGAGACACCGTGTAGGAAACGTTTGCCTCTTTTACATTTTCATCAACAGGTAAACCCAGAAATAATGTGGCCTTCTTTAAAAACAAAAGAGTAATGGAAATAAAATAATTACCTAGATAATCGACAAATCAATTATCCCACCCCATGCCACATGGAAATTGTTAAGTTTTTTTTCTGTGGAACACAAAAGATATTTTGCAGAACGTTGTGGTCCAAACAACATTGGGCCCCATTAACTTTCACTGTAAGAGTGAAAACTTTTCAAAGGAAGAAAGTCGTACATGTTTGGAATGACATGAAGGTGAGTAAATTAGGACAACATTTTCATTTTTGCATGAATTATCCCTTTAAACATGCAGAAATTAAGATGACAGCTGTGGCTATGTTCAAACTGGAGCAGAATACATTTATCTTTTCTTTAGTTCACACACAGTTCAGATTCAGTATGAATGAGAGTGAAACTGGATTCTATAACCAAAGTGACTGTATTAACCAAAACAAGTACAATATCTGTGGATACATTCATAAACAGCAAAATATGATTGTCATTATATGGATCTAGTTATAAATGGTTTGATTATAAAAGAGTGAAACAGGTTTCTTTAGGCCTTCCTACTGTACCTTGCTTTTATATATATATAAATACGAAAAATATATGTGTGGCTACGTTCACACAACAGAAAGATATGATGGTTATTGCTGGTTAAAGTGCTAAATAGTTTATGTTCGTTTTGACAGAAAGTGAAACCGGATTCTATAGCTAACTAAAGTGAACATTTACATTCACAGCAGCACAACTTAAATGGATAGTTCACCCAAAAATGAAAATGATGTCATTAATTACTCACCCTCATGTCATTCCAAACCCGTTAGATCGTCGTTCCTCTTCGGAAGATCTGAGAGCTTTCTGACCCTCCATAGACAGCAAGGTAACTTCCACGTTCAAGGCCCAGAAAGATAGTAAGAACATCATTAAAATGGTCCATGTGACGTCAGTGGTTCAACCATAATTTTGCAAAACTACGAGAATACATTTTGTGCGCGAAGAAAACAAAAATAACTACTTTATTAAACAATTCTCCTCCCGGGAGTTACCATCTACCGCCATTATCGAGAGTAACACGACGCATGCGCTTGATGCTGCTGACGTAGAACACGCATGCGCTGTGCCTTTTTAAGGTTAAGGCTAGAAGGGATACAGCAAAAACTACTGGGTATGCGCACATCAATATAGCATAATTTTTCTCACACTGTACAACAAAAATGACTATTTTTGCATTATTTAAGGGGTAGGTTTAGGGTTGGGGTAGGTGTAGACGTTCATAAAACACAATCTAATAGGTAGAAAATTCTATTTATTGTTAGCTTCCGGTTTTTGCTGTATCACTTCTAGCCACAACCCCTTTTTACGAGCAGAGGAAAGCACGTTCATGCGTTGTGGTACTCTCCATAATGGCATTATAATAATTGTTGAATAAAGTCATTATTTTAGTTTTTTTGCACACAAAAAGTATTATCATAGCTTGTTAATATTATGGTTGAACCACTGATGTCACATGGACTATTTTAATGAAGCCCTTACTACCTTTCTGGGCCTTGACTGTGGTAATTTATCCGTTCGCTAGGAGGAGACAAAACGGCTGTGTCGGCAAGGGAGGGAACACGGCCAGGAAAAACAAAATTCTTCGGGAGTGTCGTTTTTTTTTCATCAGTTGAAAAATTTATAAACAGCTTGAATATTCGATTTCTTCATGTGGGTGGGAATGAAACGGCCCTTTCTGCTGATTGGTCAGCCGAACATTAAGCCGTCATCAGTTGTTCCTCCATTTCGCGCGGCAGAATCCGCTGCTGTATTTGTACGGATTATTAACGCGTTTATTGCAACGACATTTAATCTTTTTCTCTTCAAACAACCAGACTAACGAACAGCTCGTCCCGGGGAAGAGCCTTTAGAGTGCTAAATACAGTTATTTTCATATTCAGTTTAGTTATAGAAAAATAAAAACATTAAAGGATAAACATATCAAATTCTCTGTAAAACAATACTGCAACTTCCTTGTTTACCTGAACTTTTATTCCCACAGGAACACGAAGTGGCTCCAGTTCCCCAAGCCGCCTGCTCAGAACTACAATAAGCCAGTAAACCAGGGCGTCTAGACTGATAAACACCAGCCAGGTGAGACAGTGAGTGAATATGGGAAGACTGAACTTCAGCATGGCTTTCCACCGCCGACCCGTCGGACGAATGGACGGAGTCACTATATAACGTTGCGATTCGCTTTTGGTGAGTGGAAGGATATATGGGTTTCCCTTTTCCCTTTGCCGCTCGTCAAAACAACGGAAAGTTTTGGTGATGTATATATTGTTGTACTTTTTGTCCACGTGGAATCTTCTCAGGTATAGAGCAGTGAGAAGTACAAGAAATAAAAGACCTAATGTTGGAGACAATAGATTTCCTATTGAAGACAAAGCGTTAGTCAGTGCTAACACATTTTGTGCGGTCTGGTTTAAAGCCTGTTCGGCCTCGGTGATGTGAATTTTGAAGTCCTCCGAGTCCACCTTTGCTTCTAGCGTAAAATCTGCATGGTAACTCACTATCTGAAAGTTTATAAAGTAATTTTTAAGTTGCTTTCCCACCCACTTTAGCATTTTAATATAATTCCCGAGGGGTTCTGTATTAATATCCAATAGCTTTTCCTCCAAGTTGCAGAGGAAGCCTTTTGCAAGCAGTCTCATGTTCCGTAACGTGTTCTGGATGTTAAAGAAAATCACCGAACTGGTTCCTAAAGTGAGAAGAAGGCTCTTCGCTTGTTTCATACCCATCGAGATCAAAACCAAGGCTCCGAAACAGCGGATCCTTTCTGAGAAATACATCGCTGGTGTTAAGCTTATACAAAAAGCACAAGTGAAGGGAAGCGAGACCTCCTGAACACATCTGAAGGAAAAGTGGAGGATGAGGAAGAAGAAGGTGCTCAGAATAAGGCTGGTGCTAAAATAGGTCAACAGGAGGAGAAGTTTTTCCTTCCAGCTTTTTGTGGTGTTGGTCGTGTAGAGACCACATATTCTGGACCAGACCCGTCGTAGTCCTCCTGCCAGTTGATGCAGTTTAGCTCGAATCATCATCATCATCTCAATAACCTTAAAGAACAGAGATTTTGAAATGGTTAATGATTTCATCACTATAATGTCTGCATTATTTTCATCTACAGTGGCCGCAAAACATATTTAGACACTTCATCCACACCTAAAAATGTGATTATCATTTCATTATATAACCCAATATAAAATCAAGCGAATTTTTTTGAAATATACAACAGCACAAACAGTGTGGCTTAAGATATATAATACCAATTTTATTATATATTATCATGTAATTAGAAATATATGTTGACTGAAGCAACAGTGAATCTGTTACAATACAATTTAGTCTATTTAATTTGATTTTGTGATGACTTAAAAACCCTATCTTCTGATTTGAATAGTCATGCAAGTATTTCACAGTTAGTTAAACAATTTTTTTTACTTTTAAACATACCTTTTATTTGTCAGTAGTCTTGTCAGCTCGTGAGTGTGTTGTGACAGTCCAGCATTCATCTTTTTACAGTAAAAGAGGAGGAAGCCATTTTATCCCCCAGTGGTTTGCTTCCTTTTTTAGCCATTATCTCAGCACTTACTCATAACCACAGAACAGCGTGCACAAAAACCACCTCATGATTAATGTGTTTTCGGGGGGGGAAATAACATTGTAATTTAGTTGTTTGTGGAAAGCTGTTTGCTTGCTTTCCAAGTAAAGTGACATGCGAAAGTTTGGGAACCCCTTGACAGAATCTGTGAAAATGTGAATAATTTTAACAAAATAAGAGAGATCATACAAAATGCATGTTATTTTTTATTTAGTACTGTCCTGAGTAAGATATTTTACATAAAAGATGTTTACATTTAGTCCACAAGACAAAAAAATAGCTGAAATTATTAAAATAACCCCCTTCAAAAGTTTGGGAACCCTTGGTTTCTTATACTTTGTTGGTTACGATATCAAACCACTGTTTGTTTTGTGATGGTTGTTCACAAGTCCCTTGTTTGTTCTGAACAGTTAAACTGAGCACTGTTCCTCAGAAAAATCCTCTGTGTCCTGCAGATTCTTCAGTTTTCCAGCATCTTTTGCATATTTGAACCCTTTCCAGCAGTGACTGTATGATTTTGAGATCCATCTTTTCACACTGAAGACAACTGAGGTACTCATACGCAACTATTACAAAAGGTTAAAACGCTCTCTGATGCTCCAGAAGGAAAAACCATGCATTAAGACGAAGTGTCCCATTTTCTTATTTGCTGAAGATATAATTTTTTCCCGTTTTAATACTGCCCTTCGAACAACAGAAGATACGTTCATTTTGCCCGGAAGCAAATAAGTACCAAGTTACCTTGATCTTCAATTCAAAAAGGGTTTCACTCGCCCCGCCTTAAAGGGGTTGATGCGATTTCAATTTTCCTTTCTCTTTGGAGCGTTACAATCTCTTGGTGCATAAAGAAGATCTGTAAAAAGTTGCCAAGACTAAATTCTCAAATCCAAAGAGATATTTTTTATGAAAGTTAAGTCAACCACGCCTACCTAAAACGCCTCGTTCTAACACGCCCCCACATATCTACGTCACTATGTGGAAGTATTTGCATAATGCCGCCCAAATGTTCCGCAAAGAAAGAAGGCGTGGTTCAGGACACAGAGTGTTTGATGCAGCATGTCAGGGAGACGCTGTGTGTTTCATTGCGAAAGCAAAAGCACTTTATTTGGTCTTCCGGAAGTAGATGCGTTTAGGAATCATTGGTTAAGATTTATTACAACAGAACAGCACAACCCAGATGTTCTAATTTGTGCAACGCATTTTATGGACGACAGTTTTTTTGAACCTAGAAGAGTACAAGGCTGGTCGGTGCACAAAGGCTATTCAAAAAAAAAAAAAAAATGTCACTTCCGACTTTCTATACAATCTGGGCTTCTGAATCAGGACTGTAATATGTTTTGTTATTAGTTTAAGTATTTGCTATTGACTGTTCAAATGCGGAGTTTTGCGCAGCTCAGAGTAACACGTCGTGTGTGTGTGTGTGTGTGAGGGGAAGAGGGTTACATCACAGGAGAGTGAACTGCCTGAAATCATAGCACTTCAGCTGTCTTAACCGCGGCTTGTTTACTGTATCATCACTGTGTCTGTCACATGACTCTGTTGCCCTTTCGGGCTTGAACTGATGGTAAAACTAATGACATTATGCACTGTCTTTACATTTATTTTGAAAGACGAAGCTCAACATTATTACATTTCCGACTTGTGCTTGTGGTGTTCGGCCAATCACGATGCACTGGGTCAGCTGGCCAATCAGAGTAGACTGCGCTTGTCAAAGGAGGGGGCTTTGTTGAAAACGACGTGTTTGAGAGAGGCGGGGCATAGAGGACCTACAATAATATACAGTATTTAAAAATCATGTGTTTTTGTGAACATTAAATTGTCAACATATTCTGTTACACCAAATCCACAAAATAATGATCTTATAATCGCATCATATGACCCCTTTAAATGCCTCGGTGTTTTCTTCTGGAGCATCGGTGAATGTTTGAACCTTTTTTAATAGTTGTGTTTGAGTCCCTCAATTGTCCTCAGTGTGAAAAGTTGGATCTCAAAATCATACAGTCACTGCGGGAAAGGGGTCAAATATGCAAAATATGCTGGAAAACTGAAGAATCTGCAGGACATGGAGGATTTTTCTGAAGAACAGTGCTTGGTTTAACTGTTCAGAACAAACAAGAGATTCATGAACAACCATCACAAAACAAAAAGCAGTCGTAGATCGTCCAGGTAACCACACACAGTATTAAGATCCAAGGGTTCCCAAACTTTTGAAGGGGGTTTTAATCATTTCAGCTATTTTTGTGTCTTGTGGACAATATGTAAACATCTTTATGTGAAATATCTTATTCAGGTCAATACTAAAAAAAGAACATGCATTTTGTATGATCCCTCATATTTTGGTAAATCTTAAACCATGGTTCCCAACTTTCTCATATCACTGTAGCTTGATACTTTGATAATGTATGAAACAAACAAATTGTCCTAGACAATTATAGCACTACGTTATGATATAATAATACTAAAGCTTAAAACATTTATTATTAATTAATAAAATTCTGAACTATCAACTATACATGTTTCGCAAACCAGGGTCCTTGATGTAAGGCCAGGGGTCCATAGGAAGTAATGCATTTGTGTAGACATTTTGTATATTTTGACCATGACATGTTCCCTAAAAACGAAATCCAATATAGCTGATGCATATGCCAAATACTGGACCAGTCAGCTAACTTAATGTACTTACTGTATTTGTCCTCCAAAGACCCAAATGAACATAATGAGTAACTTTGGTGTTTTTGGGTCCTTGAGATGGTTCTGATTGGGGACTGGGGTCCGGTAACGCCAAAAGGTTGAAGATTCACTGACTAGTACCATATTTGTATCACAATGTCCATTGCCATTTACCATTGATATATGCTACAATATATAATGAAGATTAATTATTTTCTACTCTTTTTAAGTTAGGCTAAAGCTGTATGCATGTGTGAGTATTATATGTTGTATTGTTTTTCATGTCATGTCAAGAAACTAGAGACATGCTTTTTGTTTGCAAGCGTCAGTTTCCAAGTGTAATAGCCATTTTTTTTTATTTTGAAAAATAACTTACATAAATCTCTGTACTCAACCTACTGACCAACATACTTGGCATGAACACATTGCACCAAAAGAAAAATAATAAGAAAAAAAAAAGAAATACAGAAGGCATTTGAAATAGAACAGAACATACCTTTGACATCATGAGACATTATCCCACTTCCATAAGATTTGACGATATCTAGAGAGTTTGCTTTAATAGAGATTTCTATAAAAATTCTGTAGATTGTGACAGACGTACACAGAAATCATAAGTAGACTGAAAGCTTGGTAAGTTAAAAAAAAATCATATTGGTTAATCAGAAAAGTTTATTTTCAAAGGAAGAGGTATAATGTCTCAGTGTATATTTCCATTCAGGCATTAAAACTATGATTCATAAACTTCTCAGATATAAGAAGCTCTGATTATTACTAAAAAATAGAAAATAAAATATAAATAGGTCTTGGCTTGTAAATAAACTAACAAAAATATATTAAATGACTTGCTTTCTCGAAACGAAGAAATAAAAACCAAAGTTATATTGTGTGGCAATATCATCGTCCCGATGTGCATTTCTCTGCAGACAGCATCATGCTCGGAAAACTGTACAGCACAATACTGCGAAAGTCAGTGAGTTGCAGCTGTCTCCGGTAAAAAGATCTCGTGAAATTTTAGGCTCTTTTGTTAGGAATACTGCAGCTCATATTTCCGTAAAGATATAAAAATCCCTGGTCACATTTTTCCCTTAAATTTGTCAACAAAGTATGATTTTACAAGGTGGAATGTTCATTCGGAATTTTGCCCTTCTGGTCCGCGTCAGACCACTGCCTAATTTTCACTAAAATTAAATTCAGGGTGAAGGGGGGGAGGGGTCGTCGTCGACATGCACTGTACAAGAAACTGCTTTTTTTTCTCCAAATATCGTCTTTATCAAAACATGCTGAGTTACTGTAAGATGTGCCCAAGCCATGTTGCCAAAAACCCTTTTCAACATGCTTGTTAAACGAATGAACTTCAAACAATATACAGACTAAAACTAGAAGAGCTGTAGGAAATGAACAGCCCTGAAAATAAAAATGAAAAGAGAACTGGAACAATATCGGGCTTCTGACGACAGAAGCAAGAAATACAGAGTTTACCCTGGGACAAGGGAGAAGTAGAGAAACATGTACAATTTGCACATTATCTTTAGCTTCATAAGGCTTACTCCTTTACAATAATAAATCATAGACATTTATTTTTTTACGTCTTTGTCACATGAACAGATTTCTCACTGTAAATAAAATGTAAAGCTTGTCATTTATCTGTTTGTCTGTAAAAATACAGTAGAGAGACCACTGAACGGTCTACAGGACACAAAACAAGGTTTCATGGTTTGTTTGTTTTTTTCAAATCACACGGTAGCATTCACTCCCCATGAAAATCATGCACTAGTGAAATTTATTTAAAAAAATAATAGAAATAGTTGAAAATGGCTGATCCGATTCGTTTATCTTTTTTCTTGTCATCTTTTTTTCGCAAGTAGCAGTCTGAGTTTTTTTTTTATCCACTTTTTTTTTTTTTTAAGTTCAGCTAAAGTTGTGTCCATGCAACAAAAAACGTATTTCTTCTTTAGGTTTCATACGGTATCAAGAGAAGTACTTCAATTTGATCTTAAAAGATGATTCAAACCTACATTTCATCTCTCTATTGACTGGGGAGTGAGGCGCTCATTCCCACGTCATATTCTTGTTTTGTGTGTACATTTCTGGGTCTGTTGGCATGGCTTGACCCAAGGAACATTGCTAGCCCATGTAGATACAAATACATCGACATTAAAAGAAAAGAAAGTTGAAGAGAACATTTCACCCCATTTCAAAAAGGGCTTCTGAAGAACTCGACTTGTCAGTTCTCAGTTCAGACTCATCTCAAATGGCTTTAAATAGGTTTTAAAAGCAGGAATTGTGACGTTCCTCAAGCTAAGGAGGCCATTTTCCGGCTTCGTCTCGTCCCTGCCCTCTAGGGGTTGCTCTTTGCACACAATGTGTGTGGCATTTTTTTGCGAGCTAAATCAGGACCGCTTTTTTCACCCCTAAGAAACAAGCTCTGAACACACAACATCAAGCATGCAGTGTTACCGGGGGGAAGGGACCTGTCGCAAATCTCAAACTCCACCCATTGGCTGCTACAATAACGCTAGATTTCAAGAAACTGCTACGAGCGTCCAAACGGCCCAGACCCGCTGTCGAGAGATGACTGGGAAGCTCTTCTGGTCAACGGGGCCAAGGTTGGGTCGACCAATGAAGAGGGAGGAAAAAGCTTGAACCAGCCAATAACCATGTTGGACATGTCCAGATCATCTAAAAGTATCTGAGCGGCTCCCATGAAGGATTTGTGGTCCATACGTCCATAGTCTCCCCACACAATGATCTACGATGGAAAGAAAATAAACAGCCATCAATATCAAGTCACACTCATACAAAAAAAAAAGAACAAAATTATTATAGACCAAGGCCAGGCTCTTTTTTTAAAGCGAATTAATATATTGTAAAAAAGGTTTGATTAAATGTATAACATGTTTAACCTATTCTTATGCCATAATCATTTATCAAGTCATTAAACTACTATATATGGGCATGGCTTTATACATTCAAAAATATAGTTTTTCAACAAATACAACAATATTTATAGTTTAATAATGTTAAACAAGTCTCTATATATATATATCTATATATCTATATATATATATATATATTATATATATCATAATAATATATAGTATATATATATATATCTATAATTTAAAATTTATACAAACTATCCATTTATATATTATACAGTGGGGAAAAAAAGTATTAGGTCAGCCACCAATTGTGCAAGTTCTCAAACTTAAAAAGATGAGAGAGGCCTGTAAATTTCATCATAGATATACCTTAACTATGAGAGACAAAATGAGAAAAAAAAATCCTGAAAATCACATTGTAGGATTTTTAAATAATTTATTTTCAAATTATGGTGGAAAATAAGTATTTTGTCAATAACAAAATTTCATCTCAATATTTGTTATATACCCTTTGTTGGCAATGACAGAGGTCAAACGTTTTCTGTAAGTCTTCACAAGGTTTTCACACATTGTTGCTGGTATTTTGGTCCATTCCTCCATGCAGATTTCCTCTAGAGCAGTAATGTTTTGGGGTTGTCGCTGGGCAACACGGATTTTCAATTCCCTCCAAAGATTTTTTTATGGGGTTGAGATCTGGAGACTGGCTTGGCCACTCCAGGACCTTGAAATGCTTTTTACGAAGCCACTCCTTCGTTGCCCGTGTGGTGTGTTTGGGATCATTGTCATGTTGAAAGACCCAGCCATGTTTCATCTTCTATGCCCTTGCTGATGGAAGGAGGTTTCACTCAAAATCTCACGATACATGGCCCATTCATTCTTTCGTTTACACGGATCATTCGTCCTGGTCCCTTTGCAGAAAAACATTCCCAAAGCATGATGTTTCCACCCCCATGCTTCACAGTAGGTATGGTTTTCTTTGGATGCAACTCAGCATTCTTTCGCCTCCAAACACGACAAGTTGAGTTTTTACCAAAAAATTTTTTTTTGGTTTCATCTGACCATATGACATTCGCCCAATCCTCTTCTGGATCATCCAAATGCTCTCTAGCAAACTTCAGACATGCCTGGACATGTACTGGCTTAAGCAGTGGGACACGTCTGGCACTGCAGGATTTCCCTGGCGGCGCAGTGTGTTACTGACGGTAGTTTTTGTTACTTTGGTCCCAGCTCTCTGGAGGTCATTCACTAGGTCCCCCCCGTGTGGTTCTGGGATTCTTGCTCACAGTTCTTGTGATCATTTTGACCCCACGGGTGAGATCTTGCGTGGATCCCCAGATCGAGGGAGATTATCAGTGGTCTTGTATGACTTCCATTTTAATTGCTCCCACAGTTGATTTCTTCTCATCAAGCTGCTTACCTATTGCAGATTCATCTTCCCACCGGGTTCAGGTCTACAATTTTGTTTCTGGTGTCCTTTGCCAGCTCTTTGGTCTTTGGCCATGTGAGTTTGGGTGAACTGTTTAGGTTTGTGGACAGGTGTCTTTTATACTGATATGAGTTCAAACAGATGCCATTAATACATGTAACCAGTGGAGGACAGAGGAGGCTTTTAAAGAAGAAGTTACAGGTCTGTGAGATGAAATTTTGTTATTGACCAAAATACTTATTTTACCGAGGAATTTACCAATGAATTCTTTAAAAATCCTACGATGTGATTTTCTGGATTTTTTTTTTTCTTATTTTGTCTCTCATAGTTTAGGTATACTTATGATGAAAATTACAGGCCTCTTTCTTCTTTTTAAGTGGGAGAACTTGCACATTGGTGGCTGACTAAATACTTTTTTGCGCCACTGTATATACAATGTATATATCTTTTACAAGTTAAATATATGTGTGTAATATGATAGATATATATATATATATATTATATATATATATAGTATATATATATATATATGGTTATCAAATTCAATCAATTGTAGGCTATTAAATGTTTTTGGTCGACTATTTACTCCCAAACTAGTTGTACAGGTACTGCATTCTGTGCAACAGGCCTAAACTGGTAAATAAAACCATTAGTGATGACATTTTACCTGTAAAACCTTTCCTCCTGGGGCCTCTTCAAACGACAGCTGCTGCTGGTAAAGAGGGTCCAGTGTTTTTCGTGCTACTTTTGTTTTCTTTTTGGCTATGCAGGCGCCGTTCTCCAGTAGATACACCTTTACGTAAGGGGCTGGAGAAGAAGAACCACAAATGGAGTTTAATCGTGAGTGATGAGTTTTCAGGTGCCTGAGAAATCACCTTGAGAAAGTGTAACCGCACTCACCTGGCAGTGCCTTAGAACCTGGTTTTCCCACAAGGCCTCTGGCTCGGATGACCTCTACCTCTAGGGCTCCTTTCTTTTCCACCATCCCGATCTGAATGTCACCTAGACATGAAACAAATCAAGGATATAGGAGTCACACATGGGTAATATTGCCGTAGGGATTTTGAGTGCTACTGGAGACACGAGTGAAGTGTGTATACAGAATCAAATAAACAAGTGCTCACCCATAGGAGGCGTGGCTAATGTCTGTCTCCCCACAAGCTGGGCGGGGCCAAGTCCATCCAGGAAATCACTGAACTGACTGACTGTCGAAATAGAGTCTCACTTCCAGGGAAAATGAGGCTGAGAAGAAAAGGTTTTGATTATTTTGATGCATTTACAGTGGACGTGTCTATGGGGCAAGACATTCTTCTGGGTGTAAAAGCAGAAATGTGCAACTTATAAACTTGTTAAAGCAGTCACATTTGTTCTGCAGTGCAAAAATGTTTATCTGAGCTGTAAAGTCATCAAAATTGCAGTTTTTGTAGATTAACTTCTGATTACTACCTGTAAGGTGGATTTGTCTCCATGTAAACAGTTTCTTTCTGGTGTTTATTTTCCATGGTAAATGACAACAGGTCATAGATGTTGTTGAATCCTAAATTATTATTATCATTATTACAATTAGGATTGTAATTATTTTTTTAAAATTGCATATATACACATTATAACATATATTTTTACTATATAATACATATTTTCAATTCAGATTATAATATACATAAATTTGAATATTAAGCTATTCCTTTATTATACTATCAATAATGCTCCTACTTTATTTAATATTATTTAAATAAGCATATAAACATAAATTTATTTGTAATTTATTTAAACGTATTACAATATACATATAATTATTATTAATTATAATTGAATTAATAATAACAATTCATTATTAATATTAGTAGTATTATCCATGTATATTAACAATAATAATAATTTATAAAACATACATACAAATACATAAATAATACATACTAATTCACAATATAGGCATGGCCATGTTTGTCGGCAGGATTCTATTTGTATGTGTGTTTTGTTACTCACTTTCCCTCTGAGCTGTAACTGTTCATGCTGCCGTCAGTGGACTCTCGACTGGCTTGGCCTCCGGGTCATTCTGCTTCTCATCTCTACGGCCAGTCCCGTCTCTGTGCTCCTCTGGATAGTGCTGCGCAGCTTCTTTCCTCCTGCTTCTACAGAGACAGAGAGACAGTTTGTCAGTCAGGATATCAAGACGTCTCAAGCAGAGTGATGAAGGTCACTTTTCTGCACATCGCCCAACACGCGGCTCAGATGTGACAGCTGATGTGTTGTTGATCCAGACACACGTGGTTCTGCTCCCACAGGATGGACCGAATGCAGTGCAGTTTTTCTGTTTCTATATCTGGGCTACAGACATGCCATAGTGGTCAGTTACATGAGATGCAGGGTGATTTGACATGACGGGTTACGCAGGTGCACTGAACCACAATTAGGCATGACGTGACCAAACACCTCAGCCTGTGTCAGCATCCTCTGAGCTGAACAATTCACAACCGTCATAAAGAAAGAAGTAGTGCATGTTAAATGCAATAACCAGCCTTTTGACTTTCATTTTAAACAGTCATGTGCGTAATGTATTTAATGTTAAAATATATACCAATTTAACATGCATAAAGTATAAGAAAGACATTCTTAGTTTGACTTCCTAAGGATTGTAAACACTTTGACATTTCAGCTCAATCAGTAGGGTTATTTTGAAACAGGACTACCTATTTGTCAAGAGTTTAGGAAACTTGTTTAGAAATAATCATTATTTCTGTCTGCAGTTTTGGCTGGTGCTGCTAGTGGAGCAGATATTACATATTTTATCTTTAATTACTTATCTTTTTAATTATATAAGAATAATTATATAAGAAATATGTTTGCATTTTTCATTTTTATTTTGATTGTTTTATGCCTTATTTCGATTTGACAGCTAACTATAACAAAAATCTTATTGCATATGTAGAAAAAGAAAGCACACCCCAGATTCTTTATTAATGTCCTAAGTTGCCATGTTTCCTGCCACCTGTAAACCACCTACAGGTAGAGTAATGACTATATTACTTTGCAAAACAGTAGTTTATTCCCATTATTATGATTCATTGCACAATTTTACCCAAGCAATATATCACTTGAGGCTAAAATCGCTGTTAAGCTGTTATACAGTTTCGCTTGTTGCTTATTGCTTTAACTTGATGTCCAAAATTGATGCACATCCTGTTATTTTACTGCCTAATATGCAAAAATGATGAGGATGATGCAGTAATGTGAGGGCTATTTAGAATGCAGAACCCATTTTCAATAGGTAGGAAAGAGTAGGCTGGCTACAGGAAGCAGACATGGCTGAGATTAAATCATTCAATCACAGCTCACACACGGCAGGCTCGATTTTCTTTTCATTCAATGTCATCCGCCTCTGCTTTCGGCCCTGAGCCGTAGCTGAACACAAGAGGATGACGAACATAGCGGCGGATGTGACTGTCCTTTTCTGTACTTACAGCACAGTTGTATATAATAATCAAGAACTCCTAACGGTTGAGGTCTTGTTGAACTTGACCGAGATAAACCTGAGAAACAACGATGCACAATGTCAGAAGCCTCAATTCAACCATCCCTTAAACCGACAGTCCACCCAAAAATGAAAATACTGTCATCATTTACTCTCCCTCATGTCATCGTTCCCAACCTGTATGACTTTCTTTTTTTCTGCAGAAAACAAAAGTAGATATTTTGAAGAATGTTGATAACCAAAGAGTTTCAGTTCCCCTTGACTTCCATTGTACTTTTTGCCCATATAATAGAAGTCAATGGGAACAAAATCTGTTTGGTTACCAATATTCTTCAAAATATCTTCCTTTGTGTTCCACAGAAGAGAAAGTCAGTCATACAGGTTTGGAACAACATGAGGGTCGCTTTAATGAGCCATGTTTTCTGATCATGTCTTTAAAAAGCTCTATTAAATGGTGTGACACTATCTTGATGACAATTAAGCACATTTTCCCCCCAAAATTGTCATTTTAAATAAATAAACGTATTAATAAATTAAAATACTCATATATTAAATTGTAAAGTATATATACATTATGATAGTATTTGTGCTGCACTGCCTTTGATTTATGCTGGTTAAAAAAAAACACTGTATTACAGTATTATTCTTGTAGTACAATAACAATAACCATCAAAGTACAATTTCTGGATTAATTATGGTATTGACAATTTTGGGAGAAATGTGCTTAATTGTAATGAAAAAAAATCAATATCCTTCGTTTTATTTATTAAAATAAAATAAAATAAAAAAATGGGGGTGAAATGTGACCTGGACATCTTATGAGATTCACTCAGTGATGAATATATTAATGTATTAACTAAAATCTGGTGGCACCTACACATCACACAAAGGGAATTTGTTCTGCAAGATATGAAAAGTCATCTGATATTTCCAATGATATTAACCTCTATAGCGACTGAAGGGGGAGAAAGAGAGAGATGCTGTAGCGAAAGGAAATCAAACACCTTCACGGTCATAACACATGACGATGCTTGAGTCCCACCAAAACACGCTGCACGACTATTAAGTGCTATAAAACTGTCACAGCAATTTATGCACAAGAATAACTCTTTTCCTGACAGCCATGCACAATTCTTCTCAACATTTATGTAAACTCCACCAGAAACCACAAATGACCATAATCCAAAATAAACTTGAATGAAACAGTTGGTATGCTCTATAAAACCAAATATCCTGCAAAACGCATGAACTTTGACATGCAAGATGCTCATTTGGACATCTCCACATGTGACACATCTTACCTCCATCCTCCTCATCGAAAGAATTCATGCAGGGGAAGTAGACGGCCAGCGCTTCGAATGAAGCCGACAGACTCATTCGGCTCTGGGAGCGCTGCATGCGGCCGCCGGTGCTGCCTGCACCTGTGCCCGTGGTGGATGTGGCTTCGTGGCTTTGCCTGCCCATGTTTACAGCCGGGCCGAATGGAGAGGATGCTGTAGTGCTGAGACTGCGGACGATGGGCTAAACTCAGAGTGCAGAGTGCTCTTAAACAACATTTAAACTGCAGTGGATGCAGGACGGGTTCTTGCTCCAGTCAGGGTTGGTTTTGGGTTCTTCAGCTGGAGAACGTTCTGTGACGACTGATCTCCCTGGAGTATGCAGCACTAGTGTGCGTTCGGTGCAGTGAAGCTGTCGGCTCTCCTCAAGCTATCTCCTTTCTAACACGTACAGGAGGGGGGAGGAGGCGGAGCCTGGCTCCTTTTCTTGCATCCTCCCCCAGCCAATCAGAGGCAGCGGTGTGGCTCAGCACTTCAAATGCTCCTCCAGGCACATGAGCTTTACCCAGAGATACTGCAAATGTGTGTGTAGCCATTAGGAACCTGAGCATCTCTTGCCCTGACTGTCCACATCCCAGTCACCCACAGTTCCCGTGATAAACACACACACACACACACACACACACTTGCACGCACACAGACTGATAATTCCACCTTTCTCTCCGGCTCTTAAAAAGACAAGATTTATTTCACCGTGCTGACGTGCATCTTTTATCTCGGGCCTCCACCTCTCTCTTCACTATCTCCCAATGTAAATGTTTACCACAGAAGATGTCCGGCCACAGAAACAGCTGAATCACTGCTATCCCAAAAAAATATCCCCGCAAAATGCATTGCAAATATTTGCGTAGTCATAACAGGAATAGCAGCCATATCCAATCACTTTCAACAGCCACTCAAGGCGTCACATTCAGAGAGAAACAAGAAACTGTGTGTCTAATGTGGGCTAGAATATTAGATTTTTACATTATGCAAAATTTACAACCATGATAGCAGGGTGCGTTCTAGGACAATGCTATGTGGTTTCTACAGTGTTATGAAGGTCAAAATCACCCAACGTCTCTATGACATGGATTCTCAGTCTTTGATGCCAAGGACCTCTTTCCTAAAACCTAATGACAGCACATTTATACTATATTTTAGGGCTGTCACGATTCCTCTATTAAATTCGACTACTTGGTAATTAAAAAATCCTCGATTGCATTTTGCCTATGTCAATTAACCGGCAAAATTCCGGAAGTGGCACGAGACTCCATGAAAAGCATTATTAGACCGTTATCTAAGGCTACACAAAATATTAAAACCATTTAAAAATCATAATAAAGCATAGTGCTATTGTGAATTCACAAAGGCTGCGATTCAATGAAATTCATACTGTATATGCGCTGCGGGTTTAATATGCACTTTATTTATATGATTGTAGGTTATGGCTCCGTTCACAGTAAATGCTGCTCCACACAAACAGCTATCACTTACATGCGCGGATCGTCTCAAACTCCATCTTTGCATACAGTATACTGAGTCTAAGTTGCTTATAACGTTCATCTGGGAACATTGTGCATCATTTTATCAGATTTATAAGGTAAACCATTTAGAAACCTATGCCAACACAGGAGAATACATCATTATCTTTCTAAATATGCTAACTGTTCATCGCGACTTGAAAATAAAAGTTTAAACCCTCACTCTGAGTTTGCATGTTTTGATGTCCACATGTTCTTGTTCAAGAAATGACAGTAGTTGTAACATTTCTATAATAAAGTAGTGGCCAAACATTGAAGTATAAGTATTTTAACAGCATTTGAATGACATGTTTTTAGTCAATATTAAACAAGGATTAGATCATGCTGTAAAGTGTAAAAACAATAGTTGGCACCCTATGCAGGCATTTGATATAATACATAATGTAATAAAACAACAATCATAACTTATGTACATTATGTATTGTAATGGTTTTGTTAAAAAAAAAAACGCAATTATGTAATTAATGCAAATTTGTAATTCATAAAAAATTGTACAAAATGCATTTTAAAATACGTTACAATAGAAACAGTTGTATTAGTGTTTTTACAGCCCTGTTGAGCATAAAAGACTTTTTAAAATCATAATGTTTACATACACGTGGACACACACTCACACACACACACATGTATGTGTGTATATGTGTATGTCTTTCATATCTGAGTATGTGTTTTATATCTGTCACTATTGTGATCTGGTATCTGGTACTACTCTGATCCATTATGGTTCATTTTGACTTGTTTATGGCTCTCTGTGAGGTCTGACTTTCTTCTAGCAGACATGAAGGAACATAACACGGTGTACCGTTACTCCCAAACCTGCCAGAATGCACTCTCATCCTGATTCACTGCCAAATACGAGACAGGGGGACATCTCATCATCCTCAGACTGTGAAACTCACCAAGACTGACAGCCTGAGAATGGAAGACGGTTTTTAACACCCAAAGTATTAAATGCTAAAGTCAAACAAAAATGATAACGACCCATGTGTACAAATTGCACAATCTGAGACTTAAACGAAGCACAAGCAAACTCAATTAAGTCTCCTGAGCTATAAAAGTGCAAATAAAATAAAAATTCCCCCTGGGTTACCACATATGCCAACATTCTCTAAAACTTCTCTATTGCAAGCAGTTTAGCTAATACTTAGCACATGACTTAATCATTCTGGGAAATGTTGATTAATGATTCATGATTCACATATACGCAGTCTGAGACTTACAAGCAAAGAACTACAATATAAACCAAATGTAGTCAACACAATCAGTAATAAGGGTTCAAAAAAAGTGCAGATTAGAGGAAAACATTTATGAATTAGTGTATTCAATCAATCAGCCACTACACTATAGTGGCTACTACAAAAAATACAGATGATATCACTGGACAGGCTGTACCACAGCTTCCTTTGTACAACAACCACTTTATCATTAGCATTTCAAATGAAAAAGCCTCTTCATAATGTCTCCCCCTGCCAATTTCCATTGTAAATATCTATTCATCTACGCAAGTTGGTCACAGTCATTCAGTAAATGGATCAAGAGCTTCAACTGGCCTACAGTCCTATTATTTGGACAAATGTCAATTGTGTAGAACTATGGTTTTAAAACACTGTCCTTTAAAATGCCACTTTGAGGTGAAGAGCAAATGTTACTCAGGACTAGTTCATCTACACCAGAAATTTCCGAACTTGTTTAAAGTGACGAAATAGATTACTCAACGTCCTTTACATGAGAACAGCAGAAACCCTCCAAATCTTCAAGCACAGGCTTGCTTTTTTCATATGAATACTCTTTTTTGCTGTTGTTGTTAACGACTTTGTGTCAAATTAAAGAATGACGGTGTAAGGAAGCTGGTATTGATCTTGCTAAGCTGCGACTATGAATGTAGAAAATACTAATTTTGTTGATTTATGTTGTGACAGCCATGCATAGCTACATTTCCCTTGATTCTTTGCAGCATAAAATAGCACAAAATACATTACACACAGTTTACTCTGTACTCTTCATTCTCTAAAAGCTTCCTGTTTTAGTCAGAAAAGTGAGAAAATAAATATGATGAGGATGAAATCTGAAAATGTAACAATTTGTCTATTTTATAAAAGGTTATATATATATAACTCTTCAAATTTTTTTATATTTTAAATACAGACAGAAGAAGAGTCTGCGCATGCCTGAGAGATGAAAACATCTCGTATTACGTGAATTTCAAGAACAATATAATAAATGTGATTTAAGTAAAAAATAAAAATAAAGGACATATATATTATAATGTCCATATTGACATGTGAAACAACTGAACAAAAATGGAGATCTTTACAAATATGACTGAATTGAACCATTATGAATTATGATGCCCACATCAAACCAAATTTCAGATTAATAGAGGTCATCAAGACTCAAATTAACTGGCACAGAACTCGAGCACGAAAACAAAACCCATGAAAGCACGGACAGTCCGCTCATGCCTGAGAGATGAGAACATCTCATATTACGGGAATTTAAAGAACGTCACATGTGAGAAAAATACAAAGATGTAATGACCTGGCAGTGCGCCGTGAGATGGGGCAACAGCGTGTGAGACTGATGATGTTTTGACCAGCTCAGGCAGCCGTGTGTATGTGAGTGTGTGTGCAGATAAACATTTCTACTGAACGACATGTTTACATCCTCTAATACCTGCCTTCATCTCTGCACTATGTCATGCCACACTAGTTCAGAATAACCAACACAGCATCAGAGAATGTAAAAGTCATTAGCACAGGAACTCTTCAGAAAGCGCTGCAGAAAATTAAAAAAACTGATGCAGAATATCATCACTGATCATCATCGACTGTGTGTGCATTAAAATTCAAGGAAAGGTTTGGGTCATACTGCCCCACAAAAAAACGATAAATAAATAAATATAAATAAAAAGTTTTGCATTGAGAAAATCATGGCTGTTTTTAGGACCATTATTTTTTTTTTCCATTATGACAGTATTTGCATGACAATTAAACACCCCCCATGTGAAATATGATGGAAAGTCCTGCACATTGTCGTAGGTTTTCACAAGTTGCAAGTCTGGGATGTGAAATATGGCCGGACATTTCTTGACAATTTTCATAGATTCACCTTAAAGGGGTCATATGATGCTTTTTTTAAAGATCATTATTTTGTGTATTTGGTGTAACAGAATATTGACATGCTTTAATGTTCAAAAAACACATTATTTTTCAAATACTGTACATTATTGTAGGTTGTCTATGCCCCGCCTCTGTCAAACGCTTCGTTTTCTACAAAGTCCCTCCTTCCGACAAGCGCAGTCTGCTCTGATTGGCCAGTTGACCCCGGGCATTGTGATTGGCCGAACACCGCAAGCACTCGTCGGAAATGTAACGCCCCTTACCATAATCGCGAGTTTCATCTTTCAAAATAAATGCAAAGCCAGAGCCCGAAAGGGGAACAGAGTCAAGTGACAGACACAGTGATGAAGCTGGTATGTGTGTGCAGTACACAAGCCACGGTTAAGACAGCTGACTCCACTGTGAGCTCCCTCTCCATCTCTCCTCTTCGCTCTCTCTCTCGCATCCACAACACACACACACGATGCTCAAAACTCTGCATTTGAACAGTCAATAGCAAATACTTAAATTAATAATAAAACAGTAGCTGATTCAGAATCGCCAGATTGTCATAGCAAAGTCAGAATTACCTCCTCTCCTAGGTTCACGAAACGGTCGTCCATAAAAGGCATTGCTGTTCTGTTGTAAGTACTCTTAAAGATTCCTAAATGCATCTACTTTTCGGAAGCCAAATAAAGTGCTTTTGCTTTCGCCTAGAACACACAGCGTCTCTCTGACATGCTTCTTCAACACTAACTGCGGTTACTGAACCACGCTTCTTTCTTTGCATGAACATTGGGTGGCATTATGCTAATATTTCCACATATTGAAGTAGATATGTGGGGGCGTGTTATAACGAGGAGCCGTTTTAGGGGGTCGTGGCAGAGTCTTAACTTTGATAACGAATATCTCTTTGGTTTTGAGACTTTAGTCTTTTGCAACTTCAGGGATCTTATCTATTACATCAGCTTGTAACACTCCAAAGAGAATGGAAAACTTGAAATCGCATCATATGACCTCTTTAAAAAATCACCTTCAAGTACCTTAAAGATTCAATAGTCGTTCTGTCAGCTGTCCAGTGCTAACTCTCACACTTTCATTCTCTGAACAAGTCGACAACGAGACGGCGATTCAGATGGAGGGACGACCATCTCTGCCAGTGTGGACAGATTGAGAAAACAGAAGAAGGGAGGGAAAAAAACCCAGAAAAGAAAACTTTAGTGCTTTACTAACAGCTCAGATCATGAACGGCATCTGTGCACTGACTAAAGCAGGGGTGTCCCAAATCTCTGATCCTGAGGCCGGTTTCCTCAAGTTTAGCTCCAACTTACCTCAACACACCTGACTGGAAGGTTCACGTATGTCTAGTAAGAACTTGATTAGCTGGTTCAGGTGTGTTTGATTAGGGTTGGAGCTAAACTCTGCAGGACACCGGACCTCCAGGACCGAGTTTGGTGACCCCTGGCATAAACAATAACTATAAGACTCTAATCGAGATATTTGTTTTTAAAGCAGACAGTCATCATGTAGGAAAACAACATGCATGTGTAAAAAGATTAATTCTGCAGGGCTGAGATTCAAAACAATATTGTCTACACATGGTCATCATCAGAACTGAAGAAAAAGGAGAGCTGAAGATAGTTTGGTTTCCCCCCCTCAACTGCTTAGGAACTCAAGTGTCAGATGAGGAACAGGATCACTGGACTATTTCTCATGAGCTTGTTTTTGAAATAAGGAAGTCCATCTATGGCTGAGTCTTTGAACACAGAGACATTCATGAGACGCTCACTCAAGGACAACAGACCCAATAAACAAAGACAGACCGTAAGATGTGTGCGTCAAGTTCTTTGACAATGGCATCAAATGAAAACAGAAAACAGCAGCACTACAATATTTTAGAGATGATGCAACACAAGCAGAAAATATGAACACATATTACTAAAATATTCCGTTTCCAAATGCAGTGAGTCATAATAAGACCTTGGTGCAATAGAATAAAACTGTTGCACCATACTAATGTTAGTCAATTCTTTAAAAATCAAAAAATCTAATTAATTACATGCTATATTAATTAATTAATAGAATGAGCTACTTTTCAACAATCCACCAAGACCATTGTCGGAAACTTAGCTGATATCACGATTACATTAACATATGACCTCACACATTTACATATCAAGGCATTTCGGTATTTAGCAATTTAATCTGTATTGATGAATGACAGTATGAACAGCATGAAAGAGGTTAGTCAGACATCATTCTTGAAAAAATAATTCACAGCCCATAAGATGTAGATGAGTTTGTTTCTTCACCAGAACAGATTTGGAGAAATGTATATCATCACATCACTCACTCACCAATGGATCCTCTGCAGTGAATGGGTGCCGTCAGAATGAGAGTCCAAACAGCTGATAAAAACATCACAATAATCCACAAGTAATCCACACGACTCTATCAGTCTATCAATTAACATCTTGCGTTGAAGTTAAAAAGCTCGCATTTTTTAACTAAAGCTACTCTCATCACTTACCACACTTTTGTCATAACTTCAAACAAGTCCTCTATCGCATAGATCTCGCCATTGAAAAGTTCCCCATTTAGTCTCAGCTGAATTGGGGGAAACTCTAGTTTCGCGCACTTGTTCACTCCATCTCCAAGTGATTACTTGTGATGTTTTTATCAGCTGTTTGGACTCTCATTCTGACGGCACCCATTCACTGCAGAGGATCCATTGGTGAGCATTCATGTAATGATGCATTTCTCCAAATCTGTTCTGATGAAGAAACAAAATCACATCTTGGATGGCCTGAAGGTGAGCAAAGTTTAGCACATTTTCATTTGTGGGCGAACTATTTCTTTAAAGGTACTGTGGCAAAACTGTCAGTTTAAAATTAAGCATCAGAGAGAGGGCGGAAAATGGTTATGAAAAACAAAATGTTTGGTGCAAGATGCCTTGAAGGACATTATAAGTGGACTTCATAGTACAAAAGTGCACAAAATGCAACAACATGCAGCGTTACAATATAATGTAGCTTATATTTCTTACAGAAAGGATTGTGTAAATGGCAGAGGCTAAAACAGCAAAAGCAAAGTATACACCGAATGTCTAATTTAATAAAACACAGTCAGACCATAATTAAGCCAACATTGTATCTTTGTAAATCTGGTTCATACAGCAGTGTAGCATCCGATCATCTCTGTCACCATGGTGACACTCTGGCGGATATGCATTATCTTTACAACCAATGATCAGTGATAAACCCATGACGATCATCATGACCTGACCTTAAAAATCCAAAATAAACTATAGTGAATAGAGAGAAAATTCCCTTAATTACATTCAAACAACACATTTTTTTTAGATTACTTGAATGTCTTCTGTGATTGTTTGTGACCTGGAAATCTTAATATAATTTTTTCCCTCCTTGGTAAAAGTGTATTACCATGGTGAGGGTTATTTAAAGGGTCACAAAACACTACAACACAATACTATGCTAGTTATTCTGATTTCTTCTTCTGGGTTTGAGTTCAACGATAAGTCTGCAGCGCCTTGTAATTATTCATGAGACTGTGTGGTCTAATCCTATGAGAAGGCACTGTCTCATCATTATTTATGGCATGGATTTTTCCTATGACAGGCACTTCATGTACACCTTTCTAGTCCAAAAATGTGCTAGTATTCATTTAAACTGGCTACATCCTATTTTTTATTTATTTTTGCATCAAAAACACAGTTTAGCTTTTTATGATAATTTTCCTCCCTCTGATCCTTATAATTATACAGACTTTTTTGATGCTCTAACGTATTTTCATATAGTATGTAAAATGTGATTATTCATGGGATGTAGAAAAAAAGCCAATAAATACTTAATATATTGTCTTTTTAGACTAAGTTTTGAGTTCTGAAACTTACAGGAAGTTTTCACAGTACACGTATTTAATTATATTTGCAATTGCTTTTATTTTTATAGTCTTCATGTTTTACCTTTGTATAGTATTTTAGTCATTTGACATGCTTTTGGAATTTTTATTAGATTTGTTTTTTTTTAGCTTTAATTTATTTTTATTTCCGTTTTAGTTTTTTTAATTTTAGTACTTCAACTTAAATTTATTTTGAAAACTTTACTAATTTTTATACTTTATATTCATCATTTTATTTTAGTTTTATTTCAGTTAGCAAAAACATTTTTAAATAGTTTTAGTTAACAATAACAACACTGTGGTTCTAGCGCAGGGAAATCTTTTTTTGTAACTTTGTGTTATCCTTGACAAATTAGTGTGTAACAGTTTTTGTTTTTGGCAAATAAATCTAAAAATGTAAATGTAAAACTCACTACAAACAACTCAAACAGTGGCCTCTATAAAAAATAAATAAATAATTTTTTTTGTTCACTTATTAAACTGCTATTGAAGAACTTCTCAAAGACAGAGGCCGAGTCTGAATAAAACTTTCCTTCTCCAAACACTAAATTTAGGGTTTGCTGAACATGATGTCCGCAGAAGAGACGTGACAATGTACGTATCCAGTGAGTCCAGCAGACAAGATCTACAAGAGAACCGAGCCGGCTTATCTATGGCCTCACATACTCACAAAACCCCACTGAGACCAATTACATCCTCGTCAAGCCAAAGCACAGCGCTGAGATCAGAGCTCAGAATAAGATGAATTACAGCTTCATCCTCGCATAACTTTGCTCATTTCCAGGATCGACGGAACACGGCTGGGCTACATTCCACCTTCTGATAGCCGTTCATTTGCATAAGATCTAGTGAGGGGATGAGAGGGAGCCGTGGAAAATCGGATCAGAGGAAAAGCTGCAGTTCGCACAGATCACCATGGCTACAGAGAATGTGACTTGCTCTGTTTAGTGTCCGTTAACCAGGTTTGTCACAGTGGAAGATACTTGTGTGCTACAGTCGCATTTCACCATACATGCCTTCTGCAAAATATAACTTATTAACTGAGATTAATAAATGTCTAGTCTAGTTAACGGCAATTTAGGACAATTTACTTAATTAGACCATGTTCTGTATCCGTGTTCAACACTTACAACTATCATGTAGCCGGATTCTTGTCAGTAAATGAGGGCATGAGTACCAAAATACCAGAGTATTCGGGAAAGCATAGCCCAAAATATAAGTATGTTACTGTGACATTTTGGGCTGTTGCTTGTGTTCTGATTAGTAGAGGCTTATGTATGTCAACCAATAATTAAAATACTACTATCAACATCAAAAAACAGTAACAAAGCTAACATAAAATAAAATAAAATAATAAAAATAAAGAGTGAGTAAATGATGGCAATTGAAACCATTAGATGAACTATTCCTTTAAGGCCAGCTTTGCTTTTTTTATTATTATTATTTACTAATACTAAATTATTTACTTACAATTATTTTCTTTGCATATTTCACTGTGATAGGACCGAGTATTTAACATCCAAAATGATATCCAGCAGCTTTAGATCTGTAGAGGTCAGAGGTATGTGAATACATGGAGACAAGTTTCTGAAAATTGCCTGTGGCAAGACGAGCTGACGATGTCTTTCATTATCAGCACAGAATGCTTGTTCCACCAGACGATGGGTTTCATGTGCTGTTCTGTCAGGTCAGTCTGAAAAGTTCTCACCATGTCAAGTTGTGAGTGACCTTTGCTGGGACGAGCTCCAAACGTTACAGGCTGAAACTTGTCTGTCTGAAACCCTTTGTCTGTTTAACCTCACGTTTATTATAACTTGTAAACACACTTGCGAAATGACAACTTTCCATGTGAGCGGCGCTCTCAACAGCGCCAAAGGTCTGCTAGCTCCTAATGTATTATATAAATAAAATAAACTGGGAAAATATGGTATCTTATAAATAATAAATTCTTTATCTTTTTTTTAAACAAATAATCAGTGCTTAGCATTCAAAAAATGTTGTCAGCCAGGTCACCTCAGTAGGGCTCATCAAAAAAATTAAATAATAAAAAATTAAATAAATCCGAACTCATCATTTTAAAGGCATATATAAGGATTTTGCAAACATTCATACTAGTTTAATTTTTATCTTAGATAATAGTTTATTAACCACTTCTGTCAGGACACAAAAATGTGCCTCTAAAGTAACTAAATGCTTTTAAAAAATGTGACACCAAAGTGTACTGTATTTATGGGAAGTAGAGTAGCATGTATCTGCTCCTAATCTGGTTCAGTTAAACAAGCAGGCCGACAAGATGTGCCCGTCCGCTGCGACGCCGCATTACCCGCCATCTGCCCGTGCCCAGTGATGTCCCTTCTGCTCTGCCTCAAACTGAATTCTCTGGAAACGGACTGGGGAAAGGTGTTTAAGAGCCACTCAATGAATCTTTTCAAGTGGGCGCAATATTTTTCCAGACTGTCTGTTTCCCAAACCACATTGTTAACAAATGAACACAGCATTAATCCTCAGCAAAACATACAGCATGGAAAATCATCTATAAAAAAGAGCTACAAGAGGCTAGCATTAATTAAAAGAAAGTATTTTTAAACGGACACGTACGTGAGTGTGTGTGTGTGTTTGGAAACAGTGAAAAGCGAACGCCTCCTGAATACCTTAAAGCCCAACACATGCAGCAATATGGAAACCCATTGCCCTCTACACATTTAAGGATGCACAAAAATGTTGTGCTACCTTGCTACTTTTCAGTGCAAAAACCTTTTTGAATCAGAAATGCTCAACACTTTACATTCCTAAAAGTAAAGGATCCAACAGCGATGCAGAACCATTTTGGGTTCCCCAAAGAACCTTTCAGTGAACAGCTCTTAAAAGAACTGTTAAAAATAATAGATTATTTTATTGACATCGTTGGTTCCATGAAGCATCCATTGCGCAAAAGGTTCTTCATGGAACCATCAATGGCAATAAAGAACCTTTATTTTTAAGAGTGCAATATAGATAAGCAACATGCAATAAGAGTGCAGTAAACTTAAAAACACAAAAATAGATTCTGTAGCGTGCGCAAGCCTCAGTGGCGTGAAAAAAACGCTTCCTTGTCAGGGAAACATATTCGGATGGGTCTCGCTCCTGTAGCATATGAGCCCTCCATGAGAATCGTGGAAGCTCAAATGGCTCAAGGACTGAAGGCTGAGGGCACACGGATGAGATTACATCGATTACACTGATGGGCACACCAGCGGTTTCAACTTTCCCAGGATGCATTAGGAGCCTGTGGGACTTTTAAAATCTATTATAGTGCTAGAGAGAGAGCGAGAGAGAGAGAGAGATGCTCCATCAGCTGTGGATGTGGGATCTTTTGTATCTTCCTACAGGAAAGAAAAATGTGAAACTCTCAATATCTCAATTACTTCTTCAGAACAGCAGTGAGCCAGAACAAAATGGAGATTTTTCAAATCTGCTGCTTAAATTTAGCAAAAACTGCTGGCAATCAAAAGTCGGATTTCGATATGAACTCCAACGTCCAACTCCAACAAAATCTCACAAAACCAAATAATCTGAGCTAACCTGTCCTCAATACTGTTATACTTTTGCACTCTTACCGAAAACAACTCTCTCAAGGAGAAAATCTGAAACAAACTTGATTTATTTAAATGAAACCCACATAAGAGCTGGATCTGCATGATAAATAGTATTTTAATTGTGATCATGATTTATGCTTCTCTCGATTAGCATCTGTCAGCAAGCATAATCATATGCGATATTTGCCTGGTTATTTATGCAAAAAATATTTTTTATCATTTGACATTTGCATTATCTTGCACTGATAACAAGCTTCCACAAGCTTTCATTCATGTGGTTTGCCAGATGTCAAGAGTTTCTTTCTTTCATTTAACTCTCATGTTGTGTTCAAAAACTGCGTACAACTTCTGCTTTGGGGGTCAAATTGACCCCCACTGGCTGCCATTCAATTTGCCAAAAATCGTCACTATGAAAAATACTAAAGATTTATGTAAAAACACAATACTTCTACTGTAGCTTGTCAGATACTAAAAAATATCAAATATGTCAGAAATGTAATAATTCCCTTCTATTCTTAGTGTGTTATTTCTATTGTGTTAGTGGCTAATTTGACCCACATAATTTATGCAAAATCAGCTGCACAGATACTAAAATAAAAAAAAAAATAAACAAAATTAAAAAAAGTTTTTTTTTGTCATGGCTGCTTGTAGTTAATATATTCGCACACTGAGGTGCAAATAACTACAAACATTTTTCATCATTTGTACTTACATAATTGTACAATAAGTGTTTTCTGTTTTTTACCTGACTCTTTAGCAAATTGCCTATAGGCTTTCCAAAATGCAACTGTGTGTCAAAACTGTGCACGCGCATTCATGAAAATGTGGAATCTGAGGGTGCAAAAAAAATCAAAATATTGAGAAAATCGCCTTTAAAGTTGTCAAAATGAAGTTCTTAGCAAAGCATATTACTAATCAAAAATTATGTTTTGATATATTTATGTTAGGAAATTTACTAAATATCTTCATGGGACATGATTTTTACTTAATATCTTAATGGTTTTTGGTATAAAAGAAAAATCTATAATTTTGACCCATACAATGTATTTTTGGCTGTTGCTACAAATATACCCCAGCGACTTAAGACTGGTTTTGTGCTCCAGGGTCACAGATATTCAAGAAATACGGATTCTTAAACATCACACTGATGTTTACACTGTTTTATGCTGTTGCTTTAATAAAAATAATAAAAAAATGAACATAATTTGCAATTGTTGGAGTTAATACCAGAAATTTTTATGGTTTATATTTTGAGAGAATCTTCTTCTTGTACCAGATTTCATATAAAAAGTACGTTTATTTAAATAATAAATATAAACTATGTGGAAACAAGATGTGTTAAACCATACAAGTTGACATTCTCTTGATTTGTGCTTATGTAAAAGTGTAAGAATTCTGATGCAATCTAAAATGACCATAATCGTGATTCAAATTTTTGAGCAAAACAACCATAATTATCAGTTTGACAGTTATCATGCAGCTCTACTATGAACTCTTGAACCTTAAAAGAGCCTGACAAAACCCTGTGTTTTGTCAGGGTGAGCATATAAAAATCTGCAGAGAGCACTGAACATCAGGTGTTTTCATCTGCACTTGCAGCTCTGGCCTCTTTGCTGACACAGATCTGGAGGCAAGGGAAGATCAGCAGAGGTTAGATGCGAGATGGTTCTCCATTGAGCACTGGGTATAATTACAAGAGAATTCAGGCCTCCTAAACGCCCGAGAGGAACGATCGGGCACCGTAAATCAGAGCGATGATTCAGCTTGGTCATGAATAAACCTGCAAGGCTTCAGCTCCATGAAGCTCTCTCTTGTAGAACTTGTCATCAAAGATTAATTAGAGAGGTCCACAGGACTCCAGCAGTCTCTCATGGACACTCACAGTGCTGAGATACAGTAATTTAGCCTGGAATATGGGGGCAAATTATTCAATTTAAATACAAAATGGACATACACTAAAATAGTAACAGCTATGACGCTACAATGTTCTGTGTTAAAATTAGCCGATTTGCTGCTAAAGAAACATTTCTTGTTATTACCAATGTTGAAAAATGTTGTGCTGCTTAATATTTTTTGTGGAAAACATGATATAGACAGGATTTCTCATGATTCTCGTATGAATAGAAAGTTCAAAAGAACAGCATTTATTTGAAATTTGAAGATTATTACAAAAATTTTTCACTTTTGATCAATTTACAGCATCCTTGCTGAAGATAAGTATTCATTAATTTTCAAGTAATCTTGGGTTCAAAGTAACACAGACTGACCATGGTGCCAGTAATAATGCCCCTGCAAACCTGAATGCGTTATTAAACTATGAGTAATAGCAAAAATAGCATAACTCCAGATAAAAAGGCACACATGCATTTTCTACAGTGTGTTTAAATCAGCAAGCTCCATAAAATAAGCCTTCATAGGGAAAAATAAGTGAATTAGATGTAGAAGACAACAAGTCAAGAGATCTTCAGCAGTCCAGTGTGTGTATGCACATTTCAAACACACAAAACCATCTTTTTACTCAGTAAAGGCCTGGAATAATCTCTTTTTGAAACATGTATCTGTGCAATATGCCCTCTCTAAGATGCTGTCAGGCTTTCTGAATTAAGCACAACAAAGTGGAGCAGGAAGCAGCTGGAGAGTCGGACTCGGCTTTGAGAAACGGGCCAGGGATTTCAAACGCGTGCACGCGCACACCACCTAAAAGCTCTTCCTGAAAAATTGATACGCTCTATGATTCACATCTCGTGAGGTGGTGTTGTTGTTCAGAGCTGCACATTTCAGCCAGACCCAATTTCCTGTAGTCAGTGAAAGTGTGTCACTGTATTGAGCGTGACACTGAGCAGACGGCTCCAAATAAAGCACCAAATAAAACAGCACACCGGACCTCAAAACCAACATCCATTTCTCACGTTTAGTTGGAATTCTCATTGTCGACTTTGTTTCTCATTTTTCTCCAAACGGAAGAAAATCTGTCTGGTCTGTTTTGTCTCTTTTAGATATCATGAGCAACGTACTGTATTGTTATGTAAATTATATGTCATATTACATAATAAATTATAGATGCAAACAAGATAAGATACACTTTCCACAATATGCAAAATATATTACTATGTACTGTATATGCTGTATGTATATATATATCTATTATAATATAATATAGAATATAGCAGTATCCAGCACAAAATATTTTATTATATCTTTTCGAGTGACAACACTGAAGAAATGACACTTTGCTACAATGTAAAGTAGTGAGTGTACAGCTTGCATAACAGTGTAAATTTGCTGTGCTCTCAAAATAACTCAGCACACAGCCATTAATGTCTGAACTGCTGGTCACAAAAGTGAGTACACCCCTTAGTGAAAATGTCCAAATTGGACCCAAAGTGTCAATATTTTTTCACCATTATTTTCCAGCACTGCCTTAACCCTCTTGGGCATGGAGTTCATCAGAGCTTCACAGGTTGCCACTGGAGTCCTCTTCCACTCGTCACGACATCACAGAGCTGGTGGATGTTAGAGACCTTGCGCTCCTCCACCTTCCGTTTGAGGATGCCCATGCTTGGCCAATCCATCACCTTTTCCCTCAGCTTCTTTAGCAAGGCAGTGGTCTTCTTGGAGGTGTGTTTGGGGTCGTTAACATGTTGGAAAACTGCCATTCGGCCCAGTTTCTTAAGGGAGAGCATAATTTTCTGCTTCAGAATGTCACAGTACATACTGGAATCCATGTTTCCCTCAATGAACTGCAGCTCCCCAGTGCCGGCAGCACTCATGCAGGCCCAGACCATAACACTCCCACCACCATGCTTGACTGTGTAGGCAAGACACACTTGTCTTTGTATTCCTCACTTGGTTGCCGCCACACACGCTTGACACCATCTGAACCAAATATGTTTATCTTGGTCTCATCAGACCACATGACATGGTTTCAGTAATACATGTCTTTAGTCTGCTTGTCTTCAGTAAACTGTTTGCAGGCTTTCTTGTGCATTATTTTTAGAAGAGGCTTCCTTCTGGGACGACATCCATGCAGACCAGTTTGATGCAGTGTGTGGCGTATGGTCTGATCACTGACAGGCTGACCCCCCACCCCTCAACCTCTGCAGCAATGCTGGCAGCACTCATACGTCTATTTCCCAAACACACCCTCTGGATATGACACTGAGCACGTGCACTCAACTTCTTTGGTCGACCATTGCGAGGCCTGTTTCTGAGTGGAGCCTGTCCTGTTAAACTGCTGTATGGTCTTGGCCACCGTGCTGCAGCTCAGTTTCAGGGTCTTAGCAATCTTCTTATAGCCTACGCCATCTTTATGTAGAGCAACAATTCTTTTTTTCAGATCCTCAGAGAGTTCTTTGCCATGAGGTGCCATGTTGAACTTCCAGTGACCAGTATGAGAGAGTGAGAGCGAAAACACCAAATTTAACACACCTGCTCCCATTCACACCTGAGACCTTGTAGCACTAACGAGTCACATGGAGAGAAAATGGCTAATTGGGCCCAAATTGGACATTTTCACTTAGTGGTGTACTCACTTTTGTGGCCAGCGGTTTAGACCTTAATGGCTGTGTGTTGAGTTATTTTGAAGAGAGCAAATTTACACTTGTTATACAAGCTGTACACTCACTACTTTAAATTGTAGCAAAGTGTCATTTCTTCAGTGTTGTCACATGAAAAGATATAATAAAATATTTACAAAAATGTGAGGGGTGTACTCACTTCTGTGAGATACTGTATATAAATATATATATAATTGTTGCGAATCAGCTCATGGGGAAATATTAATAATTAACCATAACTAGTTATGATTACCTATTCATATTTTAGATCCGCTGTAGATATTTAGCTGATCTCTCAGGGTCAACTGTCTTGTCAATTCCAAAAACGTTAATTTCCTGGTTAAGGGAAATACTTTCTTACTGTACAATTCTACAAGCTTGTATACGTAAATCTGCATGATTAGTGACTCCGGTGATGAGCAAACAATGAACACGTCAAGTGTGATACAAGTAAGGTTTTATTAAATACATAAACACTTAAACTAGTCTAACGTACTACATAAACACTTAAACTAGTCTAACATACACACACAAATACAGTTGGTATAGGAAAAGGGTTAAGTTTAAACTCAGTACATTGGACCACATACACAACTATTTGTTATATTTAACAAATAATATCTAACTCCCCCTCACTTAACCAAATGGCCAATTACGAGGGTCTATGGACCCTTCCCCCGAAATGCACCTAACACCTCAGAAAGGCAGAACAGGCCTCTGGTCCCCATGACAACTAATCATGATATCACTGGTTTTATTACGCCTCCAGGAATGTGAGTAGGATAACCCATTCTGTGTCCCCAGGACAAACGCACCGTAGAAATGGACTTTTCTACTAATTATTTCATAGGAAAACCTTCTTTGAATGAACCCCCATTTTCTTCAGGCCATTGTGTATATTATTGCAGTGTTGTATTTAATCTGTTGTCTTATAGACTATTTTTTTATTCGTGCTTACGATAAACCACTCATTCATCTAAGTAACTATTTCATGTCTAGTATCTATGAATTCACCTTCTTATGATCGAAACAAGCGTGTATATTATATGCTGATACCTATGCAACATATTGATGTTCTAAGAATTTTTACTAATTTGTGCCTCAACACCCAAGCGAATTACATATGCAAAATACCATGCTTACAAATGCACCAAACAAAGGGTCATAAAACTCCCCAGTATTTCCAACCGCCCGCTTGGGATTTCAGCCTTCCTCATTGGACAACCCCATCTTGAGAGCCGGGGATCTTCTCCGACCTTAAAGGCACCACACCATGTGACCCGCCCAATCGGTGGTTCGGGAGTCGAAGCTAAGAAGATGTGAGAAAATGCTTCAGGATATCAAAGATTGTGCCAGGCTTTTCTTCGGCCTATTCCTTTCCATTCATCAAGTGACTCTGACTCAAACGGGTTCTTTTCATCAACTAATTTCAGCAATATCTTGGGCCTTAAGATTGCATCAGGGATCTATTTTTAGACAGATGAGACTTGCAAGTATTCAAACTTATTCTTATTAATTGATACATTAAGTATCATTTACACCTTTTTACAAGGTTTGTTTGAACTATGAATCTGACGTTTTCCCTCAGGTTTTTGATCTGTTGAATATACATGCAAAGTTTTCCATAAAATCCATTCTTTATGCCTTTTTCTATGCTGAGTTAAACTTTAACCCTTTCCTATACCAACTGTATGTGTGTGTGTGTGTGTGTATGTGTATGTTAGACCAGTTTATGTGTGTATGTAGGATGTTAGACCAGTTTATGTGTTTATGTAGTATGTTAAACTAGTTTTAAGTGTTTATGTAGTTAATAAAACCTTACTTTTATCACACTTGACGTGTTCATTGTTTGCTCATAACTGGAGTCATTTAATCATGCAGATTTATGCTACAAGTTTTTGTAGAATTGTACAGTAAGAAAGTTATGTCCCTTAACCAGGAAATTAACTTTCTTAGAATTGACAAGACAGTTGACCCTGAGGGTCAACTGAATATCTACAGTGGATCTAATATATGCATAGTTAATTATAACTAGTTATGGTTAAATATTCATATTTCCCATGAGCTGATTCGCTACACACTCAGCATAGAAAGAGGCATAAGAATGAATTTTATGGAACACTTTGCATATTCAGCATATCTAAAACCTGAGGGAAAACGTCAGGTTCTTAGTTCAAACAAACCTTGTAAAAGGTGTAACTGATACTTAATGCATCAATTACATCGACTAAGTTTGATACTTGCGTATGTCTGAAAGAGATTCCTGATGCAAATTTTAAAGCTTCCCGTAGATCTTTGCTGATTTCGGGTCGATGAGAAGAACCAGTTTGTGTCAGTGTTACTTGATGAATGGAAAGGACTAGGCCGAAGAAAGGCCTGGCACAAATGCTTTGGTATCCTGAAGCGTTTTCTCACATTTTCTTAGCTTCTGACCGAACCACCGACTGTGGCGGGTCCCTGGAGCCGGGCCTTTAAGGTCGGAGAAGATCTCCGCCTTTCAAGTTGGGCTTGTCCAATGAGCAAAATGGAGTTTCCGAGCGGGAGGTGGCAATTGCTGGATGGTTTACGACCCCTTTGTTCTCTAAGTGTAATTTGGTAATTTGCAAATGGACTTAAATCTAAATTACTAACGATTCTCAGGGCCCTGATATATATTGCCTATGTACCAACATATGATATACACGCTTGTTTCGATCATAAGGAGGCAAATTCATAGATACTAAACAAGGTAAGATTACATATAGTGAAAAGGGATGATCAGGAATGGGTTCCCTCACAAGCATACTAAAATAGTCTAAGAATATCAAAGACAAAATACACAATGACAATAATATACTCAATGGCCTGAAGAAATATGTGTGTTCTTTCAAATAACGGTTTTTCTATGAATTACCTAGAACACAGTCCATTTCTACTCTGCTTTTCCCTGGGACATGCAGGGATTTTCCCTGGTTTACATTCTTTTGGCCAATAAACCCTGTGATATCAGCGTTGGTTGCCATGCAGCAAAGAAGCCTGTTCGACTTCCTGGGTTGTTACGCATTCCGGGGGGAAGGGTCATGGGTCCTCGTATGGCTTGTTAACTGAAGTTACAGAGTATTTGTTAAATATAAAAACAAATGTTATAGTTTTGGGATTGGTCCAGTATGCTACAATAATATATTTATATATAATATATAATATATATTATATATATATAGTATATATATATATACTATCCATAAAACTGGAAAAAATAACAAATTACTAAAATTAAATTAAAACTAAATAATACAAAGTAAAATATAATATAATTGGCAATGCAGCATCTCCAAATGCTGCCTCTAGGCGCAGCATTTTAATAGCCGCGTTTCCACTGTCGGGCCAAAAGCGGGCGTGCTAGTGCGTGCCTGGGCCAGTCGCGTTTCCACTGTCACTTCCGGGGCTTAATTGTGCCTCGTCGGTGCTTCCTCGGGGCCAAAGGCCCGGGTTTTTTGCCCCGACGAAAACCTTGGGCCAAAGCGGGCCAGCTGGGGCAAGAGGAGTGGTTATGAACAAAGGCGGAGTTTCTACGCATCTGGAGAGCGTTAGCGCCGTGGATCATTTCATAAAGTTAACAGCTATAGCATCAGCATTAAAGACTTTTAAATTAATTTTAGTTCAAATCTCACTTTCAGACAGCAGCGAGTGTTTTAAATAACTTGATCCGATGTGGATTATGACCACCATACAAGGTAGATATATTTATAAGTGATGCAAAAGACTACGCACGCTAGCCATTAACGTTACCATAGTAAACATGGTAAATACGACGCTTGAAGAAATCGAACGTCAGCTTCTTATTCTCTATCACAATCGTGTATTTATTTAGTAACGTATTTTATCTGTCATAAGTCTCGTCTCGAGAGTTTAGCTCCGCGTAGTTTATGTCTTCTGATAACTTCTCTTTGTTGGTGAAATGATGGGTTCGCATGACGTTGTTCCAGAGAGGTGTGTAAAGGGCATGTTTTAGTGAAGCACAGCGGAGCTTCTGACCCAACGGTGGAAACGCAGCGTGATTTTGGCCTCGGTGCTACAGGTCCGAGGCTATAAGCCCCGCCCGGCCTGCTTAAAGCTCACACTGGCCCGACAGTGGAAAAGCGGCTATGGTTAACTAAATATTAAAAATTGTTTTCATTAATTGAAATAAAGCTGAAATGAAATAAAATGAAATATTAAAACTAGTTGAAAATCAAAATGGAAATTATAAATGTTGCCTTTGCAACTAACTGAAATAAAATAAGTTGAAGTTGAAGTAGTCAAATTACTAAAACTAAGATTAAAATGAGATTAAAACTAAAATAATAGTCAATTCATATTAATAATACTACATTTGGCAACAATTGCTAACAAACAATAAATAACTACATTTAATAATTAAAAATAATTAAAAAGCAACTTTACTTAGTGGATACAACATCCATTTCCCTTTTTATTTTGTGCCAATTTCCCTGAATTTAGAATTTTTGTTCTCTTGAACACACTGGAGGGAAGTGCTGCTTTAGGCACAAATTGTTTTTGCAATATTTCGATTTTCTGCAAGAAATAAATTCACAATTTGGATGGAAACTTGATATATAATATATGAACACAGCATTCTATACCATATCTTAGATGAGAACAACTCTAATGGTAATGAACGATGATAAATGATTTTAGAGAAAATGCAAGAACAACAACAACAAAAAAAGAATACTATGCTGCCAAATTTCTTCCAACAACAACAAAACAACTGTGTTTGTGCTTTTTTTTTTGCAAGCAAACACTGTTAATGGAAGGATGCTTAAAGACATTACAGACAAGCAGAAGATGCAAAACACCCCACGAGATATGACAGAGCGCTACAGCCCCTGGCAACCAGCCCAACTTATTAAAAACACACTGCCGACCACCTGCCATGTGCAGGCTGAGCACGAGCCGTCTGATGGGCTGTGTTCATTTCTTTGGGCATGTGATCTACCTGTACGCCACCATTCAGACCTGAGCCAGCCGGTGGCAGCCAATGAGGTGATTAGAGGATGAGTGTGGGCTACAGACAGCATAGAAATCCACTGACCTCAGGATAAACCGAGTGACATTTTTAAAATAATGCTTTTATCAGCCGCTCATTGACTCCAGCAGATGATATAAACATGACCACACTGGAGAATACACTCACGGCTCCTCAATTACAGCAAAGCATGGAAACTCTGGACAGACTGAATATGGGAGAAAACACATTCTGTGCAGAAATGATGTGAAGCATAACTAGAGCTTAGAGAGTGCTGTAAAGAGAAATCAGTAATCTATAAAATAACTAAGAAGGTGTCTAAGAACTGCTGTGTACTGCCAAAATATTAGCAGTTTTTAATGAGAATTAATAGTGTATTTCATAAAAAAAGTCTAGTGGTGATACCATGGTACAATGGAGGTGTCAGATGTCAGTTCTATAACGTCCAATACCACGTTACTGAATTATTATTATATTGCATGTTATTTAAATGGCAATCCAAACTACTACAACTGCTGTCCAAAAGGTAGAGATCATTACGATTTTTTATCTTTTTAAAAGAAACCTCTTATGCTCACCAAGGTCACAATTAATTGATAAAAAAATATTATTATATTTTTTGTCTCAGGATGCTTTGATGAATAGAAAGCTCAAAAGAACAGCGTTTTTAAAATTGAAATCTTTTGTAACATTTTAAAGTCACTTGTTGTCAATTTAATGCAACACTGATTAATAAAATTATTACATTTCCTAATATTAATTTAAAACAAAAATACTTTGACCAGTTGCGTAAACCATCTTGTGCAAATCTTATTTATGCAGCATAATATTTATCATAATATCACAGAATACCAGAGCAATTCCAAAGTAAATGTCCAAGAAAAATGGTACAGTATTAACATGGTAAATGTTTGAAAAACCATGCTTTTCTGGACATGCACTATAGTAATACTATGGTATTTTCATATACATCATGATACTGAATGTGAATATATTCATAAAGCATGGAATTTAAATTGTACAACAAGGTACTTTAAAGCATACCATAGTATTTCCACAGTACATGTCCAAAAAAACCTGGTAATATCATGTTACTTTGTGTACATGCCATCATAATGCAACAAGCCTCTACCACAACTCAAAGATATTCAAACTTTATGTACATCTTTAACAAAAAGACTTGGTATTACTATGATAAAATATACAAATACCATGTTTTTGGACATGTACTATAGTAATATCATGGTACTTTGATATATACCATAGTACTAAATGATTATATTTTTATGGAGTCAAAGAATACTATATTATTGCAATGATAAATGTCCAATAACATGACATTACCACAGTACATGTCCAAAGATCACAGCAATACCATGCTACTTTATGGCAAATAAAACAATCATAATGCAACAGCATAGAATGATCCGAAATTTAAGCAGCTGGATATTCATTAATTGCACACTCGACTGAAATGAAAAGCTGCAAACAGTTGGTGAACTTTTGTCACTTTAGAGAAACGGCAACAGAAAGAAAGAATGGTGTGAAATAGAGGGTCTTAATTATCCGGCGGTCCTCGGTCCTGCTCCGACCTAATTTACACTTTTGAGAAACAGGCTGTTTAAACAAAAGTTATTAGGTTGTTAGAGCTGATACAAGAAAAGTAGGCTCATTAAAGGGTCGAGAAGAACATACAGACAACAAAAGGAAAATAAAGGACGCTGAGTTAGAGACAAACATGAAACGGACAGACGTTATTGGACTCCTACCTGTCTGGCTGAGCTGCGAGGCGCTGCGGCTCTTTCGGCTCAACCCCACGACCGCTGCCATCTTGGCGCCGATACTGGAGCGCCGTTTCTTGTCAACGGTTCCCACCAGGCTCACGGCCGTGTCCGACTGGCTGCCGTCGGTCTTCACCAGACTGCACATGTCTCCGCCGATGCTGGTGCTCTTGGTCATGTTGCCCCCGGCTGCGGTTTCCATTTGCCTGTTTTTCATCATTTTGGACGTAAATTCACTGTCAGTGACGGCCCGTAGAGGAGAGACAGAAAGAGAGGAGGAGAAGTGGTGGGAGGGAAGAGTAGAGGATGGATGGATGGATGGATGATGGAAGAGAGAAAGGAGAGAGTTAGGTAAGTGGAGAGTTGAAGGGGAATGGAGATTCAGGTCAGAATAAGGTCAAAGTCAAGGTTAAAGGGTTTAGGCCTCCAATCAACTCAGGCTGCTTCACAGGAAAGTTTTGGGATGGGCCTGATGTTCTAGCTGTTCAATTTTAGAAGTCTAACAACAAGTAAACTGAGTAAAACGAAGAACAGGACATATTCAACTACCAACAGAGCGTCAATCTACAATATTAAACAACCGTCGCTAGTTCTTTAAATAATGCTCATGATGCAAACTTACTGTCATTTGAAATCAAACAAAGTGAAAAGAGGCTTGCAAGACCTTGGACCTTAAAAGCCAAAGTGAACACCAACAACACAAAATACTCACAAAAACTACTCGTTAATTACTAGTGGTCCACATACTATTCATAAAACTTTTGCAGTATACTGAACACACTAAAAAAAGTATATACTAATGAGTACTTTTATATTGTTTTTCAGTTAAAATGCCTAAAAATCTTTAGATATTGAGAAGCGACAACGCATAAGACTTGTTTTTTAGAGATCGTATCTGCAGTGTTACTTCTAAAATAAGTACATGTTGTTTCAAGGATGCTTAGATACTTTTTTTTACAAATTAAAAAAAGATAAAAAAACTCAATAAAGAATTTAACATTTTTTTCTGTATGCATGTAACACCTGGATAACTGATAATGTTTGCCAAAATGTTTAGTATATAACAACGAGCTCTGTGTGGAAAGTAGTATCCAACAAAGCAATGAAAGCCACAAATTTTAACATCACCTTCTTTGCTCATATTTGATTGGATTACCAAAAGTTAAGACACTTTGTAAAAAAAAATGTAAAAAAATAATAAAAATGTAAAATATATATTTTTAAAGATAACTAAATGGTACTAACTGAATTAAACATGCAGTGTAATGAAATCATGTCACAATGTAGCATACAACATTTTTTAAATCACGTTAAAATGTATAAAATACTAGTTTATAGCATGCACTATTTAGTGTATATACACAACACTAGAACATATGAAGACTGACAATTAAAAAAATAACAATAAACATGAAAATAAACATACAATGGTTATTGGAGCTATCTTGCTACACAAGAGTCTGCTGCTAGCATGATGCTAATCTAACAAAGCAATATTTATAGAATGATAAGCATGAAAAATACATAGTACTGAAAGGTATAGGAGTAAAAAAGTATAATTTTCGGAAAATTTTAGCAATAAATTTCCATGCTGATAAAATTAATTCTGCTACCCCATCATCTTGAATGAACTTGAGCTTGTGGTAATGCATTATGGGATTGATGGGAGCACACCTATATTGCCTTAAAATGCTGTTTAGCAGCTCACTGTGATTCATTTAAGAGTCACAGCTAACACACTTCCCACAAACCGTTCAAAAGCATAAAAACTTGCAGCAGTTCACCCTAACTGAAATGAACATCTCATGAAAGAAGCATTCAGTGAAATGACTGAGTTTGATCTGCTACGTTCACTTATTCAGCATTGAAATGCACGCTGCTCTATATACCACACAGGCTGGTCTATTTTTCTTTCAGCATGACAAAAAAAAAAAAAGAGGACACGTGTAAAAAGATTAAATTAGCATCTCACGCGGCTGTGAGCGAACTGTGAAGCGAAGAGACAAATGACTTCCTGGACAAAGGATCCTAATGAAATTTTAATGATTATAAATGTGTTTAAATGATACGCATTCAGCCATAGGTCTGCTCTTCTTCATCATCAATGCAATTAGAGCCACAGAAACATGCGACGGAAATCAATGAGCTCTGACAACATGTTCTTCAATTACTACAATTAGCCTTTTCAAAAGGCAGCTCTGTCCAAAAGCCCAGCTCAAATACAGCCGTGCCACATCAATCTGTCTGTAATCTGGTAATCTTAGATCCTGAAACATTTGGGACTGATATATTTCACGAGAAAGAGGCACGCGTCACGACACGCTCTACAGCAGTGAACTCCTATTTATCCCCAGTCAATTAATTAATTATGTCATTAATTACTCACCCTCATGTCGTTGCAAACCGGTAAGACCTTCATTCATCTTCGGAACACAAATTAAAGGGGTCATATGATGTTGCTAAAAAGAACATTATTTTGTGTATTTGGTGTAATGAAATGTGTTCATATGTTTTTTGCATTTTTACAAAGCTCCTCAGTCTGAAAAGCGAGGTGTGCTCTGATTGGCCAGCTATCCAGTGCGTTGTGATTGGCCGAATACCAATAACGGAAATGTTACGCCCCTTACCATATTGTGATGCCCTGTCCGGCCGGAGCGACGAGACAAAAATATCAAAACCCATTATAAACGAAGCATTTGTTGCATCCAGTGGGGACATAACTACAGATTATAATGACTTACTTATACTGTCTTTTCATGCGTTGCATCGCGCCGCGTAAACATAAAACCATTTTTGCATTTGTGATCGGAGAAATGACGAATAACAAGTGCTACTCTACACTGCTCAAAACGCGCTTTTGAATCGTCAGTGGCAAATTCTTTAAATATAAAAAACGTACTTACAGTATGTGAGTCAGAACAGCCGGCATTGTAGTCTACTCTTCCGGATCAGGAAACAGTCCTCCATAAAATGTGCTGCACACATCTGAATATTATTTTGTTGTAAATAAATGCCACTGATTTCTAGTCGTGTCCTCTTTTAGAAGGCCAAACAAAATAGTTTCGCTTCACAATGACACACACAGCGGCTAGAGTGAGCGGAGGCCGGCGTGCTGAGTGAGCTGGGAGGCGGGCGGGCTTGAGAACGGCTCGGCCAGCGGATTCGACGAAGGAGCATCCGGCGGGCTTGCAGCAACCACATGCGACGACCCCGGGCTGGACTCCACTTCGTCCACGGTGAAAGCCGATCTGGCGATCCACAGCAGATGTATTTCCTCAGCGACCAGCACGGATCAGCTCCAGGCATGATGAAGCGGATATCGTCCTCTTTGGAAGGCCAAACAAAGTAGTTTCGCTTTCACAACGAAAGACACAGCGTCTTCACGACATGGCGGCGGCGGCAGCAACAGCAATACTACAGCGAGAATAAAAGTTACATCTTCTTTCTTTGCGTGAACATTTGGGCGGCATAATGCAAATCTTCCCACATCGTGATGTAGACATGTGGGGGCGTGTTAGAACGAGGCGTTTTAGGTAGGCGTGGTTGACTCTTAACTTTTATAAAGAATATCTCTTTGGATTTGAGATTTTAGTCTTTGCAACTTTACAGATCTTCTTTATGCACCAAGAGCTTGTAACACTCCAAAGAGTGTTTCAAAATTGAAATCGCATCATATGACCCCTTTAAGACATTTTTGTTGAAATCCGAGAGCTTTCTGACCCTGCATAGACAGCAACGTCAGCAGCATCACACGCATACGTCATTTACACAGAAGTACAGACAGACACAAGAATGTGTCCTATGTAAACAGCACTGAAAAATACTCCAAAATTATGATTTGTTGCATTCAAAAGTTGATTTCAAAATGCATGTACATTTTACATTGTCAAACCTGCCACAAGGGGTGCAATAGCAAACTACAGCTCAAAATGGCATTTTGTAGAGTCAGTTTTCAGTTTAAGGTCTACTATTGTCCTTGTGGAGCAGTACGACTTGAGCAGAATCAAATGTGTAGAGTATGTTTCTTGCCCGATTGCAGCGATACGAGTCTCTGGGGAAAATCACAACCTAACACAACAATCTGAGAGTTAAATCACGGCTCTAAAGAGATACTATTCCATTGACTGATTGATTGGACGGGATGCTGCCAAATGCTATATTTTTCATGCAAACAGCTCCCTCCAGCAGTGCCACACGTGAGATGTTGGCAGACTCTAATGTTTTCACGGAGAGAAGTGTCGCACTGCCACAGGGCTTCAGATGGCCATTACCCTCCTCTCATCACTGTAATGAGAACGGCTCAAAGCACTGTGACCAACAAAAAACCCAGGTGGAGATTAACGCTGGACGCCAATTTACAAAATCCTTCATCTGCTGTGATGACAAGACACATCTGTCTCTCTGGATTATGTCTCACCACCTGATTGACAGAGGGAATTATCCGTGCAATAGTTTGCAAACAAATTCACAAAGACTATAAGAACATTATGTGGTTGTACTTAATGGTTTATATGGATAGACAAAGACTAATCTGTAGTTTGAAAACCTGGCCACAGGTCAAAAACACCAAAGTCTGAAGACAGTGTGTCTCCTAACAGTAACTTCTCAAAGGTGCACATCCATCCAGATATAAACAGTCAAGGCATTGCTCCAGACCGGTTTCAGAAGTTTTATTTTTATTAATCGTGTAGAGAGTTTCTAGAAGAAAACCAAACTAAAATACACTGAAGGGCCTGAAGCCTTTTTGTTTATAAATGTAATGAAATGAAAATGGCATGAGAATATGTGTCACTCCTCCAAACTGATTTAAAGTAAAAAAAATAAAAATAAAAAAAAAAAAAAAAAAATTATTAACAAAACACAGTCTCAAATTTAATATTTTGAATCTGGATACATGCAGACACTGCCCTAATGTAATTAGTAATGATTATATTTTTTATTAGTAGTACATGGACCATAAGCATATTTTGGGTTTCAACGGGTGTTTTTAATAGCAGACCACGATTAAGTTTTTGTTAATATTTTGAATTAGATTCTATTTTTCTATTTTCTGTTTTCATTTTATTTGTAGTTTTAGAAATGTTGTTGTGTGTTTTTGTCATTCATTCAATCATTCATACAAGTTTTAGATTATAGTTTTAGGTTATTAAGATTTTTTGTTTTATTTATGTTCATATTTATTTCAGTCATGTCTTTTTGCCATTTTTATTATCAATATTTAAATGTGTCTAGATTTTATTAATATTCAGATTTTAGTTTTATGTGATTTAGTTTGAATTATTTTACTACATCAAAGTAAACAATGAGGAAAGTTGTAGCTGTTTTTTTATTTTCAGTTAAAGTTTATTTTGTTTTGAGTAATGATTTTTTTTAATAGTTTTAGTTAATGTTGAAAACACTAAAAAGGTTAATAATAACCCCGTTCTTGCACAACTCAGAACATGTTAAAATATGAAATTATTATTGTTATCATTAATTGTATTACATTTTGAAAAGAATGACAATGACTTAAGATACAAAGCACAGCATTATAGATAAGTTAAACTGGACTGCAGGTGATGGGTAAGATGCAGATTTCTCTTAAATACTGCACACAGAATCGACATGACTGTTTTGAAGACTTTAATCCTTAGATGATTAACTTTCTTGAGGTGTGTGTAAAGAGCAGCACAAATGTGCATAATGCGAGTGCGATTCAACCTTGCAGCGCTATATGAAAACACACGAGTGTGTGTTGTGTGTGAGAGAGAGAGAGAGAGAAGAGAGAGAGAGAGAGAGGAGAGAGAGAGAGAGAGAGAGAGAGAGAGAGAGAGAAAGAGAGAGAAACACAGTTTGACTACACAACTGAAAAATAGAAAAATAAGCATTTCTCCATGAATCGGTCAAACACCTTTAAAGGTTCCCTGAAATGCTTAGAAACACGCTGCATTACTCTATGTGTTGACGTCATTTTAACTGAAACAGGAAGACAGGGCGGAACATACCGAGCAGACCCGCCCACTTTTTTAAATAGCCAATAGCATTTTGTTTACATCACAGCTTGGGCCAGAGCCGTTGAGCTCCGTAAAGCCACATCTGACAGGGTATGCCAGCCACAATCTCACCCATATTGCTATAAAATATAGCATTCTGTGTAGAATTCAAATAGCTCTGATACATTTTGTGGTCTGTGTGATCCGCTCCGTGCTATCGTGTCTCTGGACCGGAGCAGAGTGTGTGTGCTAGCGTGTTTTTAGGGTGGTTAGCGTGACACAGCGCAAAACCAGACTTCATTTTTTTCCTCAATGGAAAGCATATTTACACTGTTTGAATCATTCCCTGTCCCCTATATAGTGCACTACGTGCCATTCACTGTACAGAAAATACTAATTCTGTGGACAAGTGACCGATTTCAGCCACGGCTTCAGCGTATATTTTATAGAGTAGGGAGGGCGCTTCGGATTCTAGAGAGCATTTGATTGGACAGAAAGTTTGATGAGAAGCTGAAGTATGATGTGACGTCAAAAAAAACGTTTTGGCGGAAGTGACGAACTGCAAACTTAGAATGCTTATATCTTCTAAATGCAAATTATGTCACTGTTTTGGAGCACACTGCCTTATAGATAACCTTAAGACTAACATATTGATACTAACACCCAAAAGACTTTAATTTTGATTTCATGGGGACTTTAATATCTAAAAGCTATAATAATAAAAACATAAATGTAAAGTATAATAAATGGTGGCGCAAATTCACCAGAATTTACCCAGTCAATCTGAAAACAGGCCACAGTTTTAGATAGTAGATTTAACTGCAATTGCATCTTTTTTAAACACTTCTAAACTCAAAACCACAGTGACCAGAGGAACAAACAGGTCACATGGTCTGTGGCAGTGTAAAGAGAAGTCACACACTATCTGTAACGGATCATTGAGCATTCTGACAAACCGCACAGGTTGTTTACTGGAGGATTACTAATGCCTTGATGGCTTCAGGCACTTTGGTATGTTTGAATCTGGTCAGCTCTAGAAAACTCTCTCAGCGATTAATAAAGGCGGCCTTCTGAAAAGGCGGCCAAGTGCAGAGCAGTACCTGGCGTAATATTATGAAGTATGACCATTCATTGAGATGCGACAGTGTATACAGTATGTGAACGGATGTGCACTATTGAGTTAACCTGCAGTCAGGACCATCACAAATGGCAACACTGAATGACTCCTAGAATGAAATAACGATACTGTTCTTTTAAAATATTAGTATTTACTAATTCACTTTTTTAAAAATTGGTTTGAAAAAAAAAAATCTCTACCATAATATATTGAAATGTTGGCCTTACCTGCTCGGCATGTAAATAAATATAAATAAATAAACAAACAAACAAAAAGACGTACATGCTTTGAATGAGCACTATCTTAAAATGTTGGCCTTACCTGCTCTGCAAATAAAAAAAATGAAAAAATAAATAAAAATTCATAAATAAACTATTATGAGATTTGATTTGAATATCTGATTCGTGAAGTAAATCTCCAAATGAAGAAATCAGCTATCTTGAAAGTGGCCGTACAACATTGGCCTTAAAAAAACAACAAACAACAAACAAACAAACAAACAAATAAATAAATAAAAACAAAACTCATGGGGCTTGATTCAAAATATAAAATTGACTTATGGGTGGTGATTTAAAATAAATAAATAAATAAATAAAATAAACTAATAAAATAAAATAAAAAATAGAATTAAAATAAAATTTTAAAAATGCCTATGTAAACAGTATAGCAGGAAGGCAGCTCACTAGGTTTTGGAACAGAACCATAGTTTTCCAACTACCGCCTGATGACAATATCATCTAATTTGACTTAGAAGGTCACCTGAGCATCACTGTCAGCGAGACCATGTGCCACTGAATTACATCAGGATCATATGATCACTGGTCACAAAAGGACATTTCGGCTACAGCCAAAGTGGACATCACTCATACCAAAGGCCACAGACTCCATCCAAAGCTTCTCCTGATGGTCTATCAGGAGGTCTTGGCAGATAAGACAATCCCCTCAGGCAAATGTACTTGGAGCATCACAGTGTCTCTCCGGGGATGTTTTTACTCATCCACAGCTGAACAGACTGTTCCTTTTTCATGCAGATTTTGCTAAGTGCATTTTCATCTAGGCCACGGTCTTCCTTTACACCAAACAAAACCTGCGTGTTATTTTTTGTGTGTGCACGCAGTGGCTCGGGTCCATTTTCTTGATTTAGAGACATTCTACGCCTCAAATTTGGACCACTGAAGTGCTAAAACCAGAGTAAGCATAAACCATCCTCTCTCCTTGACGGAATGTGCATGCTTTTAGGATTCATTTTTTCAGGTTCATGGCATTGTATAGCCTTGCTATGATAGCTATGCACTGTGTAACTGCGCAACCATGCCTTCAAATTCGCAACAAACGGCAGGTCATATTTCACCGTGAGATGTAACCTGCATAATGTCTGAAGCGTGTGACCTGTATTTAACGCATAATAATAACATACTGTGCAGGGTGGGAAGGGATGCAACAAATACGATGACAAAAAGACAGAAGAGTGTGGGCACCATCTCTGTCCTTGAGTTTATATAGAATAGGTGATGCAGAAAAGCATTTTCTATGAAAACGTTGCCCTGGGTCCTTGGCATTTCAGTTAAATATCTGTCTAAATGAATGTGGCCCATTAAGGACTCCAAATTCATTTATGACATGAAATTCAACCATCACCACTTTTCATGTTAAATACACAAGGGCTCTGATGGCCTGAATAAAATAAAATCTGCCCTTGAGCTGCACACTAATAAAGTATTTTATCAACACAATAGATGATTTATTTATTTATTTTTGGAAACTGACATGGTGGAAACGTGATGGATGGAAGATGTTGACAGTTTTACCGTATCTTCATTTTACAATCATAGGGGGAAAAAAACCTTTGTTTTGCTTTAACAAACACAAAATATAAAGTACAAATTTTAACTATCACACATCCTCTCCTAAAAGTTAGCAAATATAGAGAATGTGTCAAGATCTGATCTGTCAGCAAACACGGGTCACGATTTTGATATAAAAAAAAAAAAAAAGGTCAAGTGAATAGCCAAAACAAAGTTCTAAGTTCCATTCTAAAATGTGAGTTGCCCACATAGGTAGTATTTTAAGGACTTGTGTGTGCGCTCTTGACACAAAGGCTATTTCAAAATCTGGCTGGCAGAACAATGCTGTTGCATTTTAGGATACATGCTTTTGGCTATGTTCTACATTCTGTTCTGTATCCTTCATGGAAAAGGCAATCCCAGATTCCCATGCATTATGACAAGGTCAGTGGACAGGTGGTAATAAAAGGTACTAATAAAAATTTTCAAATTTATTTAAAAAGCACTACTTTATCCACTATTTGTATGTGCTATGCATGTTTAGGCTAGAGTACTGACTCATGTTAATGCCAGAAGGAAACACAATGCATTAAAGGGGTGGTTCATGTTTTTTTTCTAGGCTTGATTGTGTTCATGGGGTGCAGTCTAACATGTGTTAATGCTTTGTTTTAAAGAAAAAAAACATTATTTTTCACATAATTTACCTTAATTCCACACCGCTCTGTCCCTTCTCTGAGAAACGGGCTGATCTTTTTCTCTTTTTATGACACCCCGCCCTCAGAAATAGGCGATGGGCTCTGATTGGTTAGCTAGCCCAGTGTGTTGTGATTGGCTAAACCACCTCTAGTGCACGTCCCTTTGCTGCCTTTTCCCGAGGGCGGGGTTTATCTGGGTTTGTGATGTCACGAACCCGGGAAGTAACTCGTTGTAGTCCCTACAAGCTGTTTTTGTAGGCATTAAACTGAAAGAATTTTAAAAGACAATATATCCGTTTGCATTGAACTTTCAGCTTTGTAACTTTGCATAAATTGTTTATGCTCAAACAGCAACATTACACACTAACTAACGTTAAAAAAGTGAAATCGCAATCAACCAAACCTTTTAAAAACTTTTGAACAGGATGACGTTTTCTTCTTTACTTATATGATATATAATATATATATACTGTACTTATATATATTTTTGTATTGCCATTCAGAAGAAACAGAGTAGAGCCCTGCCACGGCCTCAAATTTACTCCCTAGCCTGGCCTGGCCAGAGACGTTTAAGCCCTAGCCCGGCCGTGCCAAAAGCTTATCAGGAATTACCGGCCCGGGCCCGTCTTTTTTTCCCCTTCTCCCAAAACAGCTTATACTACTGTTTCAGCTATTAAAATAGTTCAGTTTTGTATGTAATAGCAAAGTGATTATATTTTGTTTCGTTTTTTTATGAAGTTAATTTAAAAAAACATTTGGAGCATTTTTTGCTCGCTATATAGAAGTTTTTTTTTTTTTTAAGTAACGACCAAGCAGCCAGCGGCAGACAGTGAACTGATCATAGCCTATGTTTGATCAATTCAGCCTTCTCAAATCATCACAACTTGCCTAATAAAATATATAGCTATAAACGAAAACACGATGCGCTTTCTGCCGTCTCTTCTTCAACAGGAGTGCTTCACAAAAATGAAACGAAACTCAGCGAATACATGCCTCACAGACATGACACATATATCTATATATAGCTTTAAATTACTACTTAATGAAATAAAACAAAACAAATCAAAAACTCTTTCATTATAATTATAATCCGTAAAGATGCACTTCTCTAATGAGGAGATGGCGAGTCAGGATAGACAACTTCATCCTTGCGACACTGACTCAGAAAACACGAGTTTATGATAAATAACTCAAATATCTGCTTACTATTTCCCCCTGTCACATTTATGGTAATTACTTTTGCTGGTGCTTTGCGGCAAACTTAAGCCTATTGATTGCATTTGAACGCAGAACTCTTCAGCTGTGCTGACGGCACGCACCATGCTGCTGCTGCAGGACACTAAACACCGTCGAGCCGCTAGCACGGTCTCGTGTTGTTTCCACCAGCGCGGCAATTCTTTTCATCACTAATTGATGGATGTCTAAAATATAAAAATAAGGAGAAGCCTAAAACAGGCCCGAGGCCCGGCCCGCGTCTGAACTATGATGTGAAAATTGGCCCGAAGCCCGGCCCGAGGGGCGTAAAAAAGTCGGGACCCGTCGGGCCCGGGCTGAAATGCAGGGCTCTACACAGAAGATACTTACATGTTTCCCAGAAGACAAAGTACAGTACAATTTACCCTGATCTTCAAATTCAAAAAAGTTTTCTTAATGAATCGGGTTTCCTTCTGGAGCATCAGTGAATGTTTGAACTGTTTGTAATAGTTGCGTATGAGTCCCTTAGTTGTCATCAGTGTGAAAATGAAGGGTTCAGATATGCAAAAGAAGACGGAAAACCAAAGAATTGCTGGACCTGGAGGATTTTTCTGAAGAACAGTGGGCAGTTTAACTGTATATATAATTTTTCAGTGAAGATGCTGCCTTAGAAGCTCACTGGGTTTTTAGAACAGCGCTATGATGTTCTCCGCTCTACTCCATAGAGAACTGACCTTTAAATGAAATGTGACGCGGCGCTAAACCGCTGCGGGCGATGCTAATGAAATTTAGTCCCACTTCGACTTTAAGTCCTGATCAAAAATGGCAAATACTGAAAGCATGGTAGAGACGACAGCATATATCTTTTCTCGTGCTTGAAAAAAGAAAGTGTCTACAGCATCCTGCAAATTAAGAATTAGCTTTCAAAGCTTATTCAGACGGTCTCTAATTGACATTGCTGAAAATGAGATGCTAATGATTTGATACAGAGCAGAAAGTCAGCATTAGTATCTGATCACAGAAGCTTGGGTTTCACATTGATGATGGTGTTGAATGTGAAGATAATATTATCATTAACATACATGAATTAAATGTTTAAAGAAAAGTTTTCAATTAAAAAACATTAAAATAACAATTACGCTTTCGGCCATATTTAAATCCTATAATTTTTCTACCATCAAAGGAGCATTTCAAGTACCACCTAATGCCCACAGCAACTACAGCCAAGTCACCTCATCAACTCAAAACTTACCCACTGCAGGCAGCACAGAATGAGACAGAGTCTGTCAAACAGGACTCAAATTTGCATTTGAAAACAGCTTATATCGAGCACAACAGAATACAGGGTCAAAATCAAAGAGAAGCAACTGAAAAACTGACTGACAGATTATTGTGGACTGTAGGATTGTGATCAAAGATATGGAAAGGAAATGAAAATATATTGACTCTGAAAGCCACTTTTGAATCTAAATCGAATTCTGCCACAATAACATCTTGGTAAAACTTTTTGGTAACTTTATTTAACTAAATTAGCTAACATTAATAGATGCATTAGAAGTACGTTTCATTGTTCCGTTTAATTTCAACATTTATTAACGCATTATTAAAATATAAAGTTGCATGGGAATATTATTGAAAGGAACAGTTGTATTTTTATTAAGTAATGTTAACAAATATGAATAAAAACTGTAACAAATGCATTGCTCATTAACTAATTTTAACAGATGGATCTTATTGTAAAGTGTTCTATTGTAATGTGTCTTAAAATATCTTCGTATTTTATCTGAATAAAATGTGATATTTGTACTCAATTTAAATGAATTAGATTTTTTTTTTACTTTTAATAATTCATTATTTTCTTAAAGGATTTAGTTAAGTTAAAGAGAATTAAACCTAATTTTCTTATCCTATTGGCTGAAAATCTGATTTGAAATCGTCTGGCAAGAGGCTAATAACACCACAGAAACCAATAGAAATGAAAAAAAGAGTTGAAACATCTCATGACCGTCTGTGTGCTGTGAACACAAGCTTCAGCAACCACTCACAAACCTCAGTGACTATGCTGTGCCTTGTAAGGCAATGCTAAGTAACCTCTTTATGGCTTTGTTATCCTTCTTTTTTCTGCTTGCTGTACACTCTTAAAAATAAAGGTGCTTCAAAAGGTTCTTCACAGCGATGCCATAGAAGAACCATTTTTGGTTCCACAAAGAACCATTCAGTCAAAGGTTCTTTAAAGAACCATCTCTTTCTTACCTTTTTATAATCTGAAGAACCTTTTTTCACCACAAAGAACCTTTTGTGAAACAGAAAGGTTCTTCAGATGTTAAAGGTTCTTTATGGAACCATTTAGACAAAAAGGTTCTTCTATGGCATCGTGAAGCACCTTTATTTTTAAGAGTGTATATTAGTCATGAGATTGCATAACTAACCCACAGAAAACTTCCACCAGAACACATGCCTCTTATATATTGCAAAAGTCACCTAATGAGGCAGACAGTGCCTGTGGCTCTTCCACCATCGTCAATGTAATCGCCGCTGACATCACTTCCTGTTTTCTCAAAGCACGTATTGGCTGATCCAACATACCTCAGTAAACACAGACAGACAAAAAGATCACCTGAAGAACGCACTTTTTGCCTCTTCAGCTAAATCACTGTTCCTTATACACAATTTGAGTCCATCCATTCGCATGTTCATTTAGCACAATATGATCAACGATACGCTTCAAAGGTCTGTGTATGCTTCCAGTCACTTATTAACAAAGAAATTCGTGTTCCTATCTCCCTCATTACAAACTCGATCAGAGTCTAATGCATCGCTCAGAGGCCCAGATGACAAGTGCAGTGTCAACACTGAGAGATGATGAACATGAGCTCAGAAATATCACAAATATGGCGGAGAGAGAAAGAGCTGGACTGATGGACCCACATATATGGGTGAATCTTATTTCATCAAGAAATCAAAAGAAGGGAGATATTATACTTTGTATAAAGAAAATTAAGCCTGATTTTCATGACATTATTGGCATTATTTCATCACAATTAAGCCTATGTTCTTGATTACTAAATGTAGCAAATGTAAAATAAAAAATCTCATTCTAATTACTGTAATGTAAGATTTATTTATTCTTTCTCTTTAAGTTAAAAACGAAATTACATTACAGAACCAAAAAGCCAGGTTTATTATAGTCAACTAAAACTACAATAAAAACTATAGATAAGTAAATAATATATACAATAAACATTGTTTAAAACATTAAATGAATAAAAATTAAGTAAAATAAAATATATACAACTTTTTCAATATTTTGTTAAACTTGATGTATTACAATAACTAAAAATTAATAAACATAAAATAACATATCTCTGTATATACTGTATGTATACATCTCTTTTGTTAATATATATGGGTCAAAGACGAAAAACGGTTAAAGCATAAAAACAATAAGTGTAATACTGCTTTCAATTGTTGTTGTTTTTCCCCAAAATATTTTATAAGTTTTCTGTTTAATTTAATTGCAATTGTGTTTTTGTTTTTCCGAGCAAAAAATAAATATCATACATTTTTCCCAGATTTACAGAAGAGACCCACTAAAATGTCATTCAATGTAACAATCTTGTCAGGCATATTTACACCAAAACTCAATTTATGACACATTAAGAGACTAATTACTTTCACCCCAAATACTAATTAGTTGTAATTTTACATTTTTTAAATTTGCCACTATCCTAGGTTTTGCCCAATTGTCAGTAAGAATTTTTTACTAATTTAAAACCCAATAAAATGTAATATACTCCCTTATTCTTTTATATATTTTAATATGTTCATGTCAGAATAAGCATGTTGTTTGAATTTTTACATAAATATTGTGTTACACTGAATGACAATGTAACATCATTTCAACCAAACTTTGACATTTTATCCTCCAAAAACTTATTTAAAACATTAAAAGTAGACACTTTACTTGCATTTAATGTGCTTTCTATGGACATAAAATCACTTTTGTAAATTTCTTTTGATGCGGACATCTTAATATCTTTGACCCATATATGTATATAAACAAAAATGACAAAAACACAACTTAACTAAAATTACAATTTATACAAAACTACTCAACTTCATATAAAACAAAAACTGAAAAAAAAAAATACTGTTTTTCATTTTAATTGAGATTGGCTGTTAGCTACAGTATAAAATAAAATTACATCAACTATAAAATCTAACTCTAAATAACATAGAATAAGGGACTGCTTAAATGTCGTGAAAATAAGGTCAACATGCATAATAAGATCAACAGAGTATGAAGCTGTATCTGAATGGAGGCCTTCACGTGGATAAAAGGGTTATTAGAAGGTCTGGAGGCATTGAAATAAAACACATTTCATGACAAGTTCTTAATAAACCTCAAATAAAGCCATCATGAGTGTTGAATGTTAGTCGCAGCACATTAAAATACCATACAGACACTAAACACATAAGCAGCAGCAGCACAGGGCTGAAACAGGGCTGATTCATTCATCATGAGCAGGTCACCATGGCTGGCCATCTACTGTATCTATACACTCATTTCACTGGACTTGAGTTGGCAGCTTTAGTTCAAGTTTCCAGCAAGCTATATCTGGAATACATTATTATTTAGGTCATCCCACAATAAAGAAGCTATCCTTGACTTAATTACCCAATTCTACAACTGTCCAATTCCCTATTCCCAACTCTGCATGATAGCACTGAACTATGTTATGTTTGGTTCTCATCCTAAATATGCACAAATAATCTGCTCTATAAAAATAAAAACAATAATAATTATTATTATGGTCATTGTTGTCGTAGTAAAAAACTGATAAAAATTTACTAAAACTTTAAATATATAAATATATATAACATAAAAACTAATTCACAACTTAGTGAAAATTTATAGTAGGACATAAAATACACAAGGGATGGAAGGTGTGAATATTAGCGATTTATTACCAGTTATTTTAAATAATAATTAAATAACTACTAATAGTACTTTTGACAAATCTTTTAAATCTAATTAATATACTATATGTATATATTTTTTTCAAAATTACTATCACTTTAAGGGTGAAACTTGGAAAGTCTGAAAACCATTCAAGTGCACCTTGTTTAGGCATGAACAAAATATACAAGTAGTATGTTTATGTCCAATGGAATGTCTTGTAGTTACGGTATAAGATACAGCTGGTTGCCATGGCTATAGTTTACCTGAGGTCCGTCTCTGAGACCGTCCTCTGGGTCACGCCCTCTTCAGACGCCTCCTCCAGCTCCGCCTCCTCTCTGTCTACACTATCTGTCTGTCTCCTCAGCTTTCCTGCCCTCCCCCCTCCTCTCTTCCTCCCTCTGTCCTCCTCTAACCCTCCTTCCTCCTGTTCCTCCTGTAACGCCTCCCCAACCGACTCCTCCCCCTCCCTGGAGAGGCTCCGCCCCTGCACTGCATTGCTGTGGGTGTGGCTGGCAGAAGTAGAAGCAGAGGTGCAAGCAACATGCAGAACAAAAATGAAGCACAGTATAGGTGTCAACACTACTTGAATGTAAACAGTAAAGTAATGATGAATGAATGACAACACAAAAAAATAACGCAATGCAAACAGTAAAAACAACAGAAGCCAGACAGTAAGCACATAAAACAGAACAAAATGTATTTCACAGCTTGCAGAACTTAAATATTCACGTCTAGTATGTTATATGAGAGTGCGCTAGGTTGCTGGAGATTATTTGCTAGCATTTCAGTAAATGTAACTTTGTGTTGACTGACATGGAGCGAATTATGAAAATGTCGGACAACAGACAAACGCTATGAAAGTACACTGCCGTTCAAAAGTTCGAGGTCAGTACAATATTTTTTGAAGAAGTCTGTTATGCTTACCAAGGCTTCAATTATTCGGTCAAAAATACAGTAAAAACAGTAATATTGTGAAATCTTATTACAATTTAAAATAACTTGTTTTCTATTTGAATATATTTTAATATGTGATTTATTCCTACGATGCAAAGCTGAATTTTAAGCATCATTACTCCAGTCTTCAGTGTCATTCTATATGCTGATTTGCTGCTCAAGACACATTTCTTCCTATTATCAATGTTTAAACCATTTGCCATTTCATATTTTTGTGGAAACATGATATGTTTTTAAGGATTCTTTGATTGAATGAAGAGCATTTATTTAAAAGAAATCTTTTGTAACATGTAAATGTATTTACTGTCAATTTTGATCAATTTAATGTATGCTTACTGAATAAAAAAAAAAATCTAACTGACCCCAAACATTTGAAAGGAAGTACATATACAATTGAAAATGTGATGACTGTAAAATGTATAGTCTGCATTGATTTGGAGCCAAACTCACCTAAACTGAACCCAATCCTGAACGCCCTTAGACCCAGAAAATGATGAAGCCTACAGAGCTGCTGGTTCTCTCAGGCCATGTACACACTGCAGCTAAATATGATCATCACTCATTTTCTGAGTGCTTAATCCTGTTCTGCACACAGCAGGTATTTATAGGAGTGATAACCACATTCTATAACCAAATGAACATCTGGAAGATTCAGATGCGAGATACGTCTTGACCCATTCGCAAATTTGGATACCAGTTTAGCACATACTTACATCCAAAGCGACTTACAAATGAGAAACATAACAAGCAATTCATTACAGAGCCAACAATATTTATAGCACTGATGTAGATTTCAATTTTCATGTAGTCAGACTAATATTTTGGCTAAGAACTGTCCACTTTAACTGAAAGAGACTGTTTGAAGTGACCAAGCACAGTCAGTTTTGTTTTTAGAAGCCATTTAAGACATTTAAAGGTTGGAACATTAAAATTAATGTTCATAATGCAGTAAGTATTGATTATTTCACCTATGAATTGCTTTGAATTTCAATTTAACTTGCTTGCATTCAAATTCAAATTCCGCATTCTGTGTGCATTCTCTATTCAAATTCAGGAATGAAACTGGAATAAGGCATTTTCAGTTCTGAATGGTGCATAAACTGGGTAAATAAGACTACGTTTCTGGGTGGACTGGTAAGGCAGTTCCTAGAAGCAGGTCAATGAAATTAAAACGGCAGGGTTTTGGATAGCTTTTGCTAGTTATGTGTGCAATATGCATATGACGGTCTATGAACGAACGGTGGGTGGTATGAGGGCATGAGGCTGAGACTAAACATGGTGCCTCGGTTTACTAATAACTGCCAAATGATAATGTTTTTTCCAGCATTGTTGTTATTGTTCGCTAAAACTGAATCTAAAAGTATTAAACAATAACTTTTAAATGATTTTAGATATTGAAATAAAACTGAAACATAACAAAATATAAATATTAGATGAAAAATTGTAATTAAAAAAAACGGATATAAAGTAGTAAGAACTAAAATTGCTAAAACTAAAACAGAAATAAAAATAAAGCTAAATAGAAATATTAAAACAAACAAACAAAAACAAAAAATAAATAGAAATGACAAAATCACATAAAAGATAATTAAATGAAAAACAAACTATTAAACTATTATTAACTATTAGTTAAACTATTGTCATCCATGTTTCTTGTTTACAGCCAGGAGACGGCACAACATGAGGAATTCACTCCTGCAAATAAATGCGGTAACACAGTATGTACATGGCCTCAAAGAACAGCCCTCGCTGTGGACTATACCTGGACTAAACTGTAACGCACAGGTTTGACAGTGATCCTGAATCGAGAAGAGGCCGTCTCACCTGATCTTGCGGCTGCCCCGCGGCCGTTCTGATTGGACTGAGATGTAGCTCATGCTGCTGAATCGAGACGCACTGCTGGTTCTCGACACAGCGGACACGTCGCTCACATCACTGTCCGAAGACTTGGCCGAGAGGTTTTCTCCCCGCTGAGGATCCCTGCCCGAACGCTGCAGAACAAACACAACACATGCGGTCAGGTGCTTACAGACAACAAACAGAAAATACAGAGGGGTTAAAGGGGTTAAAGGGCTTAGAGGCGAAGTGGCGCTTTCTTTTTCACTTATCTGACCAATAGCAAATGGGGAGAAGAGCAAAAATTACGGTAATTTGAAACTATTGTTACTTTTCTATGCATTACTTCCATGCTAGTGGCACAGCCATTTCACACAAAGAGCGAGCTTAATTAAAATATATACAGTGAATTAAAATAATGAATGATAATAATTAAAAAACAATAACAACAGCAGCAATAATAATAAAAAAAATAAACAAACAACACAAAAATATAGTAAAACAAATTGAAATGAAATGTAAATATAATAATAATAATAATTAATTAATAATAATAAAAATAAATTAATTAAAAATAAATAATAAATAAAATAAAAATTTATTTAAAATATCAACAAACAAACAAACAATAATAAATACAAATAAAAAACAATAACAAATAAATAAAAAATGATTCATATAAAAATAAATACATGAAATAATACTAATAATAAAATTCAAAAATAAATTCGTGAGCATTCCTTAAGCTCAAACTGTACAATATGGGTTTGTTTCCCAAGGAATGCATGAACTGATAACATGTTTACCCTGAATGCAAAGTAGCTTGTTTTGGATAAAAGCACAAATACATAATTTTAAACAATTTTTTTTTTAAGTACCCTAAAAAAGACAACAAGCATCATTAAAATGAAAAGCCACTGCGTTTACACTAAGGAATTCCTGGCTATTCTCTCTTGGATAAACATGGAGAGGTACAGTATTGTGGGATCTTGTGTAACATTTATTTATAAATTGCTCATGGCTCGCTATGCTGATTATAAACATTATGTCCTAAATGGCGCCTCTATCAGACAGACCAAACAAACCGAGTCTTTACCTGCTTTTAATAGAATCCTGCAGAACTCATGGGCCTGTACAATGCTTTTCATACCACACACTTAAAAGGATACAATGGGAAGGCGATATGGCTGTATATGGCACTGAATCTCAGCACAATGTTTTGTGTACACAAATACTAATGTATATCCTGAACAGAGACCCTAAACCTGGAAGACTATATAGACCTATAAAAATTTCACAACTGCGGGAAGTGGGTTACCAAACACACATCATGTTTAATCTATGATCACTTAAGTTTAAATAAGCAATGTGAATGGCTAAAAAGTGCTCTGCTTTTCTGACTACCTGGACTTAGATTAACTTAGTTAGCTAAACTAAAAGCTACAAGCAAAAAGTAGCTAGCTAAACTGATGCTTTTTAAGGGGGTTAAAGAAGAGCTTGGAAAATACAATAAAATAAAAGGATATAAAATAAAATATATACACGTACACAAGCATGCATATATTTTAAGATTAATAAATCAAAACAAAAATGACCTTGTCTATGTGAACATTAACATTTTTTAAAGGGAGAGTATTTAAATAAAAATAATTATTATTCAAGCAACCAGGAGTATTATTTCACTGTGATGATCTCAAGTAGCGTGATTGCAACTTAAACAGTTAAATTGATTCAAAATACAAATATTACGACTAGAAAACAAGAAAACACACTCATTTATCTAACAGAGTTGAAATGAGTGATGAACAGAAGCATTTACTTACATGAACTATAGTATAACCATTTGAATCATTTAAAAAGCACATTTAAACCACATTTACTTGCCTTGTGGTAGTCCTGTTCCAGTCTGGAGTCTGAGCCCGTTCCCTGTTTATACTTGTTCATCTTCAGTTTCATCTGCCGCGTCCGCTCCTCAACATCCATAGCACCTATGGATCACAGCAGACGTGTTTGGAAGGTTGTTGAAAAAGTGCCTCACTAATGAAGCGTCTGAATGATGTGGAATGGTTTATAAAGAAATCTTTCCCATCTACAACAGTAATGCACAACGCTGAACTAACAGCGCTAACTAACATTATTCATGAGGTGTTTCATACAATGTAGTATGATAACAGCTAAAAGTTTATTGGGGGAACTAAAATGTTAAAGGGTTAGTTCACCCAAAAATGAAAATTAGCTTGTGTTTTACTTACCCTCGAAGCATCCTAGGTGTATATGACTTTCTTCTTTCAGATGAATCTAGTTAGAGTTATATTAAAAATTGTCTTTGATCTTTCAAGCTGTTTAATGGCAGTCAGCGAGTGTTGCAATTGAACAGTCCACAGGTCGTCAAATAAAGCGTGCGCATTCATAATAAAACGTGCCGCAGACGGCTCCGGGGTGAATAAAGGCCCCCTGTAGCGAATCCATAAGTTTTTGTAAGAAAAATATCCATTATTTAAAAAAGTAATAAACACCTGTTCTCGCACTCCGGTACTGTATACCCGGAAGAAGTTCGGCGGATGGCGTAGCATGTCTGCGTTGCGTGATTAGTGACGAACGCGGATATTTTCTTTTTGTTTTTTCTTTTGTTTTGTTTGTTATGTAGGAGGGTGAGAACAAAAAAGCAGAAAGCACCCGGTGCATGCGATTAGAGAGTACAAACCGGGAAGATTGAAAAGAGAAAAGTCGGGGATTTCGAGTATGTAGGACAGGAGGGAGGGACGTGCGTTTCCGTTGGCTAAAGTAAGGAAACTTTGCGGTCCTGTTGCTCCTATATAGCAAAGCTCGCGAGACTGTAGCATAGTCGCAGAGGTCGGTGGAGCGGCGGTGGCTGCGATAAGTGCTGGGAGCATCCGCGCAGGGACACAGCTTGCGGGGGTGTATGACAGTCAGCGGAAGTGAGAGAAAAGTGTTTATTACGTTTGAAATATGGATATTTTTTTTACAAAAACTCATGGATTCGCTACAGGAGGGATTTTATGTGTCACCCTCGGAGCCGTGAGTGGGGTGAGGAACATTATTATGAGAATGGCGGCAAGCTTTGATTTGACGAGCTGTGGAGCGTTCAACGGTTGCGCAGAACACTAGACGATGACTGCGATGGGTAAATACAGCGTGAAAGATTCAAAGACAAGTTTTGTAATCTAACTCCGACTGGGATTCGTCGAAGAAGGAATAAAGTCTATGCACCTAGGTATGCCGGAAGGGTGAGTAAAACACAAGCTAATTTTCATTTTTGGGTGAACTAACCCTTTAATTACCATCTGAGCATATGAGACATCTGTCTGTTTAAAACCAAACTGTCCATCAAAAAAAAAAAGCTTCATCGAAATGCTTGCTACCATTATTAAAGAAGCTGGTGTGTAAATTTCTCCACACATTTTCATACTGTAAATCATGCAGCACGGAGAAGAAAAAAATATATCAATAAAATTATTGTAGCAAATTACAGAGGGGACAGTACAGTCAAGAAGCTAACTAATCGTTTTTAGGTATTTTTATGAGAGTCTGCTTGTGTAATAAACTCTTCACAAGTCACACAAACCTGACACACACTTTAACGCAAAATGTTAAAGAATCATTCACTATTAACAAATCAGAGCATAAAATAAATTAAGTGCATGTGCAAAGTTCAATTAAATTATTTTGTGGTATATTTTAGTGTTTAGTATCATTTAGTACTAAATACATTTTCCGCCGGTTTCACAGAGAAGGCTTAAGCCTAGCCCTAGACTAAAGTGCAAGTCTGAGCTGTTTCAACTGAAAGAAACTTGCACTGACTGATCTTAAAATATATCAGTGTCTGTCTCAAGATGCACACCAGTAATATGTTTTTCAAAGGCACGTTTATAAAAAATGACTTAAATGTCCTAATTGAACTATGGCCTAATCCTGGCTTAGGCTAAACCCTGTGAAACTGGGCCTTAGTGTTCTAAATGTTTTTAGTATGTTATGTGGTCGCTCTTAAATGGTTGCTAGGATGTGTTATGAGACAGTAGCATGTTTTTATGCAGTGCTAGGGTGTTTGGTGGGTTTTTAACATGTTATTTGGTCACTAGGGTAAGCAGTTACAAGGGTATTCTAGGTTGTTTTCAGCATGTTACTATACAGTTTCTAGGGTGGTTCCTTACTGGCCCGAGTCTCTGTAATACTAAGACTAATACTGAGACTAATTTTGGTGAAAAGCACAATTTGATGTTTGTTTCGTATAGCAAAAAGTCATATAAATGTCTGAAACCTTTCCGACTGCAAGGCAACAAGCTACAACTAAGCAGCCCATTTGCACAAGCAACTACAAGAACTACACCCGTCTTTGTCGGCGCAGGTGCCATAAATGTCATTAGCAATTTTCTCTTTCCAATAGCAATTGTGCTGTTAAGTAATTAACATGTTCAGCAAATTACCCAATGATTAGTGCTCTCAGAATCATTAGATTAATTTGATTTAATTGCAGCGCTATAGTGAAGTTCATACATGTAGGATATTTTTTAGCTTAAAGCCACCTTCACAACTGAAATCACATTCAGAAAGCTTTGCAGCATGGGAAACCTTCCTCAAAGTTTAGATATCTGCAATGCCAAAACCATACAACACACTTCATTCTCTAAATCCTCGGATTGCTTTAAAGTGTCAAAGAGAGATTGGGGGGGGGGGAGGGGGACACCATTAAAAGAAAGGATGAAAGTTGATGCAAATAAAACTGAAATTGACATTAACACCTTCTGAAAATAGCTACGATGTGATATATCTGCACTTATGCTGTCATGAAGCCAGCTTCATTAGCTCAAGCCATAACAAAGAACGCGTTCAGGAGGTAAAAAATCCCATTCCTGTTCTCCATAGAGAAATTCATTTTAAACAACAAAGTAGTGTGATTTCACAGCAAACAGTAACTCCTACTCGACTATGATTTGAATAAAGAAACTAGGTGAATAAAACACTCATAAAAAAAAAGGGTGAAGGATGAGAAGAAGTGATGAATTAAAAGCCAGTGAAGACAACCAACCAGCCCAGAAAGAGATGGTGTTCGCTTTCATGCCCAGCCAGCATTTACTCCTCTATGGTTTTTACACTCATTACAACATAGAAAAATGATAACAGCTACTGTAGATTTGAATAGATTTAACTGTGTACTGCAGTGCAAACTGGTAATGGTTGAATCTCACAAAGCGTGTCAAAAAATGTCCAGCTCTATATACACAATATATGTAAAAGTGTATTCTAATTGATACAGTATTCCGTTATTCATATTATGCTTTCTATATTATGTTGAATGCATATGTATAATTTTTTATGTATAATAATTAATTTAAAAAATAATGTTTTCATTATTAAATATAATTTACTAAAAGAAAATAAGCCTATTACATATATTTATATAATATATATATATATATAATAATAATATATATATACACACACCCACACACACACATGTATATCATTTTTTTTTTACTATTAAGGTATTTTGCACCGACAGTGCCCAAATCTCATTACTTAAATCAGTTCTAATTTTTTCTTTTGAATTGGAGGGGAAACATATGGAAACTTGTTTCTGCTACTGAATTAAACATAAAAAAGCTAAATAATGGTTTATTTTCTCACACTGTTGTTTTCACAATATTGCAAGTTTACATCTTGGAATTCTGACTTTTTTCTCAGAATTGCGCACTTTAAACTATCAACTGTGAGTTATAAAGTCAGAACGGTGACTCGCAATTGTGAGAAAATATCAGAATGGTGAGCTTTTTTCCTCAGAATTGGACTTTATGAATCACAATTCTGAGAAAAGAAGTAGGAATTACGGAATATAAACTTGCAAGCTGCAATCATCTATTTTCTTTTTTTATACCATGTACGGAAACAAGCTTCCATTGAAAAGACATGTTCTTTGTGAGATTAACCCTAATATTCACACTGCTCACTGACCTGCTGGAATATCCATTAGCTAGTCTAAGATTCTCTAGATGACAAATCAGTTTTCATTTTTGGGTGAATTGTTCCTGAACGAGGGGTGGGTGGGGAGGGCGACAGAAACAGAGAGGAGCTGGGGAAACGCGCGGTGGAGGAAGCAGGGAGAGAAAGCAAAGCAGGGGAGATAAGCGACCGACCGTGAGTTTGTGTGTGGGGGGGGGGGCGAGGGGGGGGGGGGGGGAGGGAGTCGTTCTTCTGGGCGGGAGGGGGGGGTGAGGGGTGAGGGGGGCGCAGTCACGGGGGGAAAAAAGGCAGGAGGGGACAGACAGACAGACAGAGGAGAGGGGTGTGAGAGGAGGTATGCAGAAAGAAGGACGAGAAACCAGAGGCAAAAACACACGTGATGGAACACATCAACAACACCACCACAAACAACAAAAACACCACACAAAAAATGAGGGAAACACATGACAAGCAGATAAAACCCACAAACACAAGTTTCAAGGTCCATGATACAAAGAGAAAAGATCATTAAAAAAGAGAAAATCAAAATAAAATCGCAGTTCAGAGGGAAAAGTCCTGCTTCAAAACAAACCCTGAAACACTAGAGGAATGTTAATAGAACATGCAGTCAGGAATGAAGAAAAAAAGACCTGTGGAAAGAAAAGAGGATAGAAGAGAGAGAAGGAGGACAGTCTCCACAAATCCTGAAGAGAAATAACCTTCATTTGACAAGACCAGGTCCTGACGCCAATCAGATGTGTTTTTAGGGACATTTGGATGCTACACAACACTCACAGATATGCTACAATATCAAAGCAAAATAACAACACCCATTCATTGCACAAAATGATTGTCACACTCCAGGTGATTCGAAGTCTTGCAGTCATTTTCTTGCAGTTCATTTGTTTAAAGCAGTACTTTGAAATGTAACATCTGATTGGTTTAGTTTAGGGTCAGTAAGATTATTTTTTTAAAGAAATTAATAGTTTTATTCAGCAAGGGCACATTAAATTAAAAATACAGACTTTTGTGGACAATTTTTTCCCCCAAAATATGAAGCAGAACAACTGTTTTCAACATTGATAATAATAAGAAATGTGTCTTGAGCAGCAAATCAGCATATTAGAATGATTTCTGAAGGATCATGTGACACTGAAGACTGGAATAATGATGCTGAAAATTCAGCTTTGATCACAGTACACTCTTAAAACTAAAGGTGCCTCACGATGCCATAGAAGACCTTTTTGTCTAAATGGTTCCATAAAGAACTTTTAACATCTGAAGAACCTTTCGGTTTCCACGAAGGTTCTTTGTGGCGAAAGAAGGTCTTTCAGATTCTAAAAAAGGTAAGAAAGAGATGGTTCTTTAAAGAACCTTTGACTGAATGGTTTTTTTGATGAACCAAAAATGGTTCTTCTATGGCAACGCCATAAAGAACCTTTTAAGCACCTTTATTTTTAAGAGTGTAATAAATTACATTTTACAATATATTCAAATATTCAATTAAATTGTAATATTGTTTCACAATATTACTGTTTTACTGTATTTTTGATCAAATAAATGCAGCCTTGGAGAGCATAAGAGACTTCTTTCAAAAACATTTTAAAAAAATCATACCAACCCCAAACTTTTGTGTGGCAGTGAACAAAAACACTAAATCAAAAACCCCTGACAGCAGTTTTATCATTGGTGGCCACTGAGTTGTTCTACCATTACTGACCCTGCTTTAGACACTCCGATTTGACCAAAACAAATTTAAATTAATAAACAAAAATGCTTTCTTTGCAGCTAGAGTGGACAGTCTGCAGGTATTTGTAATGTATATCATCTGCAGCAATGCATAATGCATCACACCATGAATGATGCATAAATCTCTAAATGGCCACGAGTTTTATCAAATTAAACTTTAATACAGTCACGTCACATCAGAAGCGGTCGCAAGTCGCTCATTTCACCTTAAACAATGAACTGACTGAAACTGCACTACAAATTGCTGTCACTTCCCATTTACTGTAAGCATGCCAAAGCTAAATGCATCTACCTTAAAGAATATTTCACACACACAAAACACTATAGTTAATCTGACTACAAATAAAAAAACAAATAAAGGTTCTTTATTGGCGTTGATGGTTCTATGAAGAACCTTTAACATTCATGGAACCTTTCCACTCTGCAAAAGGTTCTGTATAGCGGAAAAAGGTTCTTTAGATTGTTAAAAATGTATTTAAAACTAAGAAAAATAATGGTTCTTTGTAAGAACTGCTCACTGAAAGTGTCTTTGAGGAATTAAAAATGGCTGGCATCACTGCAAACAAAAAAAAAATAACCTTTTTGGAACCTTTATTTCTAAGAATGTAGTGAGAACTTCCTACACTTTACTCATCTCTGAATCACCCACTGGTGAAAAGTGTCCTGCTGATCCAGTTTAGCCCTATAGCCCAGAATCCTTGTTTAGATCATTTGTTCAGTGCTGGTTTAGAATCTTTTATAATGGCTCTGGAGTCTAAGGCCACTTTGCACTAATTGGACACCCTCCTCCTCTCCATATTCAAATTCTTTATCCATGTCTTCACAGAGAACACAGTCTGCTGATACGGTTAATTTTTTTCTCAGTTCTTCATTGTTCTCTTGAGCTGTGCTTTGATTCGCCGCAGCATTAATCATGCCACGACCCTGCATGCATGATCTTGTGTTCCCAAGCACATTTTGTATGCATTAATCACCCTCAAGATGATGCCATTCCACACAGACGGATGCACTGATGGAACATTCATTAACCGGACCTGATATGGACCCTGTTAACCCCCCCAACACACACACAACCATCTTATCAGAAAGCTATTCTGGACCGAGATCCTGAGAGCAAGACAAACGCTGTTCTGCTTTGCCACCGACGATGCTCCTCTCATTGTCGTCTCATTTGCATTTAGCTCAATAATACATTAAATACAGTGATGCAGTGCACATTTCTTTCATATCATCTTTCAAAAAAGAAAATAAAAAAACATTTTCAGAGCAAAAGAAACATAAAATGCACATTAATTTAATCCACATCTCCAGCATTTTAAGAAAGTTTTTTTTAGATTTTTTTTGGAACATACACTACCATTTCATTTTTTATTTTATTTAATTATTTTTTTTAAGAAATTGATACTTTTATTCAGCAAGGACACATTAAACTGACAGTAAAGATACTTACAATGTTACAAAAGATTTCTATTACAAATAAATGATGTTCTATTTTTAAATATATTACAATGGAAAGTTCTTTTTTTAATTGTATAAATTAAAAAAATGTATAAATTATTTATTTAATTGCATAAAAGACCAAAAGATTCTTTCAAAACGACCTCAACTGTTTGAATGGTAATGCATTATTTATTTATTTTGACTAAAAATAACTAATCAATAAATTGCATTTATGATGTTTCTTGAAGGAAAAGATAGAGCTAAACTACTGTGATTTATTTATCTAGACTAAAATTATAGATGATTTTTATTTTATAACTAATTTGGTTTTGGATGTAAAAGCAACCAAACAGTGTGTTTTCTTTAATGTATAATTTACGGGTGGGTTTATCGAAAATAGTTGATATTACAATAATAGATGGGTGTGGAAAAACCTAATAATTCAAATAAATACACAGCAGTGTCAGTCCATGACCGTCTGTATAGAAAACCTTGTGCCAGATTGTCTATTGACCAGCCGACTGATTTTCACCTTCCTCGTTTACTCCACCTGACTGTATTGATTGCACTTATTCATCCAGCGATTTAGAGCTTGAAGCCAGAGTTCAAAATCATTCAGAGGAAGAGTGGAAAGAGCAGACAGGGTCAAGATCAGAGAGGTCAGAGGTCAAACCTGTCTGAGCAGTCTCGTGCGTCTCCTCCTGAAGGCCGTTAGACGAGTGACCAGCACTGACCACTGAGCTCTGCTGGTCCTCCCATTTCACCTCTTATCATGCAAGCCATTGACAAAGAGACACAGGCAGCATTAACATACGGCTCGATGTGTGTCAGAGAAACTGAGAGATTGTAATTCCCTCATTTTTGTGTAGGTACAGTGGCCAAACAGTGGACAAGCTTCCTTTAGTTTCACTTCAAAAGTGTGCTTGTGCCATTTCTTTTTTTTTTTTAAATGTCATTTAGTTTGATATTTAGTATCTAATGCAATACATCCAGACTGGCTTAGATATTCAAATACTTTTTGAATCCACTACATATTTCATTCATCAGTGTTTGTTTCTGAAATACAGTCTCTGGACGTTACTCTTCTGTATTTAGTTTCTGCAAGAACAGTGTATTAAGCTGGCTTTGTAAAATAAATCAAAAGGTTGAAGAGGTAGACGGAGTAATTCTGGGGATAATTCAGCACTAAAGCAGTGAACAGCTCCTTTCTACACATGATTGAGCTTCATCTGCTGGTTAAACCATGTAACTGCATCCTACTAATCAATTCAGTCTGCAGAATCACTGATTTACACTTATATCAAAATATGAAATTCTATAACATCTCAATTTCACTCTGTAGCATGAGTATAGAAACATCTTAAAATGACTTTAAACAGAACAGTCTTTTAAATAAGCTGAATATCTATCTGGCTGTATTTAGAGTTGGAGTCACTAGCTATAGCGCACAACATTTATCCAGACACAATCCAGATCCATTTAATTCAACACAATCTCTTTAAATGTCCCTCATTATTCATAGCAAAATGCATTAAAACACCGACAACCCACACAAGAGAGAGAGAGAGATGCGAGACGTGAAGAGCGAGAGACTGACCTAGAAACAGACCGAGAGATGGAGGGGTCAATTTTGTGTTCGAACAACCTAGAAACCGACTAATCCATGAAGAACTCATGCAAGATCTGAGACGCATCAATCCTTCATCAACATTTCTGAAAGGTTTTTTTGTTTTTTTTAGACATATTTGATTTTGTATTAAAGTCATGTGTGGTAGATTTTTGTAGGATGTTTTTGGTTCGGGCATTAGATAAGTAACTAAGTCTAACCTAAATTAACACAAGGAACAATTATTAAACATTTGCAATTCATATGTGCCAATTAAGAGAACAACTGAGGCAGACTAAGTAGAACAGCTATACGTTAGCGTATAAATGGTAGGAATAACAGGAATTAATCAAACTTAGCAACTCTAACCCTACATTTTTTTTTTTTTTGGTATGCACTAAGACTTGAATTGCAAATTAAGAAAGAAAATATGGTCAAGTTTGATTTCATGTTTTTCATAATGAGTACATTGGTGATTTTTTTTGTATATGATTGCCCAGGTAGACCTTTAGAGGGGGTGAGGACTGGGGGGGGGGGAACATCCTCTTAGGGAAAAGAGAATGAAGGGGGGGAAAATAGGTAACGGCTCCAGCTGCAAAAAACCACACGGCGCCAGAGGGAGGGGGTGACTTGCCTGTTGTACTGCCGTTGGGACGCCACAGGGCCGTTTGGCCTCATGTTCAAGAAGCGGGCGTTGGTAACACAACAATCAGGGAGCAATTGGAGTACCGTCCGTACACGCATTTTGGGAGTGCCATAGGTTAGGAAAAGGAAGAGAGTGAGGAGGTATTTCAAAAAGCGTGATTGTGGGAGTAAATACAGGGTTGGAGCAGAAAGCAGGAGATGTATGTGGGAAAGAGGGGCAGGACACCACGAGCGACTCGCCATACAGAGCCAGATTGTGACTAAATACGAGCGGATGTGGCAGATGGGACGAAGTGGACGGTTGGAAAAGCGGGCCTGTTTGTGTGTGTGTGTGTGCGTGTGTCTACAGCTAATTTTTCATTAACAAACCTAAACCTGATGTAAACCTGAAGTTATGTATGAACTGACCACAAACCAGAACCCAGGTCTCATGATACACAGTACATTTTGGGGTCAGTTCATATATAACTCAGTTGAAGTCAGAAAGTAATTTTATTGTATTAATTTTAAGAAATGTATACTTCTATTCATGAAGGATGCATTAAATTGATAAAAAGTGACAGTAAAGACGTTTATAACGTTACAAAAGATTTCTATTTAAAATAAATGCTGTTGTTCTGACTTTTATATTCAAAGAATCCTGAAAAAAAAAAAGTATCACAGTTTCCACAAAAATAATAAACTGCACTGTTTTTGACATTGATACTGATAAGAAATGTTTCCTGAAATGTCTGTTTTGCAATTGCATATTAAAATATATAAAAAAAGATATATTCAATTGTAATAATAAAAAAATGCTGTATTTTTGATTAATTAAATCCCTCCTTGATGAGCATAAGACACGACTTGTATGAAGCTGCCAGACTCTGTCTGTCTATCGATCTATCTATCTATTAGGAGTTCGGATAGAAACACTGAGCATTTAACACACAGTTACTCTACTGTAAGTCACTCAACAATTTACGAGTTAAAAAAAAATATATAGAAGCTTTTTTTTCAGAAAATTAATGATTCTCAGTTTTTTTTTTTTCTGAAATGAAAAAAAATACAAAAATTCTAACACGTGTCTCCTCTAAACTTTTCAAAACTCAAAGTGTCTACACTATCCACATTCATTTTATTGCTCTATACTCTTACTGCATGTCAAAGATGGTCTTAGCTGCATCTTTTTGTATTTCTCCGAAAGAATCAGAGAGAAAAATGATTCTTAACTGAGAGCTCCATATGAATCAAATTTAGCAAAAACACCATTTGAGCAATAATGCAAAAAATTGTTAGCAAAATGGAACAACATCTGTAAAATCAACCAATGACTGCAAGCCAGAAATCTCTGTGACTGCTTCTAAAACAACACAAAGGTCACTGGGAAAACAAAAATACATTTGGAAAATCTTTTATCACAACATTACACAATCACTGTTAAAGGAAGACAACGGAAAAAACAAAAACTACCTGTCTACGTTCACATATAAACAGAGTTTGCAATGGACCTGGCTTCATAACCTCTCAAAGAAAGCTCTGACGCAGCATTTGATGGGTCCGAAACGAAGAGGGAATTCAACAAATCTGACTTCCAAAAAGCTCTATGATCTAATTCTAGAGCCGTCTGTAGAGGAAACACCAGCTCAAGACCATTGCAGAAAGGTTCAATTCAATCAGAAGCTCCTTCTGTCAGATTAAACCTTCACAGATGTGTTACACACCTGGAGAAGGCTCAAGTTCTTCACCTCCGTCTTCTGAGAGAGGAATGAAAGAAGGACACATCAGCGCGCACATGCAACTAAACCACGCATGTCATTTACATGATCATGTGTGTCGCCTGCACTCAAATATAACAACAGGAAGTGACTGGTGCACAAACTGTGTCATATTCAGCCAGTGGGGTAATGGAACAGTGCAATGTTGTGATAATGCATAACAATACCTATAAAATGACAACAATTCACACTAAAGACACTTTTTTTAGTTTTGTTTATTTACTGAAATGACAAGCGCTCTTGTCTTCTACTTGACACAAAGAGGCTCCGCCCTCCCATGGGGGGGTGGGGGGGGGACCAACTCTGTTACCATAGTTACCCATTAATTTAAATGTAGACAACGATTCCAAAAACGTTGCTATTTTTAGAAAGAAACTCACAAAACTGGATTTTCCATGCAAAAACGATATCAAAATTGAATTCATTATTTTTGGGGGCTTTAAGTCGATGTCTGTTGGAGTTGTACATGAACACAGAGATTACTGGAGTAATTGTTTTTCAAAGAAACAAAAAAATTTAATTTTTGTTTTCTAGTTCAAAATTTCTTATTTGATTTTTATATGATTTTTATTTATTTTTGTAACTAGTTGTAAAAACTGTTGACAAAATAATATTTTAGCATAATTGTATAAGTAACACTTTACAATAAGGTCCCACTAGTTACTGTTAGTTAACTAACAGTAACTGACCATGGCAATTTCTTAAAGTATTTATTCATCTTAGTTCATAAAAGATACAACTGTTGTTAGTTCATGTTAGCTCAGGCCCATTAAATAATATTAAGAGATATAAACTTTTTATTTTAATGATATGCAGTATAAGTATATGTTAAAAAATAACATTAACTAAGATGCTTTGGAAGTATTTTTCATTATTTCATGTCAGCTAACGTAGTTAACTGATGTTAACAACTGTACCTTTTTGTAAAAGTTGTAAAAATGTTGGCATTTTCTAATTATAAAAGTATATTTTTCCTGCTCAAATTCTTATTTCAACAGAAAATACATTAAAGGGGTCCTACTATGCTTTTTCACTTTTTCAGCTTTAGTTAGTCTGTAATGTTGCTGTTTGAGTATAAAAAAGATCTGCAAAGTTACAAAGCTCAAAGTCCAATTCAAAAGGAGATATTTTATTTAACAGAAATCACTTTTCAAAAACTACAACGAACGACTCGTTTGGACTACAACGCATATTTTCTGGGATTTGTGATATCACAAATATCGACGAATGGGACGAGACCTGGTTGAGCTGCACTAGAGAAGGCAACGAGTGTTATCACTATGTCTGAGACACGCTAGCTTTCCCAAGGCAGACGAACTTAGAGTGGTTACAATCAGCCAAATTATTGGACTGAAGCTCGCAGGCGGCTATGGTAAGGGGTGTGGCATTTCCCGACCAGGTGCCGAGTGCTGCCAATCACAGCACACACTGGCCCAGCTAACCAATCACAGCACATTTCGTCTTTCAGAAGGCGGGCCTTCATTTGATACAGGAACTATTCGAGCCGTGCGTGCCAGACTGGGGAGAGAGGTGTTGTAATAATGTAAAATAAAGTGTTTTTTGAACAACCTAGTATGAGAGCCTGTTCTAGTACACCCCCAAAACAAAATCAAGACTTTGTAAAAGAGCATAATAGGACCCCTTTAATGCTTTTTAGGCAAGTTTTTCTTTCTAAAAACAGTCAAATTCTTCATGTCCCCAATTAAAATGAGCAGGTAACTACTGTAACTGGGATTTGATGCATTGCTGACTGTATCTATAGCAAACCACAACTTTTGCCGAGTCAGTCATTCTGCAATCCCATCTCTCAAATAAACATCTCAGCATGAGCAAGAGCCAACAAAAAAGAAGCTGCACAGAAAAACAGACTTACTTCTTTCCAGCGTCCCTTTTGGAGGCAGTTGTGGGAGCTGTCGTCCTCTCCTGCTGTTCACGGGGGTCCTGGTGGGGCTGGTCTGAACCGATCCACCACGAGGATGTGCCCTAGTAGACAAAAATAATCACCATCATTATCGTTGTTATGTGCATGTACCTTAATGCTATGGCACAATGCATTACCCTGAACACTGACAAGAACTGCCAATTAAAACAAATGAAAACGAAGTTGCTATAACTTATGTAACTACTATACATTTTAAAAACAGGGAAATTAACAGTTAAAAAGCATGTGCTGAAAAGGAGTTGTTTAGTCAGTCATATATATGATATTTCACATATACATATGCTGTAAAATCATGCACATCCATTGGAATGATGCTGAGGATTAAAATAACAATAATAAAACACCGCATGTTTTCCATCGCTTTGTATATTAACAACAAATCCATATAAGGTAGTACCATATATATATATATATATACTGAGATATATATATAGATATTATAAACTGGTAAATGTATTCATAGAGATGTCTGTTAGTTTGTCTGTTAATCATTGTGCCAATTTCTATAGCTTACATTCAAGATATGCAGTAGTTCAAATAGAATTATTTTGTAACAATATACACTACCGTTTAAAAGTTTGGGGTAGGTAAGTTTTTTTTATGTATATATTAGTCTCTCATGCTCACCAAGGTTATGTGTATTTTGATTTTTAAAAATACAGTAAAATATTTTGACTTGAATAAAACCAATTTAAATTTTTTTTCGATTGTACACATTTTAAAAATGAATTTTTTTCCCATGGATTGCAAGCTTTTCATTTTCAAATTTTCAGCATCATTACTCCAGTCTTCAGTGTCACATGCTCCTTCACAAATCATTCTAATGTTAACTTATTCGTTTTTTCAGGATTTTTGATGAATAAAAATTCAAAAGGACAGCATTTATTTGAAATAGAAATTGTTTGTAACATTATAAATGTCTTTACTGTCTCTTGTTTTTGTGGGGGGGGGGGCCTTTATGTGATAAGACATATCTTTTTTGATCAATTTAATGCATACTTGCTAAATAAAACTTTAAAAATAGTCCAACTAGTCTGCCATTTTATTCAAAACATTAGATTTAGTTTATATGCTCAAATATTCAGTAGTACTGTATGAACATTTACTACATTTGACAAAATGCTTGATGCTTTGGCACATGAAAGTGAGTCTTCCACAGTGATGCTGCAAGAGAAGTGTGCGTTTTTCTCCGCCATCACCAAAACCAAACAAAACATATTAGGATTCGAGACAAAAAGAACCAAACGTGGGAAAAACAAATGAGTTAAATATCACAATACAGGGATAACAACCAATGGAGATTCCACGCCACTCACTGAAAATATAGCTGGTGTAATTTGCTACTAAACAAATCATTAAAAAGAAGTGAACAGTATCTGGTGCATCTACAAATATGAGATGGAGTAGATATAACAGCACTGCTGCAGAGAGGACAAAAAAAATCAAAGGGTTGGTTGATTGGATGCAGGGGATCTTTGTTAGCACATGAAGGATGTTTTGTTTGATTAGTCAGGGCTGTTTCGCGGGGTGAGCGGCTGCTTTGATCTGGGTCACCTCGATAAGGCAGGGGAGGGTGGCGCGGAGTGTCCTGACGCCAGGGAGGGCATCGATGATCTCATGTGGGGGCCGTCGGGTGGCCGCTCTGTGGAGCGAGAGCGACTGTACATGGGCCGCTCCAGCACGGACCGCTGGTCTGCAGAACGGGACCTGTGGTGATTCTCGTGCCTGTCTGGAGCTCCGTAATTCCTGGAGAAACGTGATTGTGGGAAACAGGGTGATGTTTAGTGTGGGTGAGGTCGGTTGGGTCGGGCTGTTGGAGTCTCAGAACGCCGCATGGCATTCTGGAAAAGCACTGAGGTCAGGTGCACAACAGGTCGTGGTAAAGTCGTCTCATATTTGGCACTTGGAAGCAACCAATGTATAAGTGGAACCCAGCGGTTCTGTACAGTGACATACTTTAATCTGCTTATTTTATAAGACTGAAAGATACATTAACAGTCTCATTAAATTCAGATTAGGACAATGAAATCCAAAATCACAAATTTTATAAAACTCAAATCACAGAAGCATACAAATAAACAAGAAATAGATCAAATGAATAAATAAATTATTATTAAAAACTGTGGAAGGAAAGATTACTCTCAGATTATTCCCACATTTTTACAGAAGGAAAAATCCCATCCATTTTATTCAGAGAGAAAAAGATTTTCAGAGACAGATTCTGGTTTCTGCATGTTTTATGAAGGTAAATTGAAGACTTTTGAAGACCTTTGTAAGACCAAATATAGAACATTTAAGGAATAATTTGAAAAGTCTTGTATTAGAAACACTTCAAAGTTCAAAAATACAACTTCTAACAGATCTCCATTACTTTTTAATGTATTTTACAAAACAAAAAAAAAGTGATGTTCACCCTCTGTATTTTTTTCTTGTTTTCCAGTGTAAATGTCTAAAGATTTTTAAATCTAAATATATTTACTTGAGAAGCAAAATTACAAATTCTTGTTTTGTGAGAAATTGATCAAAAAGAAGTGAGAATTTGCATAAACTCACCTAATAGTGTTCAATTTCTCAGAAATCAAGACTTCATATTTCAATAACCATCTCAAGTATCAGACCTCCTTGTCAATTATTGATGATTTTTTTTTTTTACATCCCTATGGAGAAAATGAATGGGAAAAGTACTTCTGGAACCAACACTGTTAAAAACATTTGGCACAGTATAATTTACAGTAATGCACAAGACCACACAGAGACATGTGTAGTGAAGTTGTCCAGCATCAGAACACTGATGTATTAATTACTGAGATAAATAAAGTGACACTGTGTAGTAAAAAAAAAGGGCTGGTAAATAATACAAAAATAAATAAATAATACAAAAATAAAAAAATGAATAAAATATCCGTTTACTGTTTAAAAAAAGAAAGATTTTTAAGAATATATATTTTTAAAAAATATTTATATTTACTCAAATAAAAAAATGTAAATGGCAGACAGCTTTAACATTTACCCACCCTTAATGATCCCTAAAGGAAAGATCATGGAAGGGTGAAGACATGACAAGCTGCAAAGCCTTTTATTTTAATTCAAAACACTATTATTAGTATTACAACAATTTAAACCCTGCTAAACTATTTGCGTACCTCCAAAGTTCAAAGAAATACAGCCAAATTCAGCTGGGAAACTTTAATTATAATATAATTTATCATATATTTAAATATAACATAATATAACTTCACTGTTTTGCTTGTTTTGGGACAAAATGTTTCTTGATTTGGGCATAAACGTCCTTATTATCTTACAAACTTTTGTAATGTTTTGTTAAGCAAAAACATAAGCCAAGATGAAGACTTTGCTATAGATGTTGGATTGTTCGGTAGTGAAATTGGCCCAGCTCATGACAGTGCAGCAGGGATGCTCTCGGTGTTGGATATCACCCCATATAATGTCTTCATCCTGAAACAAAAAGGCTGTCGACATTTTAGACAGGCCATAAATGGCTGACCCAAATAGACTGCAGCACCGGTACCCCTCCATGTCACTGTACGCCTCTATGACAGGCCATCCTAGCAGGACGAGGTAACCTGACCACCACCCGCTAATTGATGGAACACACACTATTGCCACGACTGCCAAAAAGATGCAGATATTTGGAACTGCCTTACATAAACCCCCAGAGTGTGCATTACACACGCCCTCAACTTTATCCGGGTTTAAAGGAATAATTCACACAAAAATGAAAATTCACTCTCAGGCCACCCAAGATGTAGATGAGTTTGTTTCTTGCTTCTTTAGATCACTTGCTCACCAGTGAATGTTTTTTAAATCAGCTGTTTGGACTGACGGCACCCATTCACTGCAGAGGAACCATTGGTGAGCAAGTGAGCGAAAATGTCAATTTCTCCAAATCTGTTCCGATGAAGAAACAAACTCATCTACATCTTGGATAGCCTTGAGGGTGAGTACATTTTCAGCAAATTTTCATTTTTGGGTGAACTATACCTTTAATCACACAACATATCTTTGTTAAAATGTTTTAGAAATGTACATAAAAACATCAGATTAATGTATATTACTAGTGAATAACAAATGCTGGACAACTTTTCACACAAAACACCAAGTTCAAGCCCAACTACGATCCCATTAATAAGCTCAAGGTAGTGAAGTACTGTATTTATGTCTGTTTTACATCATCTCTCACAGTTTATTAAAACAAAACCTGAGCTAGCTGTAAAAATGAGTGCTCAGATTTATGATTTTATGATGATCTTATGAGAAAATGACAATGACACTTTAGAAATGAATTAAAGGCATACAGTAGCTCACCATACTTACAAAGACAAAAGCATGTTAGGTTTAATGGTGTATATATTTTCCAACGTTTTGGGGGGAAATATATACATTTGCAAGGACGGTGTACATTAGGACAGAGGGATTAGGAAGTACATGTGCTCCTATTTGAGCTAGTTTTCTTTGTTTATCTTTCTTTCCTAGTTTTTGGTTCATTCAACCTCATGTCGACATTTATGAGCCACTGGTGACCTGTTGATTTCATGTGCACAACTTCATTTTTACACATTAAAAAGTTCACACTTTCTTAATTACAGTTCATTGAATATGATGAAATTCATCTAAAAATAGTTTTTTAAAAATGTACAATTAAAATTTATTTAATAATGAAAAGTAATAATCCAAATAAAAACCTTAATTAACATGAAGGGGAGAATTCGTATGGGATGTTAATTTAGAAAATAATAATAACAACATTACACTTTTTTTATTACTTAAATACGTCTGTAGCTTTGGGGAAATTATTTCTGAAATAAATATTTTGCTTATTTTTGTGCTATAAGCTATAGTAATTTTATTTTCAATTACAAATATAATTCATTCAATACTGAAAAAAATTTATTAAAAGCAATTTAAATTTAAAATATTGAAATCAATTATGGGTTGAGTCACCTGTGAAGAGTGTTTTTCATGATGCACACAGTTTGGAGAAATTAAGTTTTGGAATAAATGAACAATTAAGAGTGAAAAATATGTCTGAAATTTTGTAGTGGTATCGTCAAACCAAGAATATTTGCATGTTGCTGTATCCACAACATGTCTGAGACCACTGTCAAATAACAAACTACAAAAAATTACTTGGAAAAGTGCACCTTTAAGAATCTTGTATTATACAGTTATACTAGGACATAAAGGATGCAGTCACTGTCATACATGAGGTTGTGAAAATTCTCAATGTCAGAGACCCTCGTGAATACAGGTTTTCAACTACACTACAAAATAGTATCAAACTGGTGGCATCTTATCACGTCACGATTATGAACAAGTTATACTGAAAACCTGGATTCGTTAAAGTTCAGAGGATGTGAGGGTTTGAGAAACGCCGATGTGTTAGTGGCGGCTCTTAGCTGGGAGGTTAATGGGGACAGACACAGGCAGCAATGGCTCTACCTGAGTTCCTCCAGCTGACTGTCATGAGGCTGACTGTGTCGGGTTCGAGGTAAGGTGAGAAAATGACTGCAGGCAGATGGAGAGAATTTACTTGGATTTTCGGAAGAGAGATGAAAAGATTTGAGGGAAGAGAGAGGATCATGTTTTCATTGAAACCGATGATGATGGGATGGACCCAAACTTTATGTGGAAGAAATGTGATTACTGTTCAATGACACCAACACACGCACGTCTAACTGTATCAAGAACAAAGATCATTTTAAAACACTGTTCTGATAATGCCATTAAAGGGGCTCTAGAAAACAGGATTTCCTTGCACTTAATTTAAACTATGCTGTAGAAATAATCAAATAAATAACAAAGTGCCCTTCAGGATGAAAAACTGCAAAATATAGCCTCTTTAAAGCAAAAATCTAGTTCTATTTTTATTCCAATGCTTGCTTGCTTATTAAGAAACACTAAATAACTTTTCACAATAAATGAATAAATGAATACATTTAATATAATCAATAATAACAACAATGAATAAAAAATAATATAAACAAATAAATTATATTAGTAACAACAAACAATAAAAGAATAAAAAATTATTACTATAACAATAGAAAAAATTATAAATGTAATAACTACCATTATAAGTGGCATTTAGGATGAAAAAAAGGTACAAAAATAACCACTTTAAAGCAAAAACCGAGTTCATTTTATTCAACGGTTGACTTGCCTAAATAACTTTTCACAATAAATAAATAAATAAATAAAATGAATATATCATTAATAATAATAAAAATAAATTATAAGTATAAATAAATAAATATATAGACTATAATAATAATAATATAATAATAAATAATGATCGACCGATATGAGTTTTTATAACCGATACCAATACTAATTATTTGCATGTTTATGTTCCCAATAACCGATATGCAGAACCGATATTTATTACTGTTATAAAGTAAATAAATGACAGAGTAAAGTAAGTCCATACTTCACTTTGCTTTTTCCTCCTTTCAGTCATCTTAAAAAAATTTTGAAAATTAGCAGTCTTTCATGTTAAATTTCATCTTCATATTACAACAATAAAAAAACATTTTATTTATAAAAAGCATCAACAGCAACAACACTAATATTAACAATAAGCAAAATAAATGTAGAATATCTAATGTTTTCAAATGTAGAAAATAAATAAAGGACAGGAGTCATATCGACTTAATTTTAAACTGCAGTTTTAGTAGGTTTATAAGATGTTAAATAGGCTAAAGATTGAAGAATAATTCACTGGATAATGTTAATTCACTGAATAATATTCTCTGGAATATTAGAATATAACAAACAAAACATCGTATTTTATTGCATTTCTCAACTGGTATGTTATATCAGAATTATTAATGTTTTTGTCGTTCTAGATTATGAAATGCCTGCTGACAGCGCGGTTTATCTATGCATTTACACAGAACTATACTCAAACTGCGATCGCTTGCGGAGATAATAAATAATTAATTTCCATAGAGTTGTATTTATTAAGATGTTTATTAGCGAAATAATGATTATATAGTAAATGTTAATACAATTTAGTGTTTTAAACAAGTGAATCTTGTTAAAAGTTACATGCGGTGGCCGTGCTGGAGCATTTCCTGAGCATCAACCCGTTGAGTGAACAGCAATATGAAAGCGGCTTCACGAGACTAATGATGAGCAAATATACAACAGAGAGAGAATTCAATTCAGCGCTTTTATTTCCAACATGCGCTCATTCATGGCTGCATATTATTTAAAGTTACGTCTTTATTGGGACAGGACTTGATGGATTATTTTACATGACTCCGTGAGTTGGTGAGCCAAGCTGCATAAACTACATATCAGGCATTTATGTAATGAATCTAATTTGTGCATAAATGGCTGTTATGTTAAATAGAGTTGACTAACTACAGCAAATCAAGTGCACGCCATTGTTGTTGTCTCCTCTCCCCTCAGACGCGCTGCAATGGCGATCCAGCACGCAATTCTCAAAACACCCACAAGATGGTGGCGTTTATCGGTGAATCCGATATTACAAAACCGATATCCGATTATGGTAAAATGCTTAAATATCTGGAAAAATATCGGTAAATCGATATATCGGTCGATCTCTAATAATAAACAAACAAACAAACTTGTCTAACATTATAAGATTTCAAGGTGAAAAACTGCTACAAAATGTAAAATAATATCAACAATAAAGCCAATGCTTGCTGGCTTACTAAAAAAATAAATAAAATGACAAAACAAAATGTTAAAAACCTAATTAACTTTTTGCAAAAACTAAATATTTAGATAGGGCTTTGTGACTCAAAAACACAGTTTGAGAGGTGCATGATCGTTGCTGATTCAGCGACACTCACACACTGTTGTTACACTAGATCTTGTGTGTTGTGGAGTTCTTGAATCAAATGTTAGTGATAAACCAACACCCTTAAACTGTGGTTCAAATGACTATGAAGAGAAAACGTTAAGACAGGAGAAGAGAGATCTGTCTTACCTCTGAGTAGGGGGCATGCTGGGAGACCGTGAGCGCGCTCGGTTGATGTCGGCTGACCGAGAGCAGTGATTGGACGATAAGACCTGCTCAGGCACAGAGAGGGTGGAGCTCTGGAGGTCCCTGCCGTTTCTGAAGTCTGGAACAAAGAAAAGAGAAAAAATTAATGAACATCTGTGCACTAATCATCTGTGGCAGCGAAGATTTTTACTACATGTACTGTACTTCATTTTGAGCAACTAATCCAAAACTGCTAAAACATTTACTGGTAGCAATTTAAATAGGCTTTAATAAATAAAGTCGTACTAGACCATCTATTTAACAGTATTTCATGATCTGTTGTATGCTGCAGAGTATTTTTCGTAATAACAGGTTCTTAAATTGCTGTAAAAGTTATTTTTTAAAGCCAATATGTTCCAGGCATGAATTAACTTATTAACTTGAACCAATTCAATCAGAAAACAGCTTTCACCACCCAAACCAGAATAATGACTTTTTCCTCACGCAAGAGCCGTCAACCCACTCATCCTGATGGCATTTCATTACCCAGCATTCAGTGCGGCCACGCTAAGGTCAGTGCCTCGCATGATTACAAAAGCTTGATGTTCAACTGACTGTATCGCACATTAAAACAGGCCGAAGATAGAACATTGTATCAAAGAGAAGTTTGAGGAGGGATTTTCTGTCTTTCCAATGGCTTATTATTTACTTTTTATTAAGAATTTACAACTGATTCTAATAGAGTTTGATGTTTTATGTTGCTAAAGGTGTATACTCTAATAACTGTACTAAAAATGTACCAACCAAACATTGGATAATTAAATAGTATTAAGGCAGCATAATGATACACATTCAAAAAATGCTTTTGAAATAAGTCTATTATACTTATCAAGGCTGCATATATTTAATCAAAAATACCATAAAAACAGTAATATTGTGAAATATTATTACAATTTAAAATAACTCTTTTTTATTTGAACATATTTTAAAATGTAATTTATTCCTGTGATGCAAAGCTGAATTTTCAGCATCATTACTCCAGTCTTCAGTCTCACATGACCCTTCAGAAATCATTCAGATATGCTGATTGGCTGCTTAAGAAACATTTATTATTGTGTATGATATGTTGAAGATCGTTACTGTCACTTTTGATCAATTTATGCACCCTTGCAGAATAAAAGCATTAATTAAAAAATATAAAAATTGTAAGGACCCCAAATGTTAGCGTAACTTCTGTAACAACTTTTGTGTCGCCTAAAATGTTGTCTAACCAATTCAGCTCACTAGAATTTGGAACAGAGCTACTGTATCTATTACAGTACAAGTAACATTAATTTGGTCTGTCACACACATACTGTACTCATTCTGAACGTGACCTCCGCGTGCTCCAGCGCAGAGACAGCATCGGCACTGGTGCATCATGCTGCAATAAATGATGGCTGCTAAACACGCAGGCCAGAAAACAACTACAGCAGTACAGAGCGCATGAAGGGAAAGCAGCGATCTATAATTCCTCTGAATATTAATCATCTCCTCCCGGCGGAAAGCACTGCATCAGCACTTTACAACCGGCCCTGAGACAGCCAAAATCAATGAGAGAGAGAGAGAGAGAGAGAGAGATTGAGGGAGGGTTTCCCTCTATCACAAAGAGCACGACTGGAATTTTAAAAAGGGTGTGTGGATGTGTGTGTGTGTGTGTTGTTTAGGCTTTCCCTTCCCGTCTGAGATGCCCGTACAGATGAACATTTTGGCACCATTATTAGGTTGATGAGTGGTGACGACATCTAAAACATACTACTGTACTTTGCACAGCAGAACATTAGAATTTATGAGGAATTAGTCCCACATCTTGATTTAGTCAACAGAACTACAAAAAGTTAAGATATTTAGATACAAAAGTGGATTAAAAATGCAAAAAAGTCACATTTATTTGCGAGATGATAATGTGGTATGTGACTGAATTTGTATTGCTACAAATTGCTAAATATTTTAAACAATTATTTTTCAATTGCAGACAGTATACAGTACATATTATGTGACACAGAGTATGCAGTATCTTATTATATTTTTTAAAACGATTGTAGCTCTTATTAATATTATAAGTTTGAATCAGCTTTTATTTTTATTATTAAAATACTCAAACATTTTTTAAATTTTTTATTTGAGTAATTATGTGCTTTTGCCATTATTGTTTGTTTTTTAATATTTATTTTTATCTTTAATATTTATTTAAGTTTTAGTTGTAGTAACATACCAGTTTAGAAAAACGATTTGAGCTTATTTTATTTTAGTTAGAGCCAGCAGTTTTATATTTTATTTTATGATATAGATATAGAATATATATATATAATAATTTTTTCTTTGTATTTCAGCTTTTTAGTTTTGGTTCACCCACAGATATTGGAAAATATAATTTTTTTTAACAATAACAACACCAATACTGCTCAATATTCAGCAAGTAGTAAGTCATGTAGTATGTATAATACAATGCAAATAATTTCAAACAGCAGTATGATACATATACAGTACATGCAGTATACATTTTATACTAAATGGTATAGAGTAAGCAGTATGCTATTTTATTAAAAACATATTAATACACTAATGCGTAAAACGGTATGGTAAAAAAAATCATCATTTGGAAATTAACATGGTTCGGGTGAGAAGTTGTCTTCAAATGCAAAGAAAGACTTCATATTGAACAAATTTAGCAGTAAATGTCTTCATCACCTCTGTCAGAGGGTGTCATTTTCACCGTGTTCCTGCTAACATCTTACCTGATAGGACGCCAACACCATCCTCACAGTCATAGTCTGAGAACTCGCTGTCACTGATCCTCTGAGACCCTACAGCAGAAAAACAGACACACAGAGAGACACGTGTTAGCACGGTCTGAAGCGAGACGGGATCATCTGATGTAGCCGATTTCTGCCCTATAAACATATTTATATAATAACTCCATTCCAAAATCTCATGAGCTTTCTATCTACGCCCTACATATTGGGGCAAATTCAAGATAAGAAACAAATAAAATGAAATGAAATGAAAATACAATAAAACTAAAATGGACACATAAATAAGTACAAAGAAGTAATTCAATAAATAAATAAAATGTTTCACCTCCAAGTATTGGTTAATAATATTTTTATTTAAAATTTTACATGAATTGTATTTTTAATTAAACAGAACTATTTTTTTATCAGCCCTTTTAAGGAAATTAATGAAAAAGAATATATTTATAGTTGATATTAGTTGCCATTATAGTTGTCACAATCTCATTTTTATTATTTTCAATTTTCATTTAAAATTTTATTTTGTATTTTGTTATCACTTAAAATTATTTCACCCGTATTTGCCAAGGCAAAATGTCAAATGTTCAAGTTGTCAAAATATTATATATAGCCTTTTTACATCAGCGGTATTACAGTTACGAAATTATTTTTATGTATAATATTATAATATATATATATATATATTTTTTTTTTTATTTTATTTTTTTTTTTCACTCAGCTTTATTATAGTAACAAAAATTATATTTTTATTCTAAATTATAATTATAATTATATATATATATGTTTCAAGTTGTGTGACCATTCTGATGATGTGTGGTGGGTTGTTGTTTTTTGGCATGTTTGGTTGGCGGCGTTGTTTTTTGGGATTGATCATGGACTGACTGCGTTGATTTGTGTTGTTTGTATTTGTTATTATTTTGGGTTGCATGATGTCTGAATTTGTTATGTCTGTTGGGTCTTTTGTTAAGTTTTTGTTTTTTTGTTTAGTTGAGTTGTTTGATGCTCACCAAACTGCGGGGAGGTTAGATGGTATATATATATTGAGTTATAAATTGTGTTGTAAAATATACAGTATATATGGTATGTGGTGTGCTTGTACCTACACAGTAGTTTTTTTTTTTTTTGGTGTTGGCGTAGTGTTATGTTAGAATCATTATTATAATCTTATACCTTTTGTTCTTTAATATTTTTGAATTGTTTTTAGCTTTATTTTGTTTTCATTTAAATGTTTAGTTTTAAAATGTTGTTGTATGCATTTGTCATTTTTATTTAATTTCTTTATTTTTTTAAATGTGTATAGGTAGTATTTATAGTTTTAGCTTTTAGTTTTGGATCTGTTTTTAGTTGTTTAATACTACAATTGATTGCTTCTGTTGTCCTCATTTGTAAGTCGCTTTGGATAAAAGCGTCTATAAATAATAACAAAAATATATATATATATATATATTAGACACACTGTATAATATTCCTGATGCCTTAAACTACGTTTTGGAACAGAACTCCTGATTAACCACAACTGACAAACACAGCTGTTCATTCATCTTCCTTTGTGACGCTCATAAAAAGTGGTAACGAAGCTTTCTGCACTCAAAATGCCTGTCTATTTCAAACTATTTCCAGATAACCGAACATGTCAGTCAGATATTTCTCTCTCTTTCAAATCCACAAAACAAGAGCAAGCCAGACTGAGCGTTGCATTACGTGAGAAAATGGATCTTCTCCCTTCGTTTCAGTCACGAGGAACAAACCGAGCTGAACGCCATCCCTCAGCCCACAGCGCTGACGGTTGCAGAGTTTGACACTCTGAAGTGGCCGCTCCATCACTCAGTACAGATCAAAAATTAAAGCTAATCTGCCGCGCAGCGTTCACAGACACCCAGCCTGCAGTCGCCCACCAAACAGACCCTTACGCTCTAACGGCGATGACAAGCCAGCAATAAACCTGCTCTCATTTCTCTCACTCTTTCATAAGCCTGTGCTCTTTTCTCCTTCAGCTCTCTTGTCTATAAATCACTCTCTCTTTAAATCACTCGTACAGAGAAGTGTCAAAAGAGATTCACAAATTTATAAAGAATCACATGATGTTTTCTTGCGACATGTCTTGCTTATTTGTTAGGGTTGCACATAGTTTATGAGACTTTTCTTAGGCAGCACAATGCATCACTGTCAGAAGTTTAAAGTAAGTGCAAAATCTGCATTTTTACTAACCACCCATCGTCCAGGTTAACCAGTTTGTATTTAGTTCATGTTACCAGTGCAAATCTTTGTAGGGGATGTCTTTATAACATCCTAATTATGTTGGAACATATTAAAAAAGATTGCTGGCTCTTTGGTGACACTTTTCAGAATGATTAGCTAACTGCTGTCTGTGAAGAGAAAATGGCTGGACTGAACATGATTTGAGGGGAGTTTTCTTTGCTTCTGTCTCTTTGAATGATTAAAAACAGGTGCTGTAAGTACAAAACAACACAGCAACCCAAAACCAAGAAAACTCACTCTTAAAAGAGAAGAAACTAAACTAAATCAAAGGCATTTCACACAAAGGTGTGTTTATACACAAAATAAAACATTGTTTTAGAGATATTATATTATCACAGCTATACAGAACTAGTAACTACAAATAATAAAGGGGAAAAAATGAAACGACCAATTAGGACTGGGCTGTATGAAGGCATTTATTGCAGCATGATAGAAAAGTGTAGAGTTCTCTCTTTACCGTTTATACCGCAGAAGATATATTTGCACACAAAAAAAACGTTGACAAAATGAGTGACAAAAGAAATAAGTTTTTACCGTCTGATGTGCCTGTTTAAGCATTTGTGAGATAAAGTTTAAAAAAAGGAAATAGTCACATTGTGAGATATAATTTTGTATTTCTTATGATATAAATTTGCTGTTAAGAGAAATAAAATTGCAATTATAAGAAGTAAATAGCTAATATTATTCATTTGTAGTGAATCATTTTTATTTGCGTCATCAAATACAAATAATAAAAATGGCCAAAAAAAAAACAAAAAAAACATGATTAATGAATAAACTCTTTTGTTCAAAAGTCTGAGGTCAGTGAGTTTATTTATTTATTTATTTATTCAGCAGGAATTAATTAAACTGATCAAAAGTGACAGTAAAAACTTTACATCGTTACAAAATATTTTTCTCTCTCTTTCTATTCATCAAGAAATCCTGAAAAAAGAGTATCACTTTCATAAAATATACCAGCACAAACTGTTGCAACATAATAAAAATAAATGTTTCTGATCAGCATAGAATGATTTCTGAAGGATCATGTGACACTGAAGAATTAAATAATGGCTGCTGAAAATTCAGCTATGCATCACAGGAATAAATAGAAAACATTATTATATAAATATGTTTATGACTTATAATAATGTTCATAATATTACAGCTTTTACTTTCTTTTTGATCAAATAAATGTAGCCTTGGTGAGCATAAGAGGCTTCTTTCAGGAACGTTAAAAAAATCTTACCGACCACAACTTTTTGAACTGTACTTTTAGTTCGTTTTTGTTTTTTTTACTCATATGCTGTGACCATTACCATAATGTAAAATGATTAATGTTGCGTATGATTTTTGCTCATACCATCCAGCCATAACAGTAGACAGAAGCCTGTGTTCACTATAGAATATATGAAGAGATCGGGCTTATCTGCAATAAGGAGGGGAAAACAGCAGCACTGGGGAGAATCAGAGGGCACTATGGGAAAATGTGGCGGTGTGAGGACATGGTCCACTTCAGACAGTGTTTGTTTTGTTTTTGATGGGAGTAAGAGGGACAGCAGGGTGGATCCAGTATAAAAACACACAGTGAAACCTAGAGGATCAGCCTGAGCATGCAGCGGTCATTACCTGAGCTGTACACAAACGGGCCTTTGGCTGCAGAAATAACCAGGTCGAGATAGAAAACAATGAATGCAGGACACAAACGCTCATACCAACAGCTGCAGTGTTTCAGATTTCAGTTTAGATCACTGAGCGCTTATGAATGTGTGTGGTGCTAGGCCCGAAACAAAGTACTCTATGCAAACATGTACAGTATACACAAAGTGCTTTTAGAAACACAGGCTGTTTTTTCATTCTGAAATTTTCCAGTTTTTGCTACTGAAGTTCAAATCATATATATATTTTTACAACATTTTTGTCTAAATGTTGTCATACAAGTTCAAAGCAAGGAAGGATCGCAAAATTAATCACATGGTCTTTAGGCAAACTAGTGAATTTTTTTTTAAATCACTAAAGAAATAGTTCACCCAAAACCTTAAAATTTGCAGAAAATTGTCTTTCTTTCTAGTTTCTTCATTGGAACAGATTTGGAAAAATGTAGCATTACATTACTTGCTGACCAATGGATCCTCTGCAGTGAATGGGTGCCGTCAGAATGAGAACCCAAAAACAGCTGATAAAAACATCACAAAAATCCACAAGTAACTGACACCAATTGAATTGAGTCCAGTCCATCAATTAACATCTTATGAAGTGAAAAACTGCATGTTTATAATAAACAAATCCATCATATAGGTGTTCTCTCATTCTGGCGGCACCCATTCACTGCAGAGGATGCATTGGTGAGTAAGTAATGCAATACACAACATTTTTGAGTGAACTATTCCTATACTCGCAATACTTGCAACTTTGCTTAATCACCATCAAAATTATCAGGAATATATTGTGAATATTCAGCATACTGCCCAAATAACATATCCAGTTTAATGAAAGACATTTGAAGGTAATTTTATCAAGCATTTGCGCTTGCATACAACTGTAGAGTACATTAATGGAATAAGACTTTAGAAAAGATGCTTAGTTTTGTTATGTGACAGGAAAATCCACATTCTGCAGTACAAGCAGTTATTATTATATACAAAAATGCTTCACGGTTATATATGAGCAGTACATTTATCTGAAATTTTCTCTTATATGCTTCTGCTTTGTGTGCATAAAAGATATCGGCGAGTGAGACCGAGAGGGAGATAGAGAGAGAGAGACATACTCTGCAGTCTGCGTGTGGGACTGTCTCCATGCAGCGCTCGTCTCTGGAGGCAGGGGGAGCTCTTCGGTAGGGGTACCGAAGAGACGTCATGTGTTTGTAGCTTATACCAGTGCGGCTCATCATCCAGCAGCGCTGTTTCCAGCTCTATGAGGATCTACACACAAACGTTTGCTTCACATTCAAATGTGTGACAGCATATCCAGTTGATCCCATATACAAATTCAGTGCATGTCACTGAAACTCTAAATGTGAGATTTGTAATGCGACTCTGCATGGTTCAACAACAGCTTTAACAACTTAATATTGTAGATCCATTACTAAATCATCATTAGACTACAACAATAACACATATGCATTAAAAATATATTATGACAAAAAATTATTCTGATGATTAGTATTACTATTGTTAAGCAAACATTTTTGTGATGCAAACTGTCACTAGTCAGATCTATTTTTGCAGCGAGATCAGTTTTAGGGTTTCAGTGTTGGCACACAAATACAAAAAAGCGATAAAGTGGTAGAAGCCGCCGAAACCTCTAAATATTTGAGACCATGATTCATCTTGACCTCACCTCTCCCAAGAACTCACTCTCCTCCTCTCGCACCCGGGCCTGGTCCCACAGCGTGATCTCCAGCATGCGTTCCCTGAACTCCCGCCGGTGGACGGGGGAATACATAAAGGTTTGGTTCCATTTGGGCTCTAGTGATTTCTTTACTGTTTTTGTTCTTCTTTTGCTTTTGTCACTGGAGAAACAATGATTCAAACTGTTTTTATTTACCATCATGGTAAAAGAACCTTGGAACAAACACTGATATCAACAAGGTGAAGAATGCCATGGGAATATGGGAATGACAAGCGGGACACGAAAGATCTACTTACTCAATTTCTGAAATAGGACATATGCAACGATAAACTTTTTCAAAAGCAGTATGCAACATTGTTGCCACATTACCACGCTATGTTCAATGTTTAATTCAGTGAGTGGCATTCAGTAGCCATCTGTTATTTTAACTGCATTTTTATCCAGTTTTGTATTAAAATCCGCGTCTGAAATCTTGGAAGTCCAATCATATAAGTAAAAAAAAAATGTAAGTGTACGTTTCAAATGATGAATTGCTTGTGGGAATTAAGCCATCCATAGGATTATTACTGTTAACTGTTACTGTTTTTGTTGATTACATACAAGCTGAATAAAAGCAACACAGAAAACTAGAGAAAAAACAAACAAAAATGAGAAATGTTGCCTTAGCAACTAACTGAAATTTTAAGTTAAATAAATAAAAACTCATACAAATAAATTATAAAATAAAACTCTTAATTTGTATTTAAAAAAAACAAAAAAAAAATTACAAGACAACCATAACAATAAAAATAAATAAATAAACAAATTAAAATGTAAATTGAAAATATATTTTAAAAATCTAATTCAAATTATTAATAACAAGTGTAACAGAATATAAATAATACTAATATTATACTGATATTTCAGTGTACTCTTTTGAACATTTTTGGCAAATAAGTCAGAAATATATCAACTTTGCATACTGTGCACCTATAAGATCACATCGGCAAAATAGGGTGATAATAAGGTAGTATGCCATTCGAAACGGCCATCCGTTTGGTTTGTGTGGTTTGTCTTGCACAGTTGGCATAAAAGGAAAATGCCCCAATCTCACATGCTTGTCAGAGGAAGTAGATCTTCACGTAAGGGATTGACGCGGTCGGCCGTCTCCATTGAAGGCAGGTCCTTTGCACCCAGTTTATGGTGAGATTGAGTGATGGACGACTTTGTCATACCAAAGTTTGACCTGCAGGGGGACAAACATCAGAGCCTGTTTGAGAAGAAAAGGGACATCTCAGACTTCGATAAGAAGGCTGCTCATTAAACACATTAAGAAAAGAGAGTTTGAATGTATTGTAGTATTGCACATGCTAAGATGATACAATCTAAAAAATGCTGGGTTAAATATTACCCAGCGCTGGGTTAAAAAGGGACAAACCCAGCTATTGGGTTGTTTTGACCCAGCGGTTGGGATGTTTTGAGCATTTTTTTAGAGTGTAGACCAAGCTTGGTACTCATACAAGTATGGACGTGACAGAAAAATACTTACAAGTCAAACACACACAGAAACAACACAAACTTAACAAATAAAACGCTAGATCTTCTAAGCCAGAGCCCATATTTGCTTTTAGTAATAGCAAAATAACTTTCTATAAAGTAAATGCCTACAAATGTCTCAGGCTGCCTACAAATGTCTAAAACATGCAATGAAGGACGTTCCATACCTTAAGTAAAAAAAACAAAAAAAACAAGGCAAAGGAGAGCTGGGTCAAACAAATTGTACAATTAAACAATCCCCAACAGAACCAGCGGTTGCTGTGCATTAAGGACGATGATGTTGTCCAAAATAGAAAATCTGAAATATTGCTGAGGGAAAACGTCTGAAATGTGTAGCTATAGGTATAATGTTAACATTAACAATGCATTGTTTGGTTTTTTGCCCTGAGTTTTTGCTATAAACAACATTAAACTCATTCACACCATGTTTCTTCAGGTACAAGTGGGTACAATTTGCTTATTTCACACATCTCTGCACGTGAGAAAATCAATAAAACCAGTAAAACGGGGACTGTTAAAGGTGCCGTAAAATCATGTTAAGACATTTTGCAAACTTGAGCTAGAGTTATAAACTGAAATAGCCCTTTATCCAATTCCATTCTCCAAAAGCATGCCAGCCAGCTTGATGTCAAAATGATTGAGAGGCAGACAGCCTTTCTGATTGGCTAGATTTATGACAGGCTAAAAAAAAATTTTTTTCAGTGACAGAGGCATTTATGCTTTTTTTTTTTTAGGACACCTATTTTAGTAATGTACATCATGTAGCAGTGATGTTTTATGCATACAATAACTTACAGCATCTTTAACATATCCTTTTAACAGCAACATGAAACTTCCAGCAATGTTAGTGCCCAACAAAAATGTTTTTAGCATGATTAGTATAATTACAAATGTGAAGTACAGTTTTCGAATCAGTCAGCAAATGAATGAATCTCCAAAATAATTAAGCACACTGAATCAGTTTTCTAAAACGGTATAGATGAGTATCAGGATTCAATGCAGTTTCATGTTACATGGAAAAAGAATCAAATGTTATGTCCCGACAAACTCTGCATCACTAAAACATTTAAAGAGACACAGTACTCCCTTCCAGGGTTAATGCCGCAGGTGAACATCTCACAGGCTCATTACTCCACATCTGCCAACACTGGTCTCTTAAAATATTTTTGTGCTAATTCATTGCATGCATATGATTTATGCTATACAATCAGATAAAATATGCTTAACCCTTGTGCTTAACCCTTGTGCAATTAAAAAAAGTTACACATAGGTCCATAGTGGACAAAAAAATCATACAAAATTTGAAGCTTGGGAGCACAAAGTTAAGTTTGGTCTCATTTTAAAGAAGACCCAAGGCAGATTATTGTTGAAGTAAAAAAGGTGTAAAAAGTTCTAGATGTTTAGGTTCATGAAAATGATTTATGAACGATGTTTTATATAAAATATATATTTTATGAAACATGTTGAACTCTATACCTGCTAGAAAATCAAAGCCATAAATCTAAACAAGTTGTATTCCAAATTTGAGGCTGATATCTCAAAAAATGAGCTTTCAGTAAGAGTTTGTTTGGGCGCAGTACCAAATTTTCCCCATTAGATGCCAGCAAAACTCTGCTGGTGCACACAGTGGTTGGATTTGTGATTTGCAGTAGAGTTCTTCTCTCAAATATTACAAGAACACACACAAATTTTTTTTTATGACACACATACAAACCAATCTCTGACATCCATACCAACACACCCACACAAATTTTGCTGCATTATCCAATTGGCTCTATAATATGCAGAAGCAGAAAACAGAAATAAAGTGAGTATTTTCTTTATAGGTCAAACCTGAAAAAATGACACCATCTGGTAAAAAAAAGTCATTTCAATTCTAAAGCCTTGCCAATATAATGAAAGCCTATCAACAAAAATTGCAAAATTTTACAGTTAAATGGCACTGCGATTAAAAATAGCAGTTTTAATAGGTTTCAATGGGGACATTTTTGTCCTTAACAATTTTTTGTACCTAGTGCAAAACAGATTTATTAAAGGAAATGGAAGTGAAATAGTAAAATTCCAATAAAAACACACACCTGTGCCTAAATGTATGCAGTTGGCAATAACACAGGCAAAATTATTAAAAAAAAATAAAAATAAAAAACTGAAAAGGACAAAAATGTCCAAAAGGTCGCACAAGGGTTAAAACAGCAATAACAATGAATAGGTAAAGAGCTCTTCGAAAGCGCAAACTGAGATAATAAATAGCTGGAAATGCAGTCATTTTTCAACTGTGCATTATCCAATGAATTAAAGCAATAGAAGATAAATGTATTTAGTAGACAGCAACGATTACCTGAACTTTAGGGTTAAAAGGCTCAATTCTTCTACTAAGGCTTTGGCTCTGGGTAAGTAAAGTGAATGAAAAACAACAATGAAGAGAAATGCAATAAAACTAACCTGAAATGACAATACCAGTTGTTAATGAAACACAAAGAAAGCCGAAAGGAGATTCAATCTAAAGACAATAACTGTCAGACATTTGAAGATACTGCATTGGAATATTTTGATTTCATTTACTATTTTCACTGTAATGCAATTAACTGCAATCTCTTGTTCAGAGATTGGGAAATCAGTGATTAGGTTTAATGCTCAGGACTCATTTAAGGACTGAATATTTCCTGTGCATTTTCTAGAGCAGCGTTTCCCCAAGTGAGGCCCACAACCCTCGAAACGGTTCCATGAAAAGACTGAAATGTCATGTCTTTTCTACTAAAAAATCTCAATGGGCATCTCTTCACAAGAAACATCACTTTTACATTGAATCTCCCATTCAGCAAAATACAAAGTAACAAGATTGTTATTTAACACACAAACACACGCACACACCATAGAGTATTAGCAATGATTGAATTCAGTGAGATACAGAACAAGAACACATTTTTATTAATCTTAATAATACACCATTAATTTTGAGAATAGTGGCATTGACCCAAAACTACCCATCCATGTCTATTCATTTGTCTGTCTACCCAAAACTACCCATCCCATCCATTCATTCATGTCTATTCATTTGTCTAACTGTCTACCCAAAACTATCCATCCATCCATCAATCCATCTATCTATCCTCTATCCATCTATCATTAGCCACCCTGCTTTCTAGATATCGGTATCAGCCACTGGAAAACCCATTTTGGTCAACCATTCGTGGAAGTCATTGATTTTTTCATCCATAGGGAAAAACCTGCACTTCATTTGTTTTGCTTCAATCAACCAGCTTGTGCACTTTACACCAGAGTTTGTCATGTTCTACAAGCATGCTGGGTATTTTTACACACACACATTGGGCTGCATGAGGCCTGACTGTAACCTGATCAGGTTTGAGAAGACTACGGCAGCTTTGCCTGATCACTGATCCAACGCTTTATCTCTGTTTAAAGTGGTTTAAGTGATTTTAGTCAGAATGAAACGGAAAAGTTGTGGAATTTCATACATTTGTCACCCCTTTTTCACCCCTTTCACTTCCTGATGAAGTTTTGTTGATGGTTGTACAGCAATTAAAGCACAAATGACGCAAATTACATGTGTAAGCAAGGTTTTATCTATGTATTTTTCATTATTGTGATGTCAAAGAATGATGGGAAATGTAGTTGTGTTGCACAAGCCTGAAAACCACTAGTTTTTGGCAAACTTTATAGCTACTCTTCATCAAAATACGTACCGACCTAAATTTTACAGTTGCAATTAAACTTGTTTCTGATATGAATCCTTATTTGACATGGGGAAAAGACTAAGTTTTAACTTTCTATAATGCAAAACAAATTTTGTCCCCTGCACAGGATGTGATTATTGTGAACTTACTGTAAGCTGTCCCGATAAGTACTGTGGGCCGTCCCGCAGCACTCCGTGGCTCATGGGAGACGTGATGGATATGGAGGGCCGCTCCATCTTCTGAGACTCAAATGAACTCGAACCTTAGAATAGATTTAGTGTTAAGCATAAAAACACAAAACTACATATACATATACACAGTGTTGGGAAGGTTACTTTGGAAATGTATTAGGTTACAGATTAGAAGTTACCCTATTTAAAATGTAATAAGGATTGTAACTATTTCAATTACTTTATTAATGTAACTGATTACATTTGATTACATTACTTTTTGAGTACTTTTCTAAATTTCTATTGAATGTTTTCAACGGTTATATTTCCAAACATTTAAACCAGGCAGGGTTAACATTACTGTAGTACTCAACGCTGATTACTGTCAGACTTTCAAAATCCTTCATCACTTGAACTAAGATGATAAAGACCTGGTTTCACAGACAGGGCTTAGACTAAACCAGGATTAGGTCATAGTTCAATTAGGACATTAAAGTAATTTTTATAAACATGCCAAAGAAAAAAAACATTACTGGTGTGCATCTTGAGACAAAACAAGGGCCCTGACAAATTTTAAGATCAATCAGTGCAAGTTTCCCTCAGTTGAGCCTTGCCTGGGAAACCATGGAAAAATGTCATTTTAAAGCACAGCCACCACAAAATCAGACTTCAGCACCTCTTTTTACTTTGAGATCAATATTAAATACAGATTTAAATTCATAACAAGATATAGTTTAATGGCTATGATGCTGTTTTTGAAATCAAATCCTTGCATAGCTATGACAGGAAACACTGGCATCGAACAATGCCTTGGAAAAAAAAAATCTTAAAAAACTAAAGCATATACATAAACCCAAATAGGAAATAAAGCAGTTATCGAATAAGCATGTGTCCTATTCTGTCTCCTAAACTCCTGAAACATTGGTGTCTCCTATTTTAAAGCTGTCAATGCAATTTGGGGAAGAAATCAATTAAATCTGTATGTGTGTGAAAATATTTCGATGAAACCCGCTTCGTAATCATTAACATTTTCATAACTGTAATTTAATTGATAAATCACGTTAAGTAACTAGTTAGCCCCAACAATGTATTATATATAACCAATGTTATATTATATAAGTTCTGGCAAGTAAACCAAACAGCAGATAAAGAAAGATATATCATTAAAGTCTCACAGAACCGTATTGTTTATACATACTAGACTGAGAAAATGTACTCACTGGATTCCAGTTGTGAGTGTGTGCTTTCTGGTATCCTGGGGATATCGCTGCAATGACAGTGGCACAGAGAAATCAATGACATGTACGTTATGTTTTTTTTTTAAAAATGCTTACACTCAGTTTTTGAGAATATGGCTCCATTTCTCAAAACTCTACACACAAAAAACACACAACATACAACACATCACACACGTCTTGCAAAAGCAAACACTTCTTTGATTATTTTAACTCTTCTAAAAATGGTATTCTTGCATAGTAACTATGCACAAGCATAAAATAATTAGCCGCGTAAACGGAAAACTACACACAGATGTGAAAAATGTAAAACACTACTCTCGTGTCTCTCTTGCTTGTTCAGAGTGCAGTGGAGTGCACAGGAGTTTCACAGCACTCGCACATACATGCATATGCACATATACACTCTATATACAGTATGTGTGTACATCTGATGAATTTTACACAGTTATGCAACTGAACCGAATCAATACTGAACTAACTTGAGCTGTAGAATGACACTATTGACTTAGAGCTGCTTTACAGCAGAATGTGAATTTGATACTATTGTGAAGCTGCTGTGAAACAATCTGTATCGTATAAAGTGCTTTAGAAATAAAGTTGTTTTCACACATGATCACTGGGTGTAGGTACCCCCCCCCCACCCCCCATCAGTAAAGGTGTGCATTTAAATGGCAGTATTTCCCAAAGAGCTGTTAGTTTTGAATGATGTTTGTAATGTAGAGAACTGTTTAGAGTTTTGCAAAAAGGTTGTTCTACAATAGCAAACTGAGTTTAAAGCACGTAATGTGCTTGTAGTTTTGCAGACTTGGTCTAAAGATTAGGTATATGAGTGAATGGTTTCACTAAGTGGGCCTCAAGTACTACTTTTAGTGCCTAAGCAATTTAAAAAAAACTGTAATGACCCTGAGCACCACATTAGTCTTGATATGAAGTTTGTGGCAGCAGCCCAAACTCACAATCTAAAGAGAGTTCACTTGGTCATACGCTCTTATTAATTACAATTAGGACGATTAGGAGGCTAAACTGAGGGCAGCGGTTTTGTTTGTTTGCTCATCTGAGCCAGCAGCAGGTGCTCTAAAGCATGCTCATGTCAGACATTTTTTCCCTGATGTCCACTAGTAAGGTTATGAACCAAGAAACAAAACAAAACAAAAAAAGTTTGGAAAGAGTCATTTTTGCAGATTATTTGTAATATTTTAATATTTAGAATTAAAAAGGAACTTTTGAGTTTGAAAGTAGCAGTACGTTTCATCAGTATATTTTATCTGAAAATGGATTTCCCATGACATAATACCTTTAATTCTACGTAAAGAAAATCAAAAACATCTACCGTATTGCTAAAACAAACTATTATGATATAAAATGTATAGGCAGACGGACCACAAGGGTCAAAAGCATGTTAGTGCTATGATTAAAACCAATATTAATCACAATGTTGTTGAGGTCTATTCAGAAACTCACATGAAATTACAACACAAATAAGAACAACAGCAAATTTAATGTTTCTGGATCATATCAGACTTAATAAATCTGGTGATTTCATAATTATTTTTTTATACTTTTGAGGAAGCGCATCATTAGACAGATTCAAACATGAGACTAATTTGTGAGCCTTTTTGACCAATTCATTAAAAAATGTCTTGCAAATCAGCACTGTAGGTTTGTTTCTGATTGCAGCTCATGAGGAAAATGCAAGGGGAAAAAAAGTTTTCAGTTTTTTTGTTTTTTTTAACCCAAACCGATTCAGAATATGATTTTCATCAGTTAACGATAACATAATGATTAATGATTTTCAATTGCTTCTTTATCAGTACCAGCATAATATTCCATGATGGATGCATTTGTTGCATCTTTTGTATTCACAGTGTAACTGAATGTTTGTAAATGTACTTTCTGTTATGTTGACATGAAGACCAGTTTCATGTCACACTGAAGAACACTAGAGGATGTCGTACCCAATGGGTCGTGAGACCACTAGTTCCACCTGAGGCTCTGGCTTTGATTCTAAAATGATATTGTAAACTTCTTTAAATGTGGCTCCTTGCAACTGTCGGCCATTCCACTCTAGGACCTGGTCACCTATGAAACAAGAAAATTAATTACCAAACTCTGCAAATCAAACACTCATGCTAGTACTCATTACCAGATTTAATACAAACTGTCAGACTAATAGTCCACTATTTAGAAGTCTGGGGTCAGTAAGATTTTCTTTTTATTCAGCAAAAATGCTAAATGATTCCAAAGTGAAGAAAGAAAAACCAACAACAAATAGCCAAAAGCCTAAATAGTTACAAAAACAATCGTTACAAATTGTTATTTTAGGCTTATTCTATTTATCAAAGATTCTTTAAAAAATTGCATGGTTTCCACAAGAATATTAAGCAGCACAACTGCTTTCAACATTATTTATAATAAGAAGAAATGTCTGTTAAGCAGAATTTCAGCATATTAGAATGATTTCTGAAGGATCCTGTGACACTGAAGACTAAAGTATTGGCTTTTGAAAATTCAGTTGTCACAACAAAAATAAATTACATTCAAATAAAAAATTAAAATAATCAAATAAACAATACAAACATTTCAAAATAAACTAAAAAAAGAAAATGTTTATAGATTGTAATAATATTTTACAATAGTATTTTTTATTGTATTTTTGATCAAATAAATTTAGCCTTAGTGAGAATAAGGGACTACAAAAAAAATGACCAACTCCAAACTTTTGAATGGTATATCAAATACTGAAACATAGCATGTACCTGGTATGAGATGCCCAACTGTATCCGCTAAACTCCCTTCCTTACTTTGGTGATGAAATTGCACAAAGTCGCCCAGACTTGTCACCTTTCCCCCAACCACTGCAAAGGCCGACGACAAAAAAAAAAAAAAAAAAAAGTTTAGATAATGAACTAGTGATATAGTATATTAGTTTTTGCTTTTGTCCCAACATTTTTACCAAGAAATGCAAATGAAATTTCACTGGTATTGTAGGTTTCATGACTCTATAATGAAGATTTCATGTTGTTAATGTTTAGGTTAGCTACATAAGCTCAATTTTATGTGAATATATTTAATAGTTCTTGTCTTTTTTTATTTATGACTGATTTTATTAAACTAGAGTTCAGAAAGGATTATCTCTTTTGAAAAAAAAGTGCACAAGTTACACAAGTCCAAGGGTGTGTATACGTTATTTTCTGTCCACGCTTTTGAAAAAACCGACTGTTGGAAAAGGCCTGGAGGTCTGCACCATAAACCCCACATGACCAATCGCTCTGTGAGAATCATACAAATCCAAATCAAATCCCCACTAATGGCAGCCCAATGCAAACATACAAAGATGATTACGAGCTGCCTCCTGGATAAAGATGGCTTTACATAATTAGTGGCATGGAGCCGAGGGCGATTGTGAGTGTGTGTGTTTGTGTGTGTTTGACAAACTGTGCTGGTAACGGATATAATGCACACGGTAGCATGAGCTGACACACAGCAGCCATTCAGAACGTTATGTTACAGTACGATTCGATGTTTCTCTCCACTCCGCTGAACAATCCAATGTAAGTGCTTTAACAACAAATACAAGCTTTGCATTTCTGCTTTTAAACCCTGCAAGCACACAGCCCTGTTTCCTTCCACTGTAAGAGCTTTACTGTAACCATCACTGTAAAAAATTACCGTGAATTTAACGGTAAAAGACTGTAAAAATGCTACAGTAAAAACCTGTTAAATGGTTAACAGTAAATTCAACCACTATATACGGTGAAAAACTGTATTGAACATTACATGTATTGGACATAAATTTACGGTAGTATACCGTTTTTGGAAGTGAAAAATACCGCATAATTTACAATGAATAACCGTAAATTAACATTTCCAGAATTCCCTGCGTTACATTTAAAAATGTGATGTTTTTTTGTTGAAATAACAATGTTTCTTCTTAGATTTTTCTTATCAGTTTTGTATATTAGATTTGTGTGTTACACCTAATGTTGTTAAATGAATGTTTATTGCATTATTTCAGTTTCATGTGTGTTACCATGATGGTGTTAAGTGTTTGTGTGAATGGGACACTGCACATTCTGTTATTATTTAAAAGATGCTTGTGATGGGCTTTAGTTCATCACGTGACTTTCTCATCACCAACAGTTTTTGATGGTTATCAGTGCATTACAATGGTTCAAAACAGATATTAGTACTTCAATAGGTTGGTATATTAACATATATCAGTTAATGAAAATTATGGTAGTTAACTGTAATTTAAGTAAAAACGTAACAACCTAAAACGGTACGTATTTTTAAGTTTTTTATGACCTTGTTTACCGTAAATTTTACGGAATTTTTTTAAGTTTTTTACCGTAAATTTTACGGAATTTTTTTTACAGTAATGTTTTGACGCTCTTTGAATGTCAACAATAAATTACAATGAACCTTTTAAACTTTCTCAGTAAACATTTGTTAAAAGTAGTAAGCATCACTCTTAAAAATAAAGGTTCTTATTGGCATTGATGGGTCCATGAAGAACTTTAACATCCATAGAACCTTTCTATTCCACAAGGGTCCTTAAAAAAATATAAAAAGATCTTCAGATTTAAATGTCCGGTAAACACTTTATTTTAAGGGGTCCTTGTAACATGTTACATGTATTTACTACTATAAACAATAGTTAGCATAAACATGCACGGAAACATAACATATAGTAAGTACCTTGTATTAATTAAATATCTGAGTACTGAAAGCATAATTACACTAACAAGGAAATAATTAAGTGTAAACAAAATGTTCTTTTAAGAACTGTTCACTGAAAAGTTATTTGAGGAACAAAAATGCATTGCTCCAAAAAAGAAAAGGAAAAAAATAACTTTGGAACCTTTATTTTTAAGAGTATACTTTGTATACTTAGAGTGCTCATCATTGCAAGTAATAAAATGTTTGTTCATAATTGATCAATATTTTTTTTTTTTATTTGATCCACTTCGAAAATATTTTTCCTTTCAACTCAATCAATTCCTAATGGATAAACAATCCCACTCTACAACTGTCTTGTCCAGTATTCTAAGTACAATGGGTTATGAACATGAACACTTATGACTTGAACATAAATATCAACTTAACTTTTATGATTTTAACCCTTTAAAATCCATGGCCATGTTTAATTTCTCTAGAAGACCCACAATGGATATTTCTGGATTTTAAAAATGGTAGGAAATAATTTTTTTCTGTAGAACGTATTCAAACTAATGTGCAGAGTTTGTATTAAGGAAGAGTCTAATAAAAAGGATTATAATAATAATAATTTATATATCTATATATATATATATATAAAGTTGAAAAATGTACTCACCCTCGGGCCATTCAAGATGTAGATTAGTTTGTTTCTTCACTGGAACAGATTTGTAGAATATCATAATATTTGCTTATAGAGCTGCTTAGGCCTGTTTTCACTTGTAAGCAGTGCTTGATCTGCACATTTTCTTTTTGGCTGGAGAATATTATGGATATAGGACTGGTATTTTAGCTCTTTTTTTTTTACATCACGTCTTCACTTCACAAGACATTAAGCGATGGACTGTATTTGTGTGGATACTGAGAATCGTTGTGCATTATCGAGCGGTTGGACTCTCATTCTGTCGGCACCCATTCACTGCAGAGGATCCATTGGTGAGCAAGTGATGTAATGCTAAATTTCCCCAAATCTGTTCCGGATGAAGAAACAAGCTCACCTACATCTTGGTACATTTTCAGCAAATTTAAATTTTTGGGTGAACTATTCCTTTAAAGCAGGAACTCTCCTTCAAAATGAATTGCTGCCATTACTGAACTACACAACCACGTGGGATATCAAAATCACATAAAGAGCATGTCCACACAGGAGGCCAAGTGACTCACTTTCAGTCCCAGAAGAGCTCCAGAGTCACGGGGAACGCTGCCGTCCTTCATGCGCTTGTTGAGCAGAATCCTGCCGATGAGTCGATCTCCATCTTTGGAGGGCTGCCATGTGACCGGGTGCTGTCAGGTCAAAACCACAACAAACATCATTTCAGAACACACAGAAAGCTGCCAGTGCTGGTGCGGGGAAGGCTGAGATGAATTTCATCTGATTTATCGCACAAACTCTGTTGTGATTGCAGGTGTTTCATGGGAGCAAGCCACACGTCTGGGACAAATCAAATAATGTTTCCTAGAGGCTTAAGGGATTAGCTCCCCCAAAATGAAAATTCTGTCATAATTTACTCACCCTCATGTCATTCCAAACCTGTATGATTTTCTGTTTTCCGTGGATTGCATAAGGAGATGTTTTCCATACAACAAAAGAGTATAGTAAGTAGCAATTGACCAATATGAGTTTCTCCAATGCAAAATGGTCCAAGTGACTTCTGTGCTTTATTCCAAGTCTTCTGAAGTGATGGGATAGCTTAGCATGAGGAACCAACTGAAATGTCAGTCATTATCAGAAGCTGAAATTCTTGTGCTCTCAAATCTAGAGGGCGAGTAAATGATGACAGATTTTGATAAACTATCCATTTAAGGATTAAAAATGTGTCTAAAAATGCATATTGTTTTTACATTTAATGAACGTCTCTATTATAATACAATATATAAATGCTCAATTTCAGATATGAAATCGGAGGAAGATTTATAGTAGTAATCTGGGTTCAATACAAGTTAAGCTAAATGGACAAAATATATGACATGCTGTCAAAGAAAAAAAAAAGAATCGTCCCTCAGTTGGTAAAACATACAAAACTGCTTACAATAGAAAAATATAATGGAGGTCTATGGGGCAAGGCATTCCAGATGTGTGAATTGCATTCTTGCTAAAATGCTTATATTACGTATTTCATACAAATTGGCTGTTTTCTGAGCTATACAGCTGTCTAAATTGTCATTTTATTGGTGAAATGACATTTCTGCATGAATGAAGTTCTGCTTACATGTTTCTGACATTATTCCTGTGGACACAGTTTGCGTCATGTGAAAATACACAAATTTGCACATACACTGCAAAAGTGGTTTTAAATTGTAATGCAAAAAAAACCCACACATGACGTTAGTAATTATATCACACTGAACAGATACAGTATATAATGTTTAAAGTGGTTATACTTCATAAACAGTAATGGTGTAATGCCATGCCCCATAAATTTCCATTTCTTATCATTTGTACATACAGGTTTGGGGTCTGTAAAGTTTTTTCCAGTTTTTTGGACTCACCAAGCGGCTGCATGATTGCCCAAAAAATCCACTTGCAAAACAGTATTACTGTGAAATATTATTACAATCTAAAGTACCTGCACTGAAAATTGCAGTCGATTACACACAAGAATTTATATAAATGCAAGTTAACACCACTGAAATCAAAAGAAATTTTGAAGTAGAAAGAAATAGTATTTTCTTGTAAAACATAATCCAATAAACTTTGTTTTATTTACAACTTCAAAAAAAAATGGGTAATACTTTACAATAAGGTGTCATTTGTTAATGTATTAACTACGACAACAATGAAAATACATTGTTTAAAGTACTATTAATCTGTTAATATTAATTCAATTAAAAGTTAGTTATCATGTTAGTTCAGGATCAGTGGGCATTAACTAATGTTAACAAATACAAATTTTGATTTTAATAATGCATTAGTACCGTGAAAATTAAAATGAACTAAGATTATTAAATGCTGTAGAAGTATTGTTCAAGCTTAGTTCATGTTAACTAATGCTGTTAACTAATGAACCTTATTGTAAGTGTTACCCAAAAAATTCCTGTGATGCATAGATGGATTTTTCAGCATCATTACTTCAGTCTTCAGTGTCACATGATCCTTCAGAAATCATTCTAATATGCTGATTTGCTGCTCAAGAAGATTTCTTAACATTAACAAAGTTGAAAACAGTTGCTTAATATTTTTGCGGAAACCATGATTCTTCACGAAAGTTCCAATAAGAAACAGATTTTTTTTTTTACATTATACATTTCTTAACTGTCACTTTTGATCAATTTAATGTATCCTTGCAGAATAAAAGTATTAATTTCTTTAAAAACTATTTTTACTGACCCCCAAATTTTGAATGTTAGTGTATTCTCACAAAAAGGCCAAAATTATTTTCTGTTGTAGTTTAGGAGAGCTTAAAATGTACTGAATCCAGAACATTCATAAATGCTTCATAAATATATTTTCATTTTCTTTTTTAGCTAAAGAGGCTCTAGGTGGCATAGAGTTTGTGTGATCGTCTTACTGGGAGTGACATGCACCCATCACATGCAGAGAAAAGCCCCCCAATGGCTACATCACCACAGCCGAACCCCAACACCACATCCAGCAAACACAAGCCCGAATAATGGAAGAAGAAACAGACGATGTTCAAACTGAAAGCGAGGAGAACAGCATGGAAAGGCTCACGAACACAAACGGTGGAAACCAGTGATCCATAACATGGAGAGCAAAGGAATATGACAGTGGAAAGGGAAAAAAGAAAAACAAACTTAAATCCTAGCTGGCCGTCTCTGAGCGGGTGAGCGTGTGTGTTTTGGAGCGAGTCTCCTGGAGTGTGTGTAGTGGGAGAGGGGGGAAGGAGTGAGGATTCAAACCAGTGAGGGGGTCTGGGGCCCTATCGCGGCTGACGGGGCCACTAACACGGCAATAAGACACAAGGCTGAGAGGGCATGCATCTGACGGGGGAACCCACATTCTCTAAGTGCCATGACAAAACACACAGTCACATGATGGAGTGATTCGCTGCTATGTCAACTACGGCAGCTGCGGCTAAGCAGCAAACGATAACAGAGCAAGCAAGAGGCTCCCCAGCTACTGCCACAGAAGAACAGAAATTTAAAACAGGAAAACTTGTTTTTTAAAACTTAAAAAAAAGGGATAGTTCAATCAAAATTGTTCATGAAGTTCCAAACACGTATGACTTGCTTTCTTCCATGGAACACAAAAGGAGAATGTTTATGCAGCTCTTTTCCGTACACTGAAAGCATATTTTGACATTGATGATGCTGAACGGCACTGGTTTTTGCGAGCCACATGACCAAACGTGATGTGCAGAATTAAATATGTTAAAGTGCAAACTAAATGTAAGAGATTTAAAGGAGAATAAATGTGAATGTAACTTAAATTTCGGTCAGTTTCACACAAAAATCAACCATATACTAGATTATACTACTGTTCAAAAGTTTCTGAAAGTCGTCTCTTCTCACCAAGAGTGCATTTATTTGATGAAAGTCAAATTTGATGATGCAAAATCAGTAATATTGTGAAATATTATTACACTTTAAAATAGCTGTTTTATATTTTAATATGTTTTAACAAGTTATTTATTCCTATGATGCAAAGCTGAATTTTCAGCATCATTACACCAGTCTTCAGTGTCACATGATCCTTCAGAAATCATTCTAATATACCGATTTGCTGCTGAAGAAACATTTCTTATCATTATCAATGTTGAAAACAGTTTGTTGCCTTTTAAAATTTTTGTGGAAACCATGTTACATTTTTTCAGAATTCTTTGATAAAAACATTCAAAAGAACAGCATTAATTTGAAATTAAAATCTTTTGCAACATTACAAATGTCTTTACTGTCACTTTTTTATCAATTGAATGAGTCCTTGCTGAATAGAAGTATTAATAAAAAAAATGCTTAGTGACCCCAAACCTTTCAATGGCAGTGTAGTTTTAGAAGATCTGAAATATTGTATTCAGGTCATACAGAACATTTTCCTTTTTGGAGCTTGACAACTCTTGGTCACTGTCTGCTTTTATTTTATGGAAAATAGCAGCTTGGACATCTTCAAAATATCTCATTTTTTGTGCTCCACAGAGGAAAAAAGAAAGTCATATGGGTTTGGAACTACACAAATGTGAATAAATGATGGCAGAATTTTCATTTTGGTTGAACTATCCCTGCAACATCTAAAAAGAAGATCTCACCTAATATCAGCGACATCAAAACAAAAGATCATGTGAAAATGGAACAAAATGAATAAATGAAAAGTTTCAAACAAAACAAGGTCAAATGAAATCAAACCAATGCAGGCTAAAGAGGTCCCAGTACCTTCTCACTATGGCTATGCTCCTCGTTTAGGGTAGTGCTACTGCATGTATCAACCCCCGAGTCTTTAACCTGGGGTTCACACCACTCAGCATCTTCTTCCAAAGAGTGGCCCCCAAAGCGTACCGTTTTCTTTTGGCCCTCAGATAAGGTGTGTGACTGCTCAAAAGTTTGTCTTTTTCCCCTTTGACTGTCCCCTACAGACATGGGATAAAAACAGAAAGAAAAAAAAACATGCAGAGTTGAAAATAAATCAAAAGAACAATGGAATGACAAAGAGTGAAAGAGAGAGGGAGAAAGCGACAGAGAGAGAAGAGCCAGAAAGAGAGAGAAAGAGGTGGGACATTAGGCTCCGCATGTCTCACCAAAGACATGGAGGAAGCATCGCTGCTATGCCACGTTGTATGATCCCACCAGTGGCCATCCAAATCTCCTGCGAGTGCCACACACACACACACACAATCACAGCACACACATACAGCAGAGGTAGTTTGTGAGGACAAAGGAAAGAGAGACATGTGGGGAAAAGAGACACTAAATTCACTCTAATACTGTTAAATGTGTCAGTCGCACTCATACTTACACTCACATTTACTGTACATTGATTGATATGCTCATAACCATAGTTATGCAACCTATGACAATTTAGGCGAGGAACCAAAAAAAAAGACTTGTACCTGTTAACTGCAACAAAACAACAGAAGAGGTCAAACGTTTGCTGAAACTTGGCTGAAGTCGCTATCTTCTAAGTCTGACTAATAAGATCTGAAAAGATCTTGGGACTGGGCTGTAATACACTTAACTTGAAGAAAAACACAAACACACACACACACACACAGTGTCGGAGTTGCCTGACTTGGCTTCAGTTTAAAATGCAGTCGGTGCATTTTAACTTTGTTAAACTGTGCTACTACAATTGGAGAGATATGACAACACAATCAGATATAAAAGATTTCAATATAGACCTTGTGCACCAGAGAAACAAGCACACAGCCATATTTAGAATTTTGTCTTTGAGCTTCGGCTTTTTGCGGTAGCTCTGATATCTATAGCATCGCTGTTGAAGTAGATTAACTTATTGTAGAGTTAATGAACGTTATCAAGAAAATTGTCATGTTTGAAGCGGATGTCATAACACATGTCAGTAGACTGGGACGTTTTTAAAACGAACAGTTAATTTATAAATTCGCACGACCTTATCTTTACACTGTGGAAATACAAGCCAGAAGACAACGCACACAATGCTGAAAAGGGGCGGAGCTACATAAAGTCTATAACATAGGGCTTGATCAGATCAAATATGACATCATCCAAACACAGCATCATAAATTAGATACAGCATATATCTATAACAACAGATATGACATCAGCAGTGCTGTTTTTGTATTTTACATATTATTATAGTTTATGAATATTTTGATATTTTATCATTTTGATATTTTCTGTTCTCAAACTTTCTGTTTGTTATTTTGTTATGTGCTTTCATCATTTATTTTAGTTTATGTTTTTTAATTTTTGTTTAAAAATTTTTTTTTCATTTGGTATTTGTGTGTGTATATATACTTTTTGCATTTATTCTTATTTCAGCTTTAGTTTTAGTACTTCAACTTTTTTTTCGTTAGTCAAAAACCCATTTCAAGTTTCTCATCTAACATCTCCATTTTATTTTAGCTTTATTTTAATTAACAAAACTCTTTAAGTAAATAAGTAATTAAGTAAATATAATACGCATATTTAACATCATCAGACATGCTAGCGCTCAATCAGCTTGACATGGCTTAAACATCAGATGAACAGACCAATCATGCAGCAGCTTTAATAACAGACACTGATCTACACATGGGAATCATTACATTAAACTTCAAAACACCGTGCCGGTGATAATGACAGAGAACGCAGAATTCGAAAATTAAGCACAAAAGATAAAGGTGGTAATTCTTGTTAAAAACCTTGTATAAGCTTTAGGTTTGTATACACCAAAGCTATCTTGTAGTACTCCACATGAAGTCTGGTCTGAGAAAATCCTAGAGTATACTAGAAGGTACTATGCACGGCAAAAAAACCAGAAGAATTTTTTTTTAAAATGGTTTAAATATATATATATATATATAATATATAATATCTATAATATATATTATATAATATATATATATATATATATATATATATATATATATATAAAGTGCTGATTTTTCACAATCTGAGATTTACTCTCATTGATTATTAAAACTGATATACGCCAAACCAAAATCTTAAATCCTTAAATTATAGAGGGATCTCACCTTAATAAACTCACCCTCAATTGTTATACAACCTGCACCTGAAAGTTTTTTTCTTCTGTTGAGCACAAAAGAAGATTTTTTTGAAGAATGTCTAATATTTATGTTTCTAATTTTAAATGTACCAGTTACAGGCTTGATGATAAACCAAGATGAAAAGTCCCAACGATTAGTATTACCATTTCATAGTTTTATTATCATTAAAACCATACAATAAAAACAAACAGTTGCTGGTAGCCATTGACTTCCATAGTATGGAAAATAAATACTATGGAAGTCAGTGGCTACCAGCAATTGTTTGTATACCAATATTCTTCAGGATATTATTTTCTTTTGTGTTCAACAGAAGACAGACATTCATACAGGTTTGGAACGAAATAAGTGAGTAAATTATGACCGAATGTTAACTTTTGGGTGAACTACAAGGTGAAAGCAGGTAATGCAGGTACATTTTGTCCCTTTATCTCAATGACGAAAGTGGCCCAATTAACCTGGGACAAAACAATAACAGTAGCTACACAATGCTATTCTTCTGGAGCACTGCTGCTGTCTCTCTCTCTCTCTGTGTAGTGAAAGCGAGAGTGCAGCGCTCTTAGCAGCTAGGTTCTGGGATCTATTTCTCTCTCGCTCTCACGTTCTCGGCAGAAGGCGGAAGTGCTGATTCAGGCCTGAGCACAGCTCCCAGGCCGCTAGCACACGGCTCTCCATCACTCTGACAACTCAATAAAAACCCAGTGTAAACTATTAATTGGATCATTAATTATTGATGCTGTTTAGAATGAACAGGAGAACAGAGAGAGACAGACTGAAGAAAGCGACATGGCGTACAATCATAAAATGAGTATTGATATTTGTCTCCATGAAGGTTTTGAATAGGACAGCTTTGCCTGAAACTGAAGATGCGATCTGATTGATTCCCCTTGGCATGTCATGGAAAACGGGAAATTCCTGAGGAATGAGTGCTATTCAAAAGGGAGGGATGGATGGATGGATGGGATGCTGTATGAGGCTGGATGGATGGATGGATGGATGGATGGATGGATGGATGGATGGATGGATGGATGGATGGATGGATGGATGGATGGATGGATGGATATGTGGATGGATGGCTATGTGGATGGGATGGATGGATTGGGATGGATTGGGATGGATGGATGGATGGGGCACCACCTCAAATGTTTTCTAATCACACATGCTTTTGACCATTACACAATTCGCCATGAATCGTACGAGTTTTTTTGGCTGCTTTGAGAGCAGGTCTGAATGCAGAGTGAGCCGAGACGAGAGCCAATCACAGTGACTTATTCCGATCCGAAAACAGGCCTGCAGCAAAGAGGATGCCATGGTAACCTGCTTTCACCTCATTACATCTGATCTTCAGACAGTCAGACGGCAAATCAAATAACGTCAAAACCTTTATTCAGAACAGGAAGCCCGAAATATTAACTGTCTGCTAGTCTGCTCTAACAAAACAAAGAACAACCAGTTCATGGCTAAAGTTGATCTGTACTAGTGTCCAAAGACATCAGATGTCAAAAGTGGCATCCAAGTTTTGCATATTGTGTTTAATGCAGTATTTTAAAGCAGCTTTTTTCCCGAATGTTAAAATTCTTTCCTACCCAGTTTAATATACTATATTGGAAGATAGTAACCCTGTGGCAATTTCCAAACACTGCTCTCACTGCATCTGAATAAGTGTACTTCCTTATTATACTGTATAGTATGCAAAAAGCAGCACATCAAATGAAAAGTATGTCTGAATATGCAGTAGTCATGAAAATTTACACCACCATTCAAAAGAGGTCAAAAAGTCAGTAAGATTTTTCAAAAATGTTTTTAAAAGAAGTGTCTTATGCACACCAAGGCTCCATTTGTTTGATCGAAAACCCTGTAAAAACAGTAATATTGTTACATCTTAGGGCACTTTAAGTAAAACTGTTTTCTATTTAAACCCTCTGGGGTCTGAGGGGGTTTTGGGTCCCTGGAGCCTTTTGAACATTTCCCTGACATTTGTGTTTTTTTGTGCTGCTAAATATTTGTGTGATTTTTTTCAGTATATTAATGAACGTTCACAAGAACCACATTTATTTGAAAAGGTAATTTTTTTGTAACATTATAAATGTATTTACTGTAAATTTACTGCATCCTTGCTGAATAAAAGTGTTAATTTCTTTCAAAAATAAATAAATAAATGACCCAAACCTTTGAATGGTTGTGCAATTCCAGCTGATGCCACTAGTGGTGCATAACTATATTTATATTTCATTATGTTTGTGTTAGTAACGCAGAGTTTGGCAGAGACCAGCAGCAATGGCCACGATTTAGACTATCATAGGAAAGTCTGAAATAATCAATAATAATTCACTTCAGATTTTGTTGCATACCAAATTTTAAACCACTAGCGTCACCAAACAAAATTACAAATTACTCTGTCCATCTGCTATTGGTCAGCCCACAGATAGCCCCACCCCAAATTTACACCATTGGCGACATGTTGCATGCCAGGGACAATCAAACACAAACAGAAAAAAGTTTACACTTTTCATAGAAATCAACCTACTTGTAGTTGTCTGAACTAGCACATTAAACTGGGATAGAGAGTATTTTAACATTACATTTCAAAAAATCAATAACAACTCAACTGCCCCACACCATGACCCAACTGTGTGATTGACCCCAGCTGAACCAATAATACAATGATGAAATCCAGTAGAATGACTGATTGTCTGGTTGTAATCATGCAGAAACGCTACTATCCCTGTGCCGTATCTCCACTGCGCTCGGCTCTCTTGTGTGATAAAGCTGATGGGAAAGGCAGTCTTATCTGGCCTGATGTGCTCTCCCCTCCTCCCTAAAACTCACCTGACCTTCAGAGAGAGCATTACTTCTCTCCTCTGGTTATAAGTGTGGCTGTGAAACCTGGAAAAGCAGAACATCAATAATGTAGAACTGTACGCTGGGTTTTGTCCTCGGGATGCTTATTGTCCTCGGGATGCTTATATAAGTGGCTCGGACCAAGTCGTTCTCTCTCCAGTTCTCTATCCCGCCTCCATCATCCGGACCCATTCATGCAACTCTGTTCAAAAACCTTACTGTTTGTTGTTTACACAGTAAATAAAGTGCTGAGATACTCAATTATTTCCAATACATTAAGCATGACATGTAGCTAAGATAATAACTCGATACTCTAATATGCATAAAAACGGCATTACTGTATGAATGCACACTGCCAAACAAAATATATATACAAATACATTAAGGTGCATTTGATTTTTTTGTTTCACTGTTAAAAAAAGCATCACATTTCACCTTAATTTAAATCGGCATAAATGAAATGCACTATAACAAATAGTGCCATGATGTAGAAATATTTCACAATTGAAATAATATATTCCTGGCTACATAAAATAACAATGTAACATCATGTAACATAACATAATAAATATCATTTTAATTCGTTTAAATTTTTTTATTATTTTGGGATGCTTTTTAAATATTACAAATATTTGTCATCCATGATTATTTTATTGCATACAGAACAGATAATGTGATAAAAGGGCATTTATTGCGATAAAGTGAGTAGTATTCAGCTGGTCATGTGATCTTAACATGCCGCACCATAAAACATCTGTTTCTAGGCCACCAATACGACAGAAGTCTTCAGGTTTCCCAAGCATACTGCTCATTTCTTTAGGTGTAAAACTGAATAAATAAGTGCACTTCTAACATTAATCCTTATCTTAATATTTTTCAGAATACAGAATCATCTCATCTCTCTTCCTCGCATTTTCTTTCCCCTGTCTCTCTCTTTCCCACTCTATCCCTCTGTTATGTAACACAGCCCATTACATCTGATCTGAGGGAACCAAGACACAGCAATATCTGTCACTGGAGGACAGCCGAGAGAACACAACACACACACACACAAATATACAAAGGTAGAAAGCAAGTCACAAGTCATACATACTGTAATTGAACACCAGTGTTGGAGAGTAACTAACAAGTCATTTTAAACAGCTGTGGAAATAATCAAAAACCATTTTCTAAACTGTATGGATATCGAATTCATTCCAGTAAACTGGTTTATTTGGACAGTTCGTGTGAATGAACCAGCTCAAAACAAAGTGATTCACTGATTCATGTCCTTTTTATGTTTTTTAATTATCTAGATATTAAGCACATATTAGATAAACACGCAGTCGCATTACTTTTTCGCTTAATGTAGTTTTTTTTTTTCGGTAGTAACTGCTTTTTTTGTCATTACATTGACGTGCATGTCTTTATATAGTGAGTAGCATGAAGCTTGATAATCTACAGTTTCACTGTCAGACACGCACAATCACTCCTCTTGAAAGAAACACACACAGGTCTCTGCTTCAACGAATTCCTAACCGCTCACACAACCCAGGCCATTCACACACACTGTGAACATAGCATCAGTCAAGGTTTATCAGCATGAAAGAATAAATAATAATAAAATAAAAAATATTAGCAAACAGTCTTTACCTGATCGCACTACACCTTTATCGCTTAAACATGCACGACAGTAAAAACATATGGGAAGTCAGTAAGATTATTTACATTATTTTTTGTATTAAGATTTTTATTCAGCAAGGACGCCAAATCCATTAAATTCAAGACCAAACAGTGGACAGGTAAAGTACTTAAAAGGTGACAAAAGATTTAATTCTAATATTTAAAACAATCCTTAAAAAATGTATCCGGGGTCCACAAAAATATTAAGCACAGCACAACTGTTTTTCAACATTGATAATATAATATTGTTTTACTTAGCATATTTGAATTCATTCCTGAAGTATAGGTGACACTGAAGTTGAAAATTGATTTCATCAGACATAAATTGCCTTTTAAATATAGTAGAAATTCAAATAGAAACAGTACTTTTCCTCTACCTTTCAATATTGTCACAATATACTGTTTATGTGTTTTTAACAAACAACACGGGCCTTTGTGCGCATTAAAAGGACGTCTTTCAAAAATGCCAAAAAAAATCTTAAGACCCCAAATTTAAATGGCTACTGTAAATACATATGAAATTATAAAAACTGCATTACTCCCCTTCGCGCTCACAGAATCACTCCGATTCTCAACATATCCAGCTGGATTGTACTACGGTAATTTTATGTAGTGGCCGTTCCTCTTCCGAGAGAGCTCAGGGACACTGCCTTTTGCCGCCATTCGTATTGTAGTTTGGCGAGCGGCGGAACGAGATACCTGACAGACTATAGTTGGGCGGAAACCCTGAAAGCGAAAAGTGCGTTTCCGCAACCTAGTAGTCTCAATCTTTTTCGTTTACTCTTACGTACGGCAGAGGAGAAGGGACTTCCTGGTGCTGATTTGCCTGTGGAGGGATGAAGGTCAATCGCAGGACTGTGGAATTGGTTTGGGGACCGCCAGTGGGTTTGTTGTTCCGGGACCTGGTTGGTAGTGCGGGACCCCGCAGGGGACCACAATGGCGGCTCCTCCATCTCTGTGTACGCCAGGAGGACCTCACTTGTGGCGGCCGTTTCTGTGCTTAATCGCGGGAACATCCGCTTAGTCATGCGCAATCTGTTACTCGTTAAGGTTTGTGGTTTGAGGGTTAGGTAGCGGGCCAGGGACGAGGTTTGGGCGTCATGCGGGGTCATCTTGCTTGGGTTGTGCTGGTCGCGGTTTCGTGGATTCCTCCTGTCGTTGTCCCGATGAAGCGCGCGCGTCTGAGAGGCGGGGCATCGGGCATTTTTTTTGGGCAGGAAAGCAGGGGGGTCAGGTTGGAACGCTTCTTGGAGCGTGCCAGCCGCCCCGTCGAGCACCGGTTAGCACTCCGCGCTAATCTGCGTCATGTAGGCACGGCCGTAGCCTCCCCGCCATGGCGGTCTCCGGCCCCCCCCGTAGTTCGTCAGACGGCGATCGTGGTATGCCGCCCACCCCTGGGGCTACTGCGAACGCTATGCCTTTCTCCTCCCTTGGGTACGTATTTTTGGTCATCGGCATCACTGGTTTTGTGAGGGCTTCTGTTCCTGTCAGTCAGAAAAAAAAAAGAGCAAACATTGATATAGTGAACTTGCAGAAGACACATTTCGGAACACACATGAATAAAAAAAAAATTGACCTTAGGGCTCTTTCAACACTTGATGGTTAATCCGGGGGTTCATTCAAAAACTGGTCATCTTGTTGAATGGTTTCAAATTGCTAATACTTTTACTAGGTTTTTTTAACAGGGATTAATTAAACCAAATAATTCATGTAAGAACATTTTACTTGTATTTTCTCACCTCAAGTGTTTCAAACCTGCCCTAAGCCTTCTTTCTATGTTGAACACGAAATTAAAATATTTTGAAGAAATGCTTTGTAACCCAAAACAGTTGATGTCACCCTGGACTTATCCTAGTCGGTGGGGGTATAAGGAAGGGATGGAAAAACTATGGAAACTTGGGAGTCTAATGGCAACAGAACACAATTTTGGTTACCAGAATTCTTCATAATATCATCTTTTTGTGTTCAACAGAAGAAGAAAAACTCATACAGGTTTGGAAAAATATGAAGATGAGTAAATAATGATGAATGATCCACAATTTCTAGTGTGAAGAATAAGTTTTTCAAATTAGTTTTTTTGATAAACCTTTAAAAAGACCATACATTTTCAATATCCAATCAATTCCTGATGGATAAATCAAGTCCCATCCTAACATTTTTTTTTCTAGTTCAGTATGCCGTTTCTTGTAATACTTTGGATTATATTAGAAAAATGGTTTGTAAACAAGCTTTCACATCATCATTACATAGACTATAATCAATATTCGATCTTTCAAAATCAGCATCAAAATCTTGTAATAAAACAGCAGCATCTAACTGCTCACTGCAATTTCTTTTAAAAACAAGCAACATCTCATTTTAAAACACATGCTGTTTTTACAAAAATAACCTGCCGCTAATGTGGTTACAACAGTGCTGGCTGTATGTGTCGGAAAAGACAAATGACACCAGTGTCCCCGGCATATGAGTTTCATCTTCAGAGGGAATAAGAGGCTCTTGCTCCTGGGAAGCCCAGAGAGATGCAGGAGGAAAAACTGCATCTATACTGAAGGGTAAAGTTTAGAGCCTTGAAAAGATACAATCCATCCACTGCTCCCCTATCTGTGTCCATATGACTTGGGTTTGTGGTTGTATTTCATTGATAAGCACATGGAAGAAGCTGTAACAAGGGAACATCTGTGGTCTAACAATTAACCATCTATCCACAAAGGTGGATTACACAAACTTTCTGACATCAACAAAAAGTTCCATTCTCCCAAAAAGAATCATAAATTTTGTATATTCCTTTTATTATTATATTAGTATATATTCTAATTGCTTCTCCTACACAACAGTACAGGACAGGTTTCATTAGAGTTTCCAAAAAGTCAATACAAAAATGACCCCAAAAAGTTTCACATTCACATATTTTGAAAACAAATATGAGCAAAAATTTATGAAAAACTATTTCGTCATCCCCCAAAATTTGTATTAATTCATCTGAGCTAAATCTCAATATAACCTCAAACATTTCTCATTAAATTCTTGCAGTCAATAAGCTGACAGTCTCAAACATATTCACATATAAATCCTTCTCAAATCAAATATTTTAGCAATAGCTTCAACATGAACAAATTTCTCCGAATTCTTCTAAAATAAATTAACCGGAGCAAAAGTCCAATATGAACTCAAATATTCTATTGGAATTCTTCTTCAAATCAATTCATCTGAGCTAAAGTCTTCCCTCTTTACTTACTCATACAGGGAATTCAACGAGAATGAGCCCATTCAAATATGAACCCACAATTTTGTCATCAAATTTGCAAATGCTGAGCAAATATCAGTACTGAACTCAAAACGTTTCTGCATCAAATATCTGAGCAAAGTCTCAATAGGCACGCAAAAAAAGGTGATCCCAATTAAAGAATATGAACAAATTGTCCCATTGTGACTCAAAAATGCTATCTATCATTATCCTTCTCAAATAAATTTGAGCTATACTATCCACATTCATTTTTTTTACTACAGTTCTAAACTATTATTGTATGTCAATAATTATAAATTTTTTTATTTCTCAGTAGGAATTTTAGGAGAATGCTGATACTCGAAATGAAACTGAGAAATCTGTTATGTTTCCTGAGCTATGAAAGAGCGCGCAGCTTATGAGATTAAATGCACCATATCAAAATCACAACAAATACCAAATCATAACATTAAACATGCTGAACGTCTTATGACCGGGATATGAAGCTAGGTGCACTAGCTTAGCGACAATAGAATCACCCAGTTTAAACAGCTGTTAGCTATCTGTATTTCTGCAGGGGGTTGCGGGATCTTTAGTGTGCTGTGGCAAGGGTCGGTGGAGCGATTGCGAGTGTTTTGAGCGTTGTAATGTACTATGACTGATTAATGATCGTCTCTCCCGCGTCCCCTGGGCTCTGCTCAGGGGTTTTACTATGGCCGCCGTGTTCCTGATGCATTATTCATACAGCAGCCTGAAACGTGTTGAACCATTCACAAATCAATGCAGCGATGCCTGTTGTGTTTGGGACGGTGAGCGGAACAGGTAGGATCCGTGGTTTTGAAATGTAGGAACACCAATATTCATGACAATATCAGTCAGCATAGTCAATATCACAAGTTCCAACACCAATAGTGAGATTAGCTACACACAACTTACAACACCCACATATATAACCCTAAATAAATAATAGTAAAATATTATAAATTTATTTAACCTATGTTTAATTAAAAGAATATAAAATATCTCAGAAAAAAAACTTAAACTTATTTTATTTCCGTATTTCACAGTTTTCATTTAATTAACCTGTATGTTACTCTAAATTAATGAAGACTGAAAGACGAATTAATTAAAATTTGACATTTTAAAAATAATACTAATAAAAATGACAAAACACAAATCACCACAATTAAAATGAAAACAGAAAATACAAAAAAAAGAAACTTTTATTACTCAAAATATTAATAAAAACTAAAACAATATCTCAATGATATAAGTTAAACACTGATATGAGTGACCCTGGAGCACAAAACCAGTCATTAGGGTAAATTTTTCGAAATTGAGATTATACATCATCTGAAAGCAGAATAAATAATCTTTCCATTGATGTATGGTTTGTTAGGATAGGACAATATTTGACCGAGATAAAAAATCTGGAATCTGAGGGTGCAAAAAAACAAAAATCTAAATATTGAGAAAATCACCTTTAAAATTGTTCATATGAAGTTCTTAGCAATGCATATTACTAATTACAAATTACGTTTTAATATTTACAGTAGGAAATTTATAAAATATATTCATGGAAACATGATCTTTACTTAATATCCTGAAAGAAAAATCTATAATTTTGACCCATAAAATGTATTGTTGGCTATTGCGAACCAAATATACAAGTGCGAACTTAACTTAAGGGACGTGGTTTTGTGGTCCAGGGCACATATCAGGGGTAACCCAGGGTCACATATTAAGATATCACGAATTTGCTTACATATAGTGTCATACTACTACTCAACCAAAAGGATACTTTCCCTTCACCTGAGAAGTAGCTACATACACTTAGAGCGTATCTGAAGTATGCTACTCGAGATGTACAACATCCTCATTATTCGATTTGCCTTCCATTCACTCATTTTATCCATTCACTAATTTTATTCATCACTTCTATGAACACTCGCACACACACACACCTGGCAGGCCAATGCATTATATCACACAATGAAATAAACTGCACTAGACGCTCATTTAATCGCTAACACCACCTGCTCCATCCAATGCACTGATAGCACAGCTGTGCAGAGCGTCTGTGTTTAGCAAGCAGATGGACAGACACGGGTCACATACTACACAGCATTATTCCTATCTGCACACTAACCTACTGCACTTTCTTTATCCTTAGCATGATTAGCACTGCAGCTACCCAACAGTTTGAGTGTGAAATCTATGCAGATAGAGGAAGGGAGGGTTAGAGGAAGTGTCATTGCGAACTGACCCACTTACATGTGATTTTCACCCGTGCTATCTGTAGTTTAGTGTGTAATACTGGGACAAAGCTCTGCAAAGCTCACCAACACAGATTATCCAGCACGCTAACACTGTGTTCTCTACATAGTCAACCTGCAATCACACTTCCCTGCAATCAAAACACTCTTAAATTTTGCATTTTCTGTGTTTAGACCAGTCAAAGCCCATTTCACAGAATAAATACCCTAAAAAGCCTATGCTTCCCCTTAAAAAAGTACTGTGGTGGTACTATAGTATAGAGATGGTACTAGATACTCATACTATGGTACTTTAATTCTAGGATGATGGTAGTCATTCATATATATCAGAGTCTGTTAGTTCAAATCATTTCTATGAATCATTACAAACAGCATGCTTCAGTTAACCTCTGATTAAATGACCCATTTGAGTCACCAAACTGTTCTTGTGCAGTCACAACTTCCTGTGTGGTATTTTTCAAGTATTAAAATGTAAAATATCAATCAATCCAACCACAAAAACCCATTCAGAATTGATAGAAAATAATTGTAAATAAATAAATAAATAACCCAGGCCTTAATGTGGTGTGAAAGCAAAAGAACTGGAGTGCCCATAATGAGCAATAGTGTGAGAGCACTATGCAATCAATGTGAAATTACGGCCTTCGGGATCCCGGCTCCCTCTAAATGAAAGAAAACAGAGAATTGAAATACGCACCTTCCCTTGTCAGTCACAACCTTCCTGAAATGAGGCCACACAAACTGATACTACAAAAATCCACTGCAAGCAGGTGAAGAAAACAGAAATAAAGCCTCAATCCTTTCAGTAGCACTAGAATCCTCTCGGTTCTGATGTCAGGACGTTGTTTTCACCCAGATCAAATCTTCCCTCACTGACAGTTGTGTAAATCCCATGTAACGTTGACTTAAATGTGTTGAAGAATTTCACGAACGCCCTTCTCTCTAATCGTTCTCTCTGATGTCAGTGACATCACAGCACCCACGGACTTATATGCAGCCGCAGGGCATGCTGGGGGCCCAGAGCGGGGCTGAAACAGGTTGTAGCAGATGACCTGTGAGCAGAGGTGGAGATGTTTCTCTGGGACAGGGGCAGCATTACATGCTTCCACTCACCGCTGATTGGTGGAGATTCCGGCCGCGGCCTGATAGAGGATTTTTATTTAATCTTGTATAACTGTGCCAGAACAAAACAGCACTCTCTAACCAAACAAATCACGAATTTGTGCTTTTTTCCCCCGCTCATCCTTTTTTAAAGACAAGGGCGATTATCTTTGTAAATCTAATTCCGTCTGCTTTGCAAAAGAATAAACTGGAACATGCAATAGCTTTAAACATACACACCACGAACATGTCCAATAAATGTCAACATCAGAAAAGAAACTACACAAAGTCTTTCTGTTGATGGACACACTGAATGATATCAAAAACAGAGATGCTCTACTCCACTGTAAGCCTTTCTAATCTGAAGCAAACTACTGTGAATACAGTGACGGTACTCAACAGTAATACCATGGGATTCTAATATTTACTGTAATCATGTACTAAACGATTATCATATTCAGACACCATGGTATTTGTAAGAATACATGCACCAAAAACAATGTTATTATCATGTGAATGAATGAATGAAAATAAAAAAAATAAGGTAGGTCATTGTCAGTACCTAATGTATGAAACGCACGATTTTCATGGCATGACTGAAAAGAGAAAAATAGAAATATTAAATAATACTGAATTAATAAAGAATAAACCTGTTATACTACTAGAACGTATAAGCATGTTGAAATAAAGTTAAAATAAATAATCAAAACAAAACAGGTATTGGAATTTACCAACACACCAGGAGGGGAAAACTTAATGTTAAATAATAATAATAAAATAATAATAATTATACAAAATTATACATAAAAAAACATGGGATTTTTATTTGTTGTTGGGTTGGATTTCAATACAGAACAAAAGGTGGGTAAATATCAAAGAATTATAAAATGTAAATACCAATACAAATTTAATAAAATAAATAAAGTATCTGAAACCATGGTATTAGATAAAATTAAAACATGGTTTTTCATGGTTGGACTTCAATAGTAAACAAAAAAACAATAAGAAAAAAACTAACTGTAAATAATAAAAAAAAAAAGATATAATATATTATATATATAAACTATATTAACGTAAAAATAAAATGAAATAAAATAAATATTTAAAAACTCATCATGTTATTATGGTAGGACTCATATAAAATAAACAAAACCGTAAATTAAATGGAATAATGTAAACAAAAAATAATAATAAATGGTATACTACCATAACAGGTACTAAACATGTATGTGAAAGAATACCGTAGTATAACTACAATAGATATATAATAATAAATGTAATATTCACCCAGCAGAACAGTTGGTAGCACAATGGCACTCATGCCCAGCACACTGTGAAGTGTTTCAGAACAGGCAGACACAGGAAGTAGCACAGCACTGCATCCCGCCTGTGCGCCACAGTGGTGCGAACGTCATTAACGGCCCCCTCCAAACACAATGCAGACAAGCCATGTGTTCCTGCCACATTTACCCCATATCCTTTCAAACAGAAGCATTCAGGCCAAGCAGGCCTGCTCTCGTGAAGCTCTAGAAGAGTGTAAAATAGGCCAAACCCCTGAAGAATAAAGCAGGAGAATCAGTGCAGGCTGGGAAACAGCTCTTTCCTTCCACAGCACCAGGAAAGATGCTAGTTCAGGCATGGAATAAAACATGTTTAATAGGCCTAAGTGCATTAAAGGCCCTTTGATTTGGTTTGACAAATACAGTTATTTTCTGTGTTGATGTATTTCCTAAAGCAGGAAGTTAAATATAACTGAAAATAACTGGATTTCCATTTAATGGGATTGAAGTGAAACTTCAACATGAAACATCATTAGCAACTAATTTTACTTCAGTCATTTGATATTTCTGAGGGGAACAATGCATGTCAGGCCTTGATTAAATATTATTGATTGGGAATTTAACAGACCAGAATGGAATTATGTAGTATTCATGATATCAATCGAAAATTAAAGTTGTTTCGAAGGTTGAAAAAGTCACTATATTTTTATGAAAAATTATTATTTTGAATAAAATGCACAATGAATGAATCTTTTACAGTGAGGCCAGGAATGTGCATTAAGAAAATAATAGTGTCCAATTTGTTCCCATATTGACCTCTAATGCACTGTGGTTATTGCTTGATTATTGAAACATACACAAATATTAAAGTGGAAATGTGCGGCATAGCACAACAAACACCCTAAAGCATGAAGTGCTTCAGACAAACAGTGTGTAATTATGCATACTGGCGTCAATTGGAGTGGCCCAGACAGATCAGCCCAAACACATTTTACAGGAAACTGTAGCCGACAAGCTGAGCAATCAACACCAGAGGCCTGCAATTAACATCCTGCGCTGCTCGTTGGGCCCAGGAGGAAATAAACAGGTTTGGAAGTGAAATGTGACCAATTTGAGCCACATCAGAGCAAGTCTGTCCCCATAAAGACCCATCAAAGAGCTCAGATCTACCTCACACACACAAAAACAGACAGAGAGACAGACAGAGAGCAGCTGCGATGCTGCCCTCAAATGCTACTGGAAAGCTCCTACTGATGAGTTCAGAAAACGCAATTGTGGTGTGAATGTGGTCATATTATTTTATACTTGGGTCAAAGATGAGACATCCTATTTTGGTTTTCGCATCAAATTAAATGTACAAAAGTGATTTTATCAATTAAATGCGAGTAAAGTGTCTACGGTAATGCTTCAAATAACTTGAAATGTAAAGTTTGAAAATAAAACCTCAAAATATGGGGGAATTTTTTTTCCATTCAGCGTAACAGATATATTTATGTAAAAAAACAAACAAAATTCTTAGTTGGACGCCTGTGTCCATGGACCTATATATAAAAAGAGAAAAGTGATCAATATTAAAATTTATCTTATTTTAAATGACTAAAACTGCTGCAAATGTAGTAAAACTAGGGGTTTGAGCGATAGTGGCATCTATAGATCCGGTACATTTGTAAATTGAAATGGAATTTAGGATTTTGGGAACTGCACCTGTGATCTTAAATAGGGTATTTAATTTCTCCAACTGTTAAAAAGGCAACACAAAGTACTCAGGTTCCACATCATAAAAGCCCTACAAACTGTGCTGTTATGGTTTTATTACATTATTTGTGTGGATGAAGCATTCTTCTCGGGGGTAATATGATACAGTTTAGCGCATGAGAGAGGGTTCTATTCTAAACGAAATGAGCAAACTTGAGTTATTCTCATCTCGGGAAAACCAGGCAGACTTCAGACTCCTCCAGTTATGAACAAGAACAGACACTCCTCCTTTCTTAACCCTGTGTTGCTTAATACGAAAAAAATAAATATTATTCTTAAACATTACGTTTCTGTTATGTCAAATATATTTTTTATTAACAGTCCAAGCTTGACAATTGATGTAATCCTTGCAAATAAGATTCCATTGTAATTACCTTATTCAACACATAGTTACATGAACTAACAGATGAAAATACTTTTATATCTATATATATGTGTGGGTGGGTTAATCTCAACATTTACTTATTAATAACATTAAAATCAAAAGTTGTATTTGTTCATATTCGGTAAAACTTTGAACTAACATGAACAAAAAACGCTGTAAAAAATATATTGCTCATTGTTAGTTCATTTTAGTTAATGCATTAACTAATGTTAACGAATGAGACCTTATTGTAAAGTGTAAAATTATTTTTAACATAAAAACAGCTCATGTGAACAATGTTGAGTTATAGATTTAAATCAATAGAAAAAAAATCAAACTTACCAACTTTAAAATATCTATAAATATATTAGTCACATGACTTGTCTGATGACCCTAATGTCAAAATAAAAAACAGCATTAAACCATGTTGTTTAATCCTTTATTGCTACAATGAAAATATGTTTGTGTAGAAACAATTTTCACTCAGAAAATGCTAGTAAATTTTACAAATAATTACAAAAAACAACAAGTAACACACTGAAGTAAACGTGAAATTTTGAAGTAGAAAGACAGAAAAGTATTTTCTCATAAAACAATCAAATAATAACTTTATTTGTATTATCTAAATACCCAGGTTAGTTTTAATCAATCCTCTTTTTATACTGCTGAAAAAGTTTTCATGCTCAGAGTTATGTTTTCATATCTTATATTTCAAAGAAAATTCCAATTCGATTTCCAATTTCATAAGGTTTAAGCTGATTAATCGCTGTTAAGTCGATCGGATTGATAATTGTAAATCAAACCTTTAATGACCTTAATTGCTGTCTTATTTAATGCGTGGGTGACTGAAGGATCAGTGTCTGTGGCTCCAGCATGTTCTCCTGAAAAGCTGTTTGCGTCAGTGCTTACATTCCATTAGCACGCATTCATGTCTTATTCTTCTGTTACAAAGATGGATGTAGAAATCTAACATTCACAACAGGCCTTGGCTCCTTTCAACACTACGGTTCAATTTAAAGTTGGGTCGTTTCTGCACCAGTAAGCTTTCTGCCCAGGGGATACTGAGCCTAAAAACACCATGAGGGAAAATGACCAGGTTATTAGGGTTTCAGGTCATAAAGTTAAAAAATTCTAAATAACTTTGCTGTTTAGGGCTATAAGTGCAATTAGAGCGCAAGTGTAACCACTCTGTGCGTAATGTCAGTTGTGATTTTAGATGGATGATAAATAAAATGGAATAAAAAATGTAAGGTTTACTTATTTACTATCACATTACTAAAAAATAGCAATATGTAAATGTTATGGATTTCACTTGAATAATAAGTTTAAATTAACAATACAAGAAAAATAAAAAAAATAAATTAAAAAGTAAAACTACTGCGATTTTTATTGACAATGTATTAATAAATGGATAAATCAAATTAACGGTACTTATTAATTACATCTCAATAAAATACATTAGAATTAAATTAAATTGATAAAATTAAACATGGATTTTGAAATTTGTGTGATAATTGTGGTCTCTGACAAATTATATTAATAAAGGTATTAAAATAAAATGAATAAAATAAAAAAATGAATAAATGTTTATTTATACTTAAAGACACTAAAGATGAATCAAAATTAAAATGTAAATAAAAAAAAAAATTAAAATGAATAAAATAAACGTGACTGATAATGTGTTATGGTTGTATGTGACATATATATTGAAAAAATAAATAAAAATGAATAAAATAAAAATAAAAAAAAAAGGTTTATTAAATGTTTATTTCTAATTACAAAAAATCTAAAATAAAAAATTTTGAATAAAAATTAAAGACTCAAATTAAACAGTGGATTTTGAATGAAATCGTGTATATTAGGATATTAATTTGACAAAATATTAATAAATTATAAAATAAATAAATGCTTACTTAGGAATATTAAATAAAATAAATGAAATTTAAATAACTAAATATGTAAATCTTTGATTTTACCTTACTAAATGTTTCAATATAATAATATAAATACTTAAATAAAAAAATCTTAAAGTGTAATATAACTGAACAAATGGGTTGTCAAATGAATATTGACCAAATTATATATCTAATTAAAATAAAAATAATAAAAACTTTATTTAAAATCAAACAATAAATAAATATTTGAAACATACTATAAAGTAATAAAAATTTGTCAAAATTTGTTTTATTATTGTCTCTAGAAATAATGCTGTGAGTATTGTGTGTATCTTGTTTATTATACCTTGTATTAAATCTAAAACATAACTAAAAATGGATAGTTGCATCTCACGGTGATGAGGAGGTTAGGGATGCACCAAACCACAAGCCAGAGTCTAAAAACAAAAACTAGTCTGAGCTCGGAGCGGTTTGGTGCGAGTCAGGCCTCTAAATATGCATTTATCATCTAAAAATCAAGTCGCAGCAGGAAATCTCAAAGCGAGCGGCTCTGGAAACCACGGTTTGGAGCACAGTCGCTCGTGCCAGCCACCTAAATACAGCCGTGTGCGCGAGCGCTGATTACAGATCGCTCTCGTGCCATCCAAAAGCGCAAATTACACAGTTTCCTAAATACCACGTACAATTAGCCTCTATTTTTACCCCACCTGTCTAAATCAGACGATCTGTCGAAGAACGGCGGTCGCTCCATAAACGCACGGTTTTCATGAAAGCATTGTTTTACGGCTCTGCGATGACAAGCGGCTGCTTTGGCCTTGAGCTGGAGTCTAGAAACAAATAAATAAATAAATAACGGTTACTTATTATTATGACTTATTTAATTCAATTACATCTCAAATAAAATACACTAAAATCTAAATTAAATTCAATTAATAAAATTAAACATTGATTTTGAAATACTGTGCTATACTGTGGTCTCTGACAAAATATTAATAAGTTAAATAAATAAAATGAATAAAATAAAAAATGAATAAAATGTTTATTTATACTTAAATTACATCTAAAATGAATAAAAAATAAAAAAAAGTAAATAAAAAAAACGTAAATGAAATAAAATGAAATGAATAAAATTAAACGTGATTTTGATATATTGTGCTATATTGTGATATTTGACAGATATATTAATAAAATAAAAACGATATTCGATAGACGATCTGTCGAAGAATGGCGGTCGCTCCATAAACGGGCGGTTTTCATGAAAGCATTGTTTTACGGCTGCTTTGGGCTTGAGCTGGAGTCTAGAAACAACACGGCAGCGTTCAGACGCATCTCTGTTTACACTGCGGCCCGTGCATCAGCGCCATGGAGCTGTCAGTAAAGGAGCGTGGCTGTGGCGTTTTGTGAGTAAACAGAGGCCCGTCAGACTGTGTTTTGTTAGGGTTGGCCCGTGACGGCTCATTAAAGGCGCTGGAGTGAATGTGATGTTAATGGGGGCTCTTGCGGTGCCAGCTGGATGTGGTCAGAAAACAAGCCGCTCTGTCAGGAATCAGACTCAGTGTGAGAGGCTAGAGGGTCGAGATAAAGAGAGAGAGAGAGAGAGAGAGTTGCTAAATCAGACTTCTATTTACTATTTGCAAAGTTTCAGATCCCTGAGTTTTTTTTTTGTTGTTGTTGGTTTTTTTACCCAGAATATAGCACTCTCAGGAAAAGAAAAAAAAAGTACAAAAGCTATCACTAGCAGTACCCTTTCAAAAGGTACAAACAGGTAGGCCTACCATTTAGGTACTAATATGGGCATTTATAGGTAGGACTGGGTATCGTTCAAAATTTTTCAATATCGATACCGATACCTTGACTTTGATACCGCTTCCTGAACGATACTTTTTTCGATACCAATTTTATGAAATCAATTTAAACAAGATTACATTATCTAAAAAAAAAAAAAAACGTTGGTTTTATTTTTCAGCTTGTTGATGTTTATACAAACTAAAAGACTCATCTCCTGAGCCACTGCACAAAGGAACAAAAATGTAACACAATAAATCAGTGCAAATAGGCTACATTTACACTAGTTAGTGTTCATTTTAAAACGCATAGCTCAGACAGAATCATGATTTCTATTTATTTTCCACTGATTTACTGATAAGCATTAACAGCTTCTAGCGCTGTCTGCCTGTGTTCTCTCTTCAATGATCACTGCTCTGACTCAGAGGTAATAACACATTTAATTTCAGCAACAATACATGGCCAAAACACACACGGCAATCGGAAGTTATTACAAACACTCGATGGTGTTTTAAAGTGAGTTTTGAGTAAAAGTGGAAAATAAATCGTATTTGTTGTCTTATGTAGCATGATGCTACAGATTGCATGAATGGTCACATAACACACGCTTTCAGTCGTGTACCGTTAGTATGAACGGACATCTGCAAATGATCGGAACTCCACGCAGCTCCCGCGCTACTCTCCATTGGAAATGAATGACTGAATGACCGGTCTGTTGCTTGTCGTTTGTCGGAGATGGAAAGCCGGCTTGAAACGCAGTGGAAACGGCAGTATGACGAAGATCGTTTTCATTTTAAAAAATAAACGCACCAGTTTAAATGTAGCCTTACATCTAAGGGGGATGGGACGCATTCGCACTACAGCCTCACGTTTGCGTCACATCTCTGAGTGTAACCGGTGTAAACTAATAGGTGTGTTCGACTTGACGCGGACTGACTGTGCAGACCCGATTCGGTGTATTACAGTACCCGAGAGCTAAAGAGTTTAGGACGGAGAGGTGCGTCTGACTCCGGGATACTTTTACACTGTTGCCACGGGTTATAATGCAAGTTAGCGGTTCTAAATTCACATTAAACCACAGCTTCATGGGTTTTTTGCTCTGATTTATTTTTGGTTTTGTGCTGGTATTGGTATATTTTGCACGCTAGTGATAGGAATCGATCCCTTGAAGTTATTGGTTATTGGTTTGTGACGTAGCAAACCAACGGCTGTTTCAAACCATATTTCTGGGTCAGATACAGTTTTAAGAAGAAAATACACAGCAATGGTGTTGATTAATAATAGATTGGCACATGGTTTGTCTAAAAGCATATTACAGGGTTCGTACACATTTTTACCAATAAATTTCCATGAATTTGAGACAATATTCATGAACTAAATGTTCCATGATGCTTACAAGAAGAATAAATCTTTCAATTATCATAGCATATGTTAACTAAAATGAATGACTATTAATGCTACTCGTTTGCTTTTTTGTTTTAGTAATAAGTACAAGCTGCAACTGCGCCAGACTTTACTCCACATTTCACATCACTGAATGTTATCATTTATTTAACTGTGTGGCCAGGATGGCCATTTTGGTGTCATTGTGTGTGTATTTTTGCTACTTAAATGCAACAAGCTGCACTTTAGAGCCCTGCATTTCAGCCCGAGCCAAACGGCCCCAACTTATGTATGGCTTCGGGACAATTTTCACGTCATAGCTCAGACACGGGCCAGGCATCAGGCTTGCTTCCTCCTTATGTTTATATTTTAGATATCCATCAATTATTATGTGATGACAAAGATTTGCCGCGCTGGTGGAAACAACACGAGACCGTGCTACCGCGACTGTAAGAGCGGCTTGACGGTGTTTAGTGTCCAGCAGCAGCGAGTGCTGCGCTTTAACATGATGATCTGAATCAGGTGTTCTTTTGAAGGGTTAATTTTGTGAAGCGATCCTGCTCAAGACCGAGACAGCAGAAAGCGTATACTGTTTGTTTTCTAAAAAAGCACAACGTATGCTGATATTGTGAGTGCACACAAATAAAAGTAGACCCTTAACAGTCCCGAATGATGTATTACTCTTACCTTTATGAGCAAAAATGACGGTTGTTTCCACTGTTATAAGAAAAAAATGCAAGTGATCGTGCTGACGACTCCATGTCCTGCAAAGTGCGCTTTACGCTCCCCTCTGCACAAACGATTGGATATGCTCCTAATAGCACACATTTATCTAGATTAACCATTTAAACTAACATTGTTTTTTAAAGCATTTTATATAGGCCTATAGATTTTATTTTAGTCAAGTGGTGATGACTTGAGAAGGCTAAATTGATCAAACATAGGCTATGATTAACTCACTGTCTGCCACTGGCCGCTTGGTCGTTACTTTAACAAAACAAAAACTTGAATTTAACAAACAAAAACATTTTCCAAACATATTTCTAAATTAACGTAATAAAGAAATGAAAATATATATAACCACTTTTGCCATTAAAAACGAAACTGAACTATTTTAATGGCTACAACAGCAGCTGTGTAACTGGGGAAGAGAGAAAGAGAAAAAAGACACGGGCTCCAGTCGGACTAGGCCAGTAATTCTGATAATCTGTCGGACAAGGGCATATGTTTGAGGCCCGTGCAGAGTTCTGCTGAGTTTATTTGGTAGCAAACTCAATTTGGTACTGGCAAGGTGGCTTTATATACGCACGAGCGCACTTTGGATGTGACTGCGCACCGCCTCTGGAGCGCGCGAGTACCGAATGGCTTAAAAAGACGTGCAAATAAATAATACAATTTTCTGACGATGCAACAATGACCCGATTAGGCAAGTGACTATTCTGTCAACTGTCCCGAAACGCGAGTGAAAGTCTTGTATCGCAGCGTGCAGCGGCTCTTGTAGCGCAGACAAGACGCGCCGATGTGAAGCCGTTTGAAGAGAAAGTCAAAGAGAGAAGATGCGTACAGCTGAATCACTCACGCTGTTTTCAAATGACTGATTTGATCAGTCTGTGTGGACTGGACTCAGTCTGTAGGTTTGATTATTTACTCATCAAACCTACATGCTATAGGCTATTGAATAAATGTGTGAATATCCATCATTTTAAAGTCAAAAGCTGCGGGAATGAGTAAAACTATGTGCAATCCCGCACCGAAATTCAGGACCTGATTAAACACAATTCTATTATACAGAGTTTTGTGAAATAGATTTCAATGACTTTTCCAAAACTTTCTGGGTTTATTTATTTTTCCAAAACTTTTCCAGGCCTGGAAATTGGTGTTTTAAAATTCCATGACTTTTCAGGTTTTGCAGACGTACGAACCTGTATTAAAACAACACATAGACAAATAAACAACATAAACAACTTGATTTTCAAATGAATGCATGAATAAATGAATGAAATGTGATTTTTGCTTGATTATTTAAAATGAATGAACAAATGAATTAATAAATTATGTTTCAAAATGATTTGAATTTTTTTTGAATTATTTACAAAGTATAAATGCATGCAGTGATCCAGCAACCAAAACACATTTAAAGTCATTCAAAAATGCATACAGTGGGTTGGATTTCCAACAGCGCATCTAAAGTCGTCTTTGGTCAACAGATGCCTACAACATGTAAAAGTACAAAAGCCGTTTCTCAATACCAAGTACACAAAGTTCTTTGCAAGTTCGACTCGGGGAGTGTGAACTCCTGAGGACGGGAGGACATAAGTCCGGTAATTCTGCAAATGAAACGGCGGCGTACTTGATAACGTCAGTCAGCTCGCCTCGGCTACTCCGGTTATCCTCACTGTATGCATTTACAATACGACTAAATATGATATCAAACACTCTTTTCGTTTTCATTTAAACATATAATAGCCGCAGAAATGTAGTTCAGGGAACGTACATACATTACAGTGAAACAAAATATTATATCAAACAGCATTGCCTTTTTTCATGTCCTTTAAATATAATAGCCACAAAAATGTGGTTCATGCAATGCGTACACGCATTACAATAAAACGAAATGATATCAAACACCACTGACTTTTAGTTTTCTTCAAAATACAAAACACAACCCTTTTAGAGTTTATTTTAATAAGATTATAAAACGGATAGTTCCGGTCTTTGATTCTGATTGGTTGAGCCGTGTTCTAAGCTGTTGTAAATTACTCTACGAACAAACACCTTTGTTTACTTCTGTGTGTTGACCTGCAACCACTTCGTTGGAACCACAACTGTTTCTGAGGAACTACACTGTTTGGTGGAAGAATACTGTTTTTAATAATATCATTACACTTTATTTGCTCTTATTTTGTGAAACCGTACTACGTATATGCAATAACCGTTTTATAAAAGCAATAAGTCCCGGGAAGCCGTGATTTACAGTGATTTTATAACAGCTAAGGGGGGTTGTTATCAATTCACTGTAAAACCACGGCTTCACGGGGCTTATTGCTTATAAATTATGAAACATAACTTTGTTTGTGCTCAGCCAAAACGATATGACTTGGAAGAAATAATAGATTCATGAGACCAGCGGCAAATGTCAGAAGGCCTAGCCAAGTTAAGGCTGCTCTCGTCGGGAAACATGAGAACTGAGCGCCCACTAATCGCGTGGATCTCACGTCTCCGAAATCGGCGAAGCAAATTCTCAAATAGGCGCTATCTTTATAAATAAACAGCATATTTGAGTTTTAAACAAGTACATTCTCCCCTGAAAAACTCTTAAAACTGCATTTCATGACACAAAACAGAAAATATGTTGAAGAATTAAGCGGGGATCTTTACTCCGATCAGCCGATCAAAACGGCTATCTCAGCTTGAGTGCGGAAGAAGGCATTCGTGGGACTACCGTGCTGCCTCAAGTTCGCACAAAGTCAGACCTCTGATGACAATGGAGGACGGAGCTCCGCAAAGAGCAAGACACGCCGTGGGAATTTGAACTGTACACTTGGCTTAGATAATGCGAACGTTGAATGGAACAGTACGACGCGTTACAAGAACAGTCAAGTGACAGAGCAAGAACGCACAAATGAGAAAAACAAGCTATCCTGTGAAATCAATATAGCTGCAGGTTGGTTCTTTAATGAATTCCAAATACATGGTGAGAAGAAGGTAGACAGAAAACAAAGAGCTTTCAGGAATGATAACACTAAAGATGCCTCAACAAATCTATACACACTACTAGCATCCAAAAACTGAGCTTGAGATCAGAGGCATGAGAGAAGACAGAGGTGTAGAGGAACCTCGGCACAGACAAAGCAATCTTAGAGATCTCAAAAGTTGAAACACAGCCTGGAGAAGAGCCCGAGCAGCAGATGTCACACGAGTGGTCTCGGAGATCACAGCTGTTTGTATTGAGAGAAGCACGGGGTTCAGATCTAATCAGCATGGACCCATCTGATTCACCCGAGCAGCAACAACACACAGAGAAACGTTGCGGCTGAGGACTGTGGGAGTGTTGGTCTGATCTCGCTCCGCTGAAATGGCTGGGTGATTGATCGGCTCTCAGGACAGACGCGAGACAGGTTTCAACAATCAATAAACCTGTCACATTCACAGTCGGGGCATCGGGACGTATTGTTTCCAGGTTCATGCCGTTTTCGCCAGGCTTCACGGCTCAACAGAGGATGAATGAATCAATCAATCAACCAATAAGAATGAGCTGCTGAAGCACAGCCTGATCTGAGTGGCTAAAGATATAATAGAAACCTGAGGGGTGAATGGAGCAGAAAACAAAAACAAATAAAGAAAGTCAATTGAGTAGGCTAACAATAACGTGTACCTATGGAGTTACCTGTTAAAATTAATTTCAACTTTGAACGGTGCTGTACACTATTTACCTTCTCGCTTACTTCGACGTATTTATATATTTTTCCTAGTTATGTCAGCTTGAATTAGGCGTCAAATTGGCTGAAAAAATTCAAATGCTAAAGTCAAATTTTGTGCTTAAATATTAATCTAATATTCGAAACTTATTATAGAATGAAAAGGCATAATCAGTTAGGTAAAAAAAAGCTTTGGCTTCTTCCTGAGGCCCCAGGAAGCCATCGAGCAAAAGTACATGATATCTGTGAATCAAAAAGTGAATAATGTTTAAAATAATGTTTATAAAACAATTATAATTAATTAAGTTGCTTAAAAAACTATAAACAAAACAGCATAATGTATGCATAGTTTAATACAAAGAGACGAAAATCAATCACACAGAGTACTTTTTCATTTAAAAACATGAGATGCATTGGGATGGGGAAAAACCCGCCATAAAGTCTCGAGATATGTTTTTTTTTTTTTTTTTTTTTTTTTTTTTTTTTCTTTCAGTTGACACTTGCATAATTTTACATGGCCTTCGCAACATCGGCTCCTTGTGCGAGACCGACGAGGGCAAGGGATAGATGGGACACTCTAGAAAATGTGCGAAATATGTGTTCTGTGTGAATGGCTTGGTTTCAGTTTTGACATGAAACAATATTTTCTCCACATTGATGTTCTCTTTTCCCGCAATGTTTGTAATTAACAACGCAGCAGCGCCGCATCTAGTGCTTTCAACTGGATAAGCTATGAAAAACATTAAAATGCAATGACACTTTACATCGTCATCGTATCTCGTGTGCCGCTGATAAGGCTGCCTCCTTAACACACACCCTAAATTCGAATGCAACGTTTTTGCATTCGAATGTGGATTTTTTATTTTAAATTCGACAAATATTCGAATTCGAATGTTTTTGACAGTTCCTACTTGAATATAATACTATAAAGGAAAAATTCAAGAATGATACAGACAGTTGGGGAAAAAGTAATGGAGAATTCACTGGTCATAAAAGGTTTGGGACGTTTTTTCAGCTCCTCCACACAGTGGTGGAAAATCTTACTTAAACGAAGACAAGAAGTAATTTTTTGAGTATGAGCAAGTATAAACTAACCTAGAATGAAAACCGAGTAGTTAGAAACAAAATGAATACAAAAAAGAAATAGAGGTTAAGCGCATGTCAAAAGTGGTTGTGTGATGTTTTCACCTGTATATTGTACACCTGTTATATAAGCAGGCAGCAGTACGTATGGGAATAAAACAACAATAATAATCTTGTCGCTGAGGGTTGTAGAGCAGAAGCAGTGAGGTTTAACAGAAGGTACCTGAATCCGCTGACGCGGGGCTCCGAGGGTCGAGAGACTGCAGTTCTGTCCTGATGGAAACTAAAACACAGAGGTTAATAATATAACCAATGTATAACTAGCATGATAAATAAAGCAGAAGAAAGGGAAATTTTCATATTAATAATACAGTTAGGCAAAATTAGAGAGGAATGATGGGGGGGGGGAGCGGGGTTCAAATAGGTTTTCTATTGTTAAAAATATCTAGTATTAAACAATAATTACTTACTACCATGAAACTAAATTATAGACTCAGGTGTTATGTATTATAAACATCTATATCTACTCTCTAGATTTCATCATGCCACATTTTCTTGCCACAACCCCTATAATGTTGCATTAAACTGGTCCATAATCTTTAATATAACACTTTAATGATTGTAAAATGATTTATTATGATTTTGTTTTGAAGGGCTTCGACTATTATATGGTAAAAATGGCTTAATGTGGCATTTTTTTGAATTCGAGTCTGTCAACTCCAGGTTAAAAGATGTAAATATATTACAACACCATAAACACAAGACATCAGTAAAAGTAAATAAATAACATTTATTAATAATAATAACAAAAAAACATAATAAGGCTGCACTGAGGAATGTATTTTTAAAATGTCAGTTTTCTAAGTAAAAACGAAGTAAAAAACGTATATTACATTTCAAAATATGTATATTATTAATATATATTATAGATATATATATATAATATATATATTAGTGCTGTCAAAACGATAAATTCGAGCCCAAGGATAAAAGTTTTTGTTACATGAATGGATACTGTGTATATTTATATGCATATAAAATACACACAGGCATGTGATATATTTAGAAAAAATTTATGTTTATATATTAAATATATTAGGGATGCACGATATATCGGCCACCATATCGGTATCGGCGATAAATGCTAATTTTTTCTGTTATCAGTATCGGCCTGATAAGAAAATCTGGCCGATATCTTAAAGCCGATAAATAAAGCATTATTTCCTTCAGAGACACTTCAAATGCGCGCTGTTCGTTTGCAGCCCTTTGTGCAATTGTACGTTGTAATATTTTGTTTATTTGATGTATATCTGATTTATCTAATATAGAATGCGTTTGGTTAAGTTAAAAGAGCGCTTCAGTTACCGGTGATCATCTTTAGCTCAGCACACGCAGCTCAAAACAGCAGTGCACAACATTAATAACAATGATTGGGAATGTCGTGTATATAACACTCTAATGAGAAAATTATTATAATAAAACATTGTGAATTCTATGGGTTTAGTTGCCGTATTTCAGCGCGTTGTTATGGGAAGAGCACATCCACAACAGCATCACACATTCTGACTATAGCACGCAAAAACTGCATCATTTTGTACATATACAAGTTGTAATATTATGTTTATGTTGAATTAATATTAATCTCAGGATGCATTTACTTGAGTTAAATAAGCTGCCAGCAAAAGGCTTCAGTTTACCATGTTCATTCAGCTATTCAGCTTCAGCACGCGCAGCTCAACGGCTGCTATTTAAAACAGTGGTATTCATTTGTTACTTTTTCAAAATCATCGATACATTATTAATAACAACAACCACTTGTATTTTTCTCTTATTATTTTCATCAACAATATGGTTTAGTAATTAAAATCATTTAATTATTGTCCGTGCAGAGGCTATTCCGTTTTATTGATCTATGGAGCATGGATTTGATTCTTTACATGTGTAATGATGTCCAGTGACTTGTTTGGATTATTTATGCATTATTTTATTTGTAAGACTTTGACTAAATTGGTAATGGGAGAGTAAAAATATTTTAAAAACGTACACCGTTCAAACTAGGCTGCTTATGTTGAAGTGTTTGGGATGTGGCTTTTAATGATGAGACCTTTTTTGTAATCAGGCTCTCAAAAAGTATATAACAATTTGGATATAGATTTATCGGCCAACATATCGGTTATCGGCTTTCAAATATAAAGAATAATCGGTTATCGGTATCGGCCAACATTTTCATATCAGTGCATCCCTAAATATATATATATATACACATAAAATTATAGAAATAAGGAAATGGTGAATAAACGTAAATACTTTCCAAATTTAATACGTATGTGTGTATACATACAGTTATTATAAACATTAATATAATATACACATATAATTATGTAACAAAAAGGTATTTGGACGGCGATTAATCGTTTGGCAGCACTAATATACATATATAAATATTTATATTCGTGCTGCAACATATATTATAATAGATAATTGACAAAAAATTATATATATATAACAAAATTAACTATAAATATTCAAAAAAATTATACAACCATATACAAGTATACATATTTTTTTTATTTCCTATCAGTAAACAGAATTACATCATGCATCTGCATTTACAAACAAGACTGCCGTTTAACATCAACACCATGCCACATTTTCCCACACTCGCGATACTGTTGCATCAAATCTTATTATAACCCTTTTTTAATGACTGTAATGTGACTCTTTAAGCGTTTGTTTCAGCGTGCTGACTAAGTCTGCTGTGCCTGGATTATTATGAGACGGTAGAAATGGCTTCATGTGGTATTTGTTATGAGTCTGTCAACAGAACTGGCAGCGTAAATCCTGCTGCAGACCGAACTCGTGTCAAAATCAGTTCAGTCACACAGTGACCATCAGACGACCCTGACACTCTCAAACACAGCCTATCAGGACAGAGAGCGGGATCAGCGAGAGGAAACGAGCGCTAATGGGAACAGGCTGCGACACAACAGATCCGTAATGAAGAGCAGAGACTGATGCAGAGATTGATGCAAAAACACCGCTTCAATACAGATAAGAGCCAGAAAACACACAGACAATGAGTTAAACACTCCATTTCTAATCAGGATGAACAATTATTGTGAACATCTTTAGTATTTCGGTGGCATGCTTTTCTTTTAACACAATAAATGTGTGTATTTTTAGTCAACGTTGTGCTTACAATGCTTTTAAATGCTGCCTACATATGCAGCTCTCTAGTGTGGTTTCAGTGCTGAGAGACAGATATTGGGAATCATGCTTTTTACCCATAAGACATCGTCAGTAACCACTGGCAGCTCCTCTCCAGACACAAGCTATCCAAACCAAGACAACAGCGTAAACACACACAGCAGCCGCTGGGCTCACACACAGAGCCACACTGTTTCACTGCGAGCAAATAAAAGAGCACAAGCATCACCAATGACGAGAGGTTTTCAAACACTACTGTACTCTTCTTGTGATCTTAGTCAAGGTTAATGTCTCTCAGCCGTTCCTGACCTCTGTTATAACTGGCTAAGGACTTTGCATGTGAAATGAGTAATACTGATTTGAGAGTTTTGTAAAGTGAAAACTAATGGACACTACCATACTACAGTACTATACTACACATACTAAACTACTTGCACCATTTCATCAGTATGCAAACTACATGCATGGAATAATCAGATGAGTTACTACATCTCACAAGAAGTGCAGTATACAATAGATCAAACTGCAGAATACTGTAGCCCCATAAGAATGAATAATAATATAATATATAATAATATATAATTTTGTTCCAAAAGTAAAAAAATGTATTTGCCAGTTGAGATATTCGATGAGCCTATTATTAGTTTTTTTTTAAGGTATAAAAAAAGGTTTTTAGATCATTTTGTAATAATAATAATATAATTTATTATAAAAAAAAAAATAATGGATAAAATTATTATTATTATGATGTATATAACTGTTATAACATTAAGTAATGTGTAATGAAACGTTAATTAAATCCTAAAACTATTTTAAAAATGAAGATTTTATTCCCTTTAGTCGTTTTTTTTCTTCTTCGAGAATCAGATCGATTGTAAATAAATATGCTATTCCCGTTTGCTCGCTAGCATTAATAAATTAAAACATTAAATGAAAGAATAGCAAAACTGTTTAGAGAAGTATTACTTAACATTAATAAAAATGTATGGGGAAATGTGAAAGGTCGCCGAAATCATCAGTATTAGGCTAGAAAAGCCGCACAGACCATTTATCGAATCGGACCAGTGAATAAAGCTGCTCGAGCGAGCTGAGCTCACACATCAGTCATGCGACAGACACCAGATTCAGTCAGTCAGACGTGTTTGAATTCGCTGAATTTTCTGTTATAAAAGTTCAAAACTCAGAGGAAAGACCGCGGGCAATCCGCTCTTTCAGCGGAAATTCGTACCAGCGCCCCAAATGTATACTCCTACAACAGACGGTTAAGAGAGGAGCGTAAAACAGAAGCCATTCGTCTTATTAGAAGTCAGTGTATCAGAATTATTTAAGGTGTTATTTTAAGGTAAAAAACTTACATACATAGTTGTTTTAATATAGCCATGCATGTTGTATTAAATCCATTACAGGAATAATGGAATAGCCTGTAAGTCATTTTTTTCTTATGAAGCTATAACAATTTTGCATTTATATTAAATGTGTTATACTAAATACGTTTATACTTATGTTTTAGATAAATTGATTTCTTTGTAAAGGAAAGATTACAACAGTGGAACCTCTGTGATTTAATAGAAACATTTCAAGGTAAGCAATTATTTTATTTAGTGATGTATAAGTTTTTTTTTAAAAGACTTTTGTTTGTTAATACTAATTAACTGCCTCCTCTGGTGAAGCCTGGTTTCTCCCAAGACTTTTTTTTCTCCTTCTACCACCAAAAAGGAGTTCTTTGCCACAGTTGCCTGTGACTTGCTCATCAAAGGATCAAAGCATTAAAGGGTTTGTTCACCCAAAAATGAAATTTCTGTCATTAAGTATTTCTGTCATTAAGCATTTAGTGTTATGAAGCGACAATAATACTTTTTTGTGCGCAAAAACAAAAATAACCACTTTATTCAACAAATTCTTCTGTCCCCTGTCATACTGCTATGCTATTTTCATTGCAGAGCTTCAGTGTTTACATCAGAACTCGGGCTCAGTATTGGCCGATGCATTCGTGTGATGCTGACGAAGGAGCCGGCCAGTAATGAGTCTGCGTTCGGATGTAAGTACTCGGAAGCTCTGAACTGCATTCACTACGCCAACTTATTGTCTTGTTATTATTTGGTTCAAAGCACAAAAAACACCGGTTTGGTAGTTTCCTGTTAATAATAATAATAATAATATAACTAAATAATTATATTCTTATAATATTAATAATTTAAAATTTATAATAATTAACTTTCTGATTATTATTTAGTATTAGTGCCACTACTAACGACCTACTACTACTCTAATATAATATAAATAACTATTATACATTAATGAATGACATGCTTTAAATAATTAATGAATTATTAGTGTTATTTGTGATTTATTAATATCACTGTAAATTACACTCTTAATTTGTCATTCATGAAGTCGATCAGATGACCAAATTTGATGTTTTTAACCCACAAACTGCATTTAAAACCTTATTTTACGTTCCATGAACGAGTAGTATTGAGTTGTAATGATGACGATCAGTGTGGCCTGTAGTAGTTTGGAAATTATTGTGTACTGAGTGTGCACCACCAGTATGCTGGCGGTAATACCGGTTCTACCGAACACTGGTGTGTATGTTTTGTTATATATACATTTTTTCAATACGGAATACACGTGTAATGGTCCGCTTTACACAACTTTTCCGAAACGCGACACTGTTTGAAAAGAGTCCCTTTTCACTGTTGCACTGTGGTAAGGGCACAGCTGTATGTGTTACTAAGCGTGAAAGCTGTAAAACTAATAGAACGTGATGACACAGAAGAACTCATCCATAATATCCACATTGACCGCCACAAATACCCACCGCCCCCTGCCATCAGCTCCCGCTTCTCACACACACGAGCGCGCCTTTAGCACTAGATTTAGCAACTTTCAGACCCTTTTAGCGGTTTTTTCCATAGAATATACATACTGACAAACCAAACACAACCTGCTTTTTTTGGATTAACCTTAGCTATGGTTCAGTTGGAAGATGTCGCCAGTGCTGTCCCGCGAATGCGAGGTCTGGCTTTCCCGGAGAAGTGTCACCTCTCTCGGCGTTTGTTCTGTGCAGTGAGCGGCAGAGAAACACCGCAGCCAACTCCTCAATAAATGAGAACAAAACAGCGTTTCCTATCACCTGTCGCTTACTGATTGTTTGGATTTATAAATATGAGCGCAGTTCGTCTGTTAATATCACATGCACTTTTTTTTTTTTTTTTAGTTTGTTACTCAGACGCAGGCCGTGCGCTGCATGAGACAAAAAAGTAATATAGCCAAAACAACCGCATAGCCGCTCTTTAGTGTAGATGTATGTTGATTTTATCAGACGATGCCGTGATTTATAAATGAGTGACTCCTGGTTAACTTGTATTAAAAGGGGTCATGTTTAGTCATTATTTATTGTGGTATTTTTTGACAATATTCAATCATGACAGTAAATAGGGCATTCTAAGTCAATATACTGTAGTATTTCCTCTCTCTCAATCAGTAGAAAATATGGTTAACACCCGGTCATGCATGAAATAAAATACCGTCATGTACCGTGAAACCAGAATCATTTTGAAAAATACCGTGATATACATTTTTGGTCATACCGCCCAGCACTACTACACAGTATGCAGTCAGCTACTGTCCCATTCTGAACACAGTCTACACATAGTGGCCTTCATCAAACCCTTATTGTGAAACCAGCAGCGACTAGCAGCTCCCCTCACTTTCTAGAGTCTGTTACTGAAACAATCTGTCACGTCATGCACTGTGCAGTTATGCTGTTTAGAGTCGGACGCTGCAGACGGGCATGCGTCATGCTCAGGCCACCCACAATGCCCTACAGTCCCGCGAGAGAGAGGGGTCAGACTCACCCCTGAGCACTCAGAGCAGACCGCACTGAGCCCAGAGCAGCGGCTAAGATCACAGTCAGAGCCTGATCACACATCAGAGTCTGTGCGGCTTTTATTATATGTCTGCTCACACACCGTCTGACCCCAGATGCCCATCACAGAGAGACCCAACGCAATCAAACACACATTCAATCTGTATGTGTGTGTGTGTCGTTTCAGCTCACATTCATTTAAATGAGCTTCACTCCTGCTCAAGTAAACATCCCACAATCCTCTTTGCTGCCAACAAACTGTGAACGGCAGCCCTGGTTGCTATAGTACTCTAAAAAAAAAACTTAAATCATTTAATGAATTAGTAAGATAATATCCCAGCAGTTTGTTTCAATGTTAGAAACTTCACTAGACTGTTCATTACTTGTCAAGCAAACAAGAAGAAAAACGGGCATTTTCTTCTTACACTGTCCTGTCATGAGGTCTTGTATTCCTTAGGGTTTTATATATACACACACTGTACACTCCGTTTACAGTCTGTATTCATCTAAATATAAATGAACATCTAAAATAGAAAAATCTATATAAAGTACTGAATAGTATATATGGGTTAAAGACTTTGCCCATTTTGGCATCCGCATCAAATTAAACTGACCAAAGTGATTTAAAATACAAAAAAAAAACATATAAATGCAAGTAAAAGTGTTCTGCTTTAATGTTAAATAAAAGGCTTTTAATGAAAAAAAAACGGTGACACAAAAATTGCCAAAAAAAAACAAATATAAGAAACTTACATTATTCCATATAAAATATTTTTTTTTAAATATACCAATATTTTAAAATATTTTTAATAGACTAATACAACAACTATTAATTATAAATAAAAAATAATCCTTAATTACGTAAAAAAAATACTTCAAAAAATTAACTTACTTAAATACAAAATTAAAATAATATTTTTATTAAAATGTGTTATAATTTCAAATAAAAAAACATTAGTGCGGTCAAACGATTACATGATTAATCGCATCCCCAATAAAGTTGTTGTTTTACAATAATATATGTGGTGGTACTGTGTATATTTATTTTATGTTTTATATAAAATACACACACACACACGATATAATTTTAGAAAAATAGTTTATATATTAAACCTATTGAATAATAAAAAATATATAAATATATACAGAATAGGTGTAAAGTTGTGAAAATATCTACTGCAAGTTGTGTGTATTTTTATATCCAGATAATAAATATACCAGTACACAGTGTGGCCGAGTATCCCGAGTCCAGATTAAGCGTCGCCCTGTGAACCGCCGCTGCCACACTGATCATCGCCACCAACACCTGTGCCGAATGATTGGCGCACCTGGAGCTCGTTCCACCGCTGGCCTTAAAGCAGGATAAGAGACAACCCAGGGGGCAGACACCCCCATACTCCAGCTTCATTAACGATTGTCTCCTTATTTTCACAGAATCTAAAGCACCCAGGGAGAGGATCTGCACCATGCACTTTCACCCCACGAAGCACCAGTGGAGACCGGGCACCGAGCCACCCTCCAAAGGCACGTGTGGTCATGGTTTGTGGTCCAATAAATCACCCCTCCGAGGCTCTTCCGAACAAACAGACCGAGTCTGGTGCTCTCATTCACCTCACTCCCCCCGCGACAGTATGGGGTGAGACTGCGGCAAACCAGGTGAATTGTAGAACACAGACGGGTGACCGCCAGTGGCCTTAACGATCTCTGTGCTTCTCTAGGAGAAACCGCGCTCTTCTCCCCCGGACACATGGAAAGTCCTCCGCCGCCTAACGGAGCTCTCGCCCGCCCACACAGTTTTCAGAGCGACTGGGCCGCCCCGGCAGGAATAAACTGACCGGTCGTGGACGGATGCAGGCCAGCGTGGGGGGCGCCTGCCCGCCCGAAGCCGCCGGCAAGCGCACCAATACCCCATCGGCCGGTTTGAACCGAGAACGCCGACATCGAGGCTTACCGTCCACACGTTGAAGTCCATCGCGGCCCCGGAGGGGTGGGTCCCATGAAGATTGGGGCTCGCATCATCGGCCCCCTTCCTCCCGAGAAGCGCAGCGGGCCCTACTATGCCCTGGGGCACCCCGGAACGAACAGTATGACGAGCCCAAAGCCGAAATCCTAGCCCGGTGGCCTATTCGCCCATGTTGGGCCTGGCGCAACAGTTCTATCAATGACCTATGATGAAAACGTGCAAGCCCAGTTGATCGCGCCAAGCCTCGCAACTGGCTCATTGACTCACCTGTGGCTTCTCGCGGGGTCTCCGACCCCGGATCAGGTGCTGAGAAAGTACTCATTGACCGACTGCTACGGGCCCTGCCCCGCACGCTGAGGCGCCCGGTCAGTATGCAAAACCCCCAGGACGTCCACAGCCTGGTAGAGGCGGTCGAGCTTGCGGCGGCAACGAATGCCCGCGAGGCAGGGGAGAGAGCGAGCCTGGCGCCCCGCAGGGTGATGGAGAGGCGTCCGCTCGAAGGTGCACCGCGACCAGTCAGCAGATCGGCGGTCCCCGACTTTGTGGATGAGCCAATGCCCACGGAACCCCGGCCCCGACGGCCCGGGCCTGGATGGTGGGGTGTTTCCTGCACCAGGACGGACGTCCGCCGGGCCCCAGCAGGATGGTACAACTGGATGGGAAACCCGTCCAGGCCTTCTTGGACTCCGGCAGTTCAGTCACCCTCGTGCAACCGTCCCTGGTACGACCCCGGCCCGAGCAGAAATCCCAGTTGCCGCTGACGTGTGTGCACGGAGACACCCGCTGGGTAGCGGCCCGGACGGTGCGGATCTCGGCGGAGCCCGGGACCTGGGCCATCGAGGTGGGCATTGTGCCGGATCTCCCTGTACCTCTGCTCCTGGGACGGGACTGGCCGGGGTTCCAGAAGCTCCTCCTCGGATCCAGGATGCCACGCCGTACCGCCCGGAACGGGCCATGGCGACCCCGTCAGGGACCGCCCAGCCCCATGCCGGTCTACCTAGCGATGGACAGTGAGAGGGAGGGTGAGTGTCAGCCTCCTAATCTGCCGTCTGTCTACCTTGATGTGTTTTCACAGGTCACGACCGGGGGCTCGTTTGGAAGGGAACAACGCGAGGACGACCGCCTTCGGAACTGCTGGGATCAAGTGCGCCGAATTGATGAGGTAGACAGGCTCCCGGGGCCTCACCCCCTCCCTCATTTTGAAATACGCAATGGTCTGCTGTACTGTGTCGCCCACAGGCGGGGGGAGGACAAATTCCTCCTGGTAGTGCCTACCACCAAGACGGAGACGGTCATGAAGCTGGCACACGGCCACCCAATGGCGGAACACCTAGGAGCCAACAACACCGTCCAACACATCCGGGACCGTTTCCACTGGCCCGGGCTAGAGACGGCGAGGTTAAACCGGTTCTGCCGTTAGCTGTCTCCACTGCCAACAACGTCTCCCGTCCCGGTCCCCTCCCCCCCAGCCCGGCTCATTCTACTACCGATGCTCATCCGAACTTCTCCTCTATATCCGGCTACCCTGTCAGAACCTGACCAAGAAGTGGCACCCGTAGAGGCTAAACTGGACTCGCGGAACCGAAGCCGCCTTCCCAGGCCCTCAAGACGTCCCTGACGTCCTTCCCCGTTCCTGCATCCCCAAACTTCGTCTGCCCCCTTTCACCCTATAAAACACCCCTCCGGCAAAACGGTTTGGGGCAGTCCTCTCCCCGCTCCGGGATGGAGAGGAACACCCATAGTCGACATTCGACCGGAAACTTCTCCCACCCGCGAGACCAGGTACGCCCCCCTTGAGAACGAGCCCTGGCCATAAAATGGGCAAGGTCCGGAGTTAAAATATACCTGTGTGGGGGGCCGCCGTTTTCACCCTCCGTCAACGACCATGCGCCCCGCAGTGGATGTCCAGGGCCAGGACCCAAAACGCCCGGTGACCACTTTTCCTCGCACTTCAGGTACTGTCGCTCCCAGGGTAACAACATCGGGCCAACTCACGGAATTCGGACGGTCCCTCCATCCACGGGCTTATTCCCGGTGGGCAGTCCTGGCGCGTAACCATAAATCCCCCCCCCTCCCCGTAATCCCCCACAACGCGTTGTTGGATTTTCCCCCAGGACCAGGCTACCGCCTGGGGGTGGGGAATGTGTCGAGTATTCCCCGAGTCCGATTAGCGTTTGCCCTGGAAAACGCCGCTGCCACACGTGCGACGACTGCGACAACACCTGTGCCGCGTGAGTGCGCACCTGGCTCCGTTCCCGCTGGCCCTAAAAGCCATTAGAAGCGCCCACGGGCAGACACCCCAGAGCTCCAAGGCGGCATTAACATTGTTGTTCGCCTTATTCACCGAATCTGAAGGCCCCAGTGGAGAGGATCTGCACCACCGTCACTTCACCACCACCACGCGCACCATGTGGACGGGCCACCGAGCACCAGTCTCAGGGCCACGTTTTTGAAGTGTTGGTTGGGCCATAAATCACCCTCCGGGGCTCTTTCGACCATTACCAGATTCTTGTGCTCTCATTCACGCCCCCGCGACACATATTATTATTGTAAACTTATTTGGATGCGATTTTATTGTTAGTAAATTAGTTTGAAATATACTTGCAAAGTTTTCTCTGTAGTCGTATTTGTGGACCCATCAAAATAAAGTGTTCGAAGATATTTAGCAGACAGTTTACTAATACTCTAATGAGAGTTAGTTGGTATGTAGTTGCAAAGTTACTTATGGTTATTTGAATGTCTAAAGTGGACTATCAAAAAAGTGTTGCCAAGTCCATTTTATCTTGTTAATACTTAGAAGTTTGTTCATAAATTAACCTTCTATATTAGCAATAGTAATAATGATGCTTAACTTAGCAAATGCCACTAACTGTTTTAAACGTGGGGATCTAGTGAAAGTGTCTACTAGCCGCAAAGAAAATAAACAGCAAAAATAAATGTTATACTATAGTATACAGACTTAAAAAAACACACGAAAGCACAATCAGTCACATACCCACAGTCACAAGCCCATAAATCAACACCTGCTTTAATGCTTTGATCATGTTTTAATCGTAACCGTCCACCGAGTCGCTGTGGATGAAAGCGTCTGCGTTCACGTGGCGAGTGTTTGGTGTTGTAAAATATGCACGTCCATGCCTCCAAACGAGGCCTGTCACGAGCCGCGCTCTGCTCTACTCCCGTTCACCTAACGGCTGCAATTGAAAACACATGTTGGCGTGCTGATTTGCTTTAATAAGGTGGAACTAGGGAGACTGAAGGGCATATTCGCTTAAATTACAGCTCGACTCGACTGAGGCCACAACCTCTGAGCTCAGTCTGTGATCCGGTCTCCCATTTCCCACTTTGCCCTGCTTTTGAGTTTCTCTCTTGATATTTTAGGATGAACTCTGGTCCACTATTACGCCGTCATGATTATTCTTAACAGTTTAATACAAAATAAAACAATATAAAAATAAACAAATTAAATTAATATAAAAAATGTAAGTACATAAAAATAAAAAGGTTT
>JADLZN010001312.1:0-12531 GCA_018155175.1 Sinocyclocheilus anophthalmus
TTACAGATCACAATGTCATCCGCAAACATCATAGTCCATGGAGATTCCTGTCTGACCTCATCTGTCAGCCTGTCCATCACCACCACAAACAAGAAGTGGTTCAAAGCTGATCCTTGGTGCAGTCCCACCTTCACAGTGAACTCCTCTGTCTCACCTACCGCACACCTTATCACTGTCCTACTGCTCTCATACATATCCTGCACCACTCTAACATGCTTCTCTGCCACTCCAGACCTCCTCATACAATACCACAGCTCTTCTCTTGGCAACCTGTCATACGCTTTCTCTAAGTCTACAAAGACACAATGCAGCTCTTTCCGACCCTCTCTGTACTTCTCCATCAACATTCTCAACGCAAATAATGCATCTGTAGTGCTCTTTCTTGGTATGAAACCATGCTGCTGCTCACAAATGCTCACTTCTCCCCTTAGCCTTGCTTCCAGTACTCTTTCCCACAACTTCATTGTATGGTTCATTAGCTTAATACCTCTGTAGTTCCCACAACTTTGCACATCTCCCTTGTTCTTAAAAATAGGCACAAGAACACTTCTCCTCCATTCCTCAGGTATCCTCTCACTCTCTAAGACCTCGTTGAATAACCTAGTTAAAAATTCTTCTGCCATCTCTCCTAGACACTTCCATACATCCACTGGTATGTCATCAGGACCAACTGCCTTTCCTCTCTTCATCCTCTTCAAAGCTCTCCTAACTTCACACTTACTAATCCTTTCTACTTCCTGCTCAACAATATTCGCCTCTACTACTCTTCTCTCCCTGTCATTTTCCTCATTCATCAGTTCCTCAAAGTACTCCTTCCATCTTTCCCTCACCCTCCTGTCACCTGTCAACACATTTCCATCTCTATCTTTAATCACTCTAACTTGCTGCACATCCTTTACATCTCTATCCCTCTGCCTCGCCAACCGATACAAATCCCTCTCACCTTCCTTACTATCTAACCTTGCATACAAGTCCTCATAAGCTTTCTGTTTGGCCTTTGCAACCTCTATCTTAACCTCACGCTGCATCTCCCTATATTCCTGTCTACTTTCCTCCGTCCTCTCACTGTCCCACTTCTTCCTAGCTAACCTCTTCCTCTGGATACTCTCTTGAACTTCCTCATTCCATCACCAAGTCTCCTTGTCTTCTTTCCTCCTTCCAGATGGCACACCTAGCACCTTCCTACCTGGCTCCTTGATCACTTTGGCTATAGTAGTCCAGTCTGGAAGCACCTCCTGACCACCTAAAACTTGACTCAACTCCCTGAAAACCACACAACACTCTTTCTTTTCCAACTTCCACCACTTTGTCTTCTGCTCTGCCTTTGCTCTCTTCATCTTCCTCACCACCAGAGTAATCTTACACACCACCATCCTATGCTGTCTAGCTACACTCTCTCCTACCACTATTTTGCAATCGCTAATCTCCATCAGATTACAGCGTCTACATAAGATATAGTCCACCTGTGTGCTCCTGCCACCACTCTTATATGTCATCCTGTGTTCCTGCCTCTTCTGAAAGTATGTGTTCACCACAGCCATCTCCATACTTTTAGCAAAGTCTACTAACCTCTGTCCTTCTGGGTTCCTTTCCTGAAGAACAAACCTCCCCATCACTTCCTCATCCCTACTATTCCCTTCACCAACATGTCCATTAAAGTCCGCCCCTATCACCACTCTCTCACCTCTAGGAACACTCTGCATCACTTCCTCAAGCTCGCTCCAGAATCTGTCTTTCTCCTCTTGCTCACAACCTACTTGTGGAGCATACGCACTAACAACATTCAACATCACACCTTCAATTTCCAGCTTCAGACTCATCAACCTATCTGACACTCTCTTTACCTCCAGAACATTCTTCACAAACTCCTCCTTCAGGATTACTCCTACTCCATTTCTCTTCCTGTCCACACCACGATAAAACAGTTTAAACCCTGCTCCAATGCTTCTAGCCTTGCTCCCTTTCCACCTGGTCTCCTGGACACACATAATGTTGACTTTCCTCCTCTGCATCATATCTACCAGCTCCGTGCCTTTACCTGTCATCGTACCAACATTCAAAGTCCCTACTTTCAGTCCTGAACTCCTGCCTTTCCTCTTCTCTCTCTGCCTACGGACACGCCTTCCTCCTCACACACCTTCCTCCTCTCCTTCTTTGACCAACAGTAGCCCAATTTCCACCAGTGCCCTGTAGGTCAACGGCACCGATGGCGGTCGTTGTTAACCCGGGCCCCGACCGATCCGGTATGGAAGTCATGTTCTTGATTCGCATAATGAATTTGGCAAAAGTTTTACGTCGGATGCCATTCCTGACACAACCCTCTCTATTTATTCGGGCTTGGGACCGGCACAAAAGGTACACTGGCTTGTGACATCCTGCGGCTAGAATTTAATTTAATAATTAATAAAATACAATTATTATGTGATTTATGTAATGTAATTCCTAGTTGACTCAGGGTTATTATAGTTAAACTAAACCAACAAAACTAAAACCTAAAAACATTTTAGTACGTGAGTTCAAAATAAATGTCATTGAAGTCAATGCAGAAAAACTAATTTTCAGTCTAGCTAAACTATAATGTTCTTAAATATAATAATCATGATCTAGAATACAGAAATTAATGAAGATTAAGTTCAATATTAACCATTTCAATATAAGCATTTGATCATAACTTCAAATAAATTTTAACAATATTGCTATGTTTTTTTACAGGAAGCGATAATTGCTCCTGGTATGGAAGCAGGGTGATCACAGTTCAACTAAAACAAAACCATAAAAATATGACTGAAACAATATGTTGAAATATCAACCGTTTAATTTTTTTTTTTTTATTAATAATCTATATCACACACACACACTTTTTTCATAAATTCCGTCTACTACTAGCGACTAAGTATCAAATATAAATCTAATATTCTCAACAAACTTTACTTTGTCGAGTTCATAGCTACTAGATTCCTGGACGTGATGTTATTTCGCTGATTTACAGGTATGTGATTATTATATGGTATCGGTGTCACACCGAATGAATCTCTGAAAAGGTCATGAAGTCGCTGCAGGCCGTATATGACGCGGTCAGCTCTGCATTGCAAATTGCATTTCCTGCACTAATTTTGGGCTGTTTCTTTCAACCGTGTTACCTGAGTTGCCAATTCTATTCGTCCAAGCACCATCAGTGAACACATTTCATTCTCTTCCTCCAATTCCCCGTCTGTGGTTATTAACAGTATGGATTTGAAAGGCTGTGCCCGGAATTGCTTTCAGATAGCTCATGAGGTGCATGTGTGGTATGAGTATTGGAGGCTCTGCTCATGTTTCGATGTCAGATGCAGGCTCGCTGAATGCTGGTAGCTGGTGTTATGCGGATAGAGAATCATTTTTCCATTTACTAATACCCAAGCTCACCTCTCTGTCGTACGAAACAGCGTAAAACCTACCGTCCCATACAAGACCACACTGTTGGTGTATTTTGTCGGTGTGTCGGTTATAGCTGGATTATGTCTCTCGCACCGCAGGCTCCCCTCCTTCCAGCCTCCTTCTCGTTCACTCTTGGCTTTATCAAGGTCATCTCACGCAGACTCAGAGCTGCTCTCATCTGCTGTGTAGCAACAGCGCCTCCGTCTGGACAAACGCCGGTTTCCACATATGAGCTTTTCCATGTAATCTTTTTTTTTTTTATGTATGTTTCACATGAATTTGTTTTTTACGGTCTCTTGAGTGGTCCTTACATTTATTTTGGTGATTTGTTTTTTCTTATCTTTCAGTTTTATTTACCAAAACACTATGTTCTTTTTGTCTTTTGTTGGTATCTTTTGTGTGGATACTAAAACATGAATTTATAAGTGCATCCCGTAAGTGCAAAAAATTATACTGTAAGAACGCAACAGCTTCTCTTTCGATTTAGTTATTTTATGTATTTCTTTATCGATTTGGGGGGGGGGGTCAACACGAGGAATATTATTAACCCTAAGGCCAGAAACATATACTGTATAAATCATTTTTGAAGTTATGACAAGAAATACTAATTTCATCTTTTTGCTTAATTGTTTTGAATGCATTGCTCTTGCTGTTTCCTAAATGTTTTCTAATTGCTCAACAATTTCAGAGTGAAAATTGGTTCAAAGTAAATCATACCCAAAGTTTTATCTATAAAAAAATAGATCAGCTAACTACTAAATATACAAAAACAGCATTCCACTTTTTTTAAGCCAAACAATATAATAATAATAATTGGGCCAAAAATATAATTTTTTCCTCAATGGTCTAATACAATTATTTTGTCTTTGATTTATCTGTTGTATTTGTTGGTATTACGATATAGTGACTTCCACGTTCAGAAATATACTTGTTGTAACAAATTTGTAACGAAAAGAAAATACCATTTTGTTTGTTAAATACGCTATAGTAAACTAAATAAAAACTAGCTACATAGTGACGCAATCAGAGATTTTCCGTCAATGTTCTGACACTTATGTTGTGGTTTTATGTTCATCAGGGGTTTTTATAGTTCACTAAAACCAAAAACAAATTTTCTTCCTTGAAATAATACATTTGACTGAAATAACAATAAAATATTTTATCAATATTTCGGCTAGTTGCCAATGCATCATTCTCTCGTTTTCATTTATTTATTCAATGAGTCAACAATACTCAACTCAAACTACAATAAATGAAATGTCAGCACATTACACAAACCCCACAACAAAATTTGAAAAAGCAATATACAAATAAATTACTATTAATACAAAAATGAAAATATTTTGAAACTATTATTATATATTAATACTTTTTTAAAATAGGATTAAAACCTGTATCTATCTCATGATATGAATAACCTGACTATTACATTCATTAGTTATTAGTAGCATTTTCCCTTTAATAATAAACCCTGGTACTACTTATGGGCACATACCGGTAAAAAAGCATGGTAGTCCCCGCTGTAATACATGCCAAGATAACAAATGTGTTAGATACTTGATTAGTCAAAGCTCATTATCCGCTGTGTCCAGACGACTGAGAGCTCAGCATGACACTTCATGAGATTCAGCAGACAAATGGAGTTGTATTCTGGCTGCTCAGAGGCAAGGTTCGCCATAGGCTCTGTCAGAAATGATCAGGTGCAACAAACCCATCCCTTACAGCTACACTCACAACAACCTTCAACTCCCTGTCTGAGAATGTGTAATGGTTGGCAAATCTGCGTGAGACAGTAACATGACACCAATACCGAATGAAGTCCACATACTGCTTGCAAACCACGACCGAAACTATTACAGTAATACTTTTCAGTAACGAGATTGCAATGAATAAATAAGTTGGAGAGAACTTGCTCCTGTATTTAGTAATAGTAGCTATTATTTGAAGTCAATAAACAATAAAATACACGCTACAACTCATCAGCTATAAATATATTAAAGAAAATACATGTAAAATCCGATCATAACTGATGACCGCAACACCACCTTTCTATTATTATTCAACAAATTTAACACACAATGTTATCTTGCTGTTATACTATTATCTTATTATAGGCTATAAGTAATGTCTTCTGGACACGCTGTCCCAGATCATCAGTCCTGTCCAGGATTGTGGAGCCCTAGTGAACCCAACTTAGAGACCCTTTTGAAGCTCAGGAACCCTTTGCAGGTGTTTTTTGGAGATTGATTAGCTGATTGGCAGTCCCCTTTCTAAATTTTTTTAGATAGTGAAGTGTTGGGTTTTTTTGTTAATGGAGTCCAATCATCACAATTAAAAGAACCAAGACTTAAACTACTTCAGTCTGTGTGCCTTGAATTTATTTAATACACGAGTTTCACGATTTGAGTTGAATTACTGAAATTAACTTTTACATGATATTCTAATTTATTGAGATGCACCGGTACACATGATAGTTGTTACTTGCCATGCCCGACAAGTGCGGTACATGTGTACGTGAGTCCATCGAAAAGGCTAATGAATGGTTTTGTACTATAAGGACGGGATGTCGGATCCAAGCAAATGAAACAATAAAAAGACAACTAATGCCAAATCTTATTTGACACGAATTGTTTCATCACGATGGCGCTCAGAGCAGATGGAAAGAGCATGCAGAAAGGCATTTAGCTCGCGCGTTAGCACCCTGGCCCGTGTCCCGCCCACAGCCGCTTTCTGAAAGCGGTAACTCTCCGTTGAGCGGTAAACAGACACTAAAGCTGACAGACACCCTCCCACTGTCCTGTTTCCAGCCGCAACCACTCTCTGCCACTGGCTGAACTGAGCAAAGCTGGGTTTTCAAATGCAGCTTATGTAGGATCATAATAATTGACTGTAATGTACAAGAATGTTACAGATGAAACCAGACTGAAACATTTTGATTATCAGTCACTATAACAAACTTTCAAGCATATTGATGTACATAGACAAAAACTAAAACTAAAATGATTTACTATTTTGCTATTTTATTTTAGTTTGTTGCAGTCAACATTTGGAATTTTCATTTAAATTTGAAGTATTAAAATAACTAACAGAAAATAATACAAATTGATACAAATTAGACATTTTTTTAAATAGAAAAATATGCACATTTTTACATGAACTTAATTGTTAAAATTAAAGTTTTAGTAATTAGTAATTTAGTCAAGTTTTAGTTGATTAAATTTTTAATTTCATTCAAATTTGAAGTATTAAAATAACTGAAACGGAAAACATCAAACTAAAATTAATGCAAAAAAATAAATAGACATATGTTTTCAAATAACTAAAATTAAAAAGAAACAAAATGTAAAAATAAAAATAATAAAACATTACAAATATAATAATAGCAATATCCTACTATATAACAATGCTAACAAGCACTGCTATCCAGTGTTTTTTATGCACCATCTTGGGGATTTATGGTTGAAGCATGCACTTAGACATGCATATTTTTACCCCTTTAGTTAGATAAAATTATATTGTAACAAGATTCCCATTCTACTTTTGTTTAGTTACCGTTAAGTACTAAAATGACTAAAACTGAAAATAACTAAATCTGAAATAAAATGAATAAAAATATAGACAGACTTTAAAAATTACTACAACTTTAAAATTGTAAAACCAATTCCTAATATTAATAAAAACTCTGTTAGCAATACTAAAATAGCTATCCATGTATTTTTTTATGCAAATTTTGGAATATATGGTGAGAAATATGTGCATTGAAAATGCATGTTTACTTAAAGAGAAAGTACTAAAATAAACAAAAATAAAACAGACACAATTTAAAAATTAAATAAAATACAAAAAAATACAAATGGAAAAATTAAAAGAAAATGGAAAACAAAAAACTCAAAGTATTAATAAAAACTATGGTACTATATTTACAACACTAAAATGGTGCTGTATTTTCATGTATTTTTATGCACATTTTGGCACATATGGTTGAATAGACGTGAATAAAATGTGCAAGAAATGCATATGTTTACTTGAGATGGATACATTTATTTGATCAAAATAAAATGCACGTCAAATGAAAGCACATTTAGCAAATAAATGTATATATGTGCATTTAAAAAGCCATGTGAAAGTTTCCCAGAAGTGATGATTTTGTTCTCTTGAACCATCGGGACGAAACACTGCTTTGACGGACAACGGGTTGTGTGGTATTTTGGCAGACAGTTAAATTGCAAAATAAAGCTTTTGTGTCTCCCTCACCCACACACACACACACACCACCACACCCACACACACTGTGTCCTGTATATTCTGTGTCCTGAGCATCCGTTGGCGTGAGCTGACAGCATAATCTCATTGATCCTCAGTCCGAATTCCACAATCATTCGTTCTGCGGGGGTTTACCAACGCGGAGGGTGCGGTTGAGAGGCTCCTCGGCCTAAGATCCCATACACGACCATTGGGGAGACCCCGCGCGTTCGCAAGATAGTGACAACAGTCAACACTTTCACTTCAGTAAGGAGGTCTCTTGTATTCAAGCGTTGTCTTATTCGACCGTAAGTAGTGCTCTGCGAAGTGGACTTCACATGATATTTCGCCATGATTCCAGTTCCAAGGGAAAGTACACGTTACAGCCAAAGGGCATTAAAGTGCTCTAGACGTGAATTTATATTGTATTTATTTATTTACAGAGGTAGGGTAGAGCGGGGCACAAAGTAACACTTTTTGGACTTAGTTTGTGTAAATCCACATGGGGTTCAAAATATAATTTATCCACAGTAATTTCACACTTGTCTATTACAAATACGTCACTTTGTTTCATAATTACAGTGCATACATTTTTCTTTATTTACCCTCAAAAATTGAAAGTGAAATGTGACAACATGCCCCACAGGTGGGGTACATTGTAACAGCTGAGGGGCACATTGTAACTTGACCATATGACAGCTTAAAATATTATCTGACGAATGGAAAATATAAAGACAAAATATATAATTACGAAATATTTTTGTTAATCAATATATATATATATCATATCTATATATATTTATTTTTTTATTTTTTTTTTTATTAAAAAATTGCGTTTTTTAAGAATTAAAATAATCTTTTTTGGAGTTTGACAATGAACACGTTGCAACCATGCTTGGGACGGCCCACATTAACGAGCAAAAATGCTTTACATGTCTTGAAATAATAATTTCTAAACATTAAACATGTTTCAGTCATTAAACAGACTGTCAGTCTTTATTCACCTGTTTCTCGTTGTTTCTCATTAAAATTAATTAAAATAAATAGTGTAAATTACATCGCTAATGTCATAGAATAGCACATTGTAACGCAGTGTTACAACGTGCCCCATCTACGCAACTGGAATTTAAAACCAGTTGCTGTCTTCTGCTAGTTAGCGAAGCATTAAAAAACTATCTGAACTGATAAAAAACAGATTGGAGATTAAAATAATAGCAAATTTGCCTAATTTTAAATGAATAATAAAACTGAGATAAAAAATGTTCTTAAGCCAGAATTTTTATTTTACTATGGTAAAATAAATATTCAAACCACATGTGTTACAACTAAACCCCCGTTACTTTGTGCATCGCACTCCCCTATATTATATCACACTTCACACTTCTCTAGTAAGTTTTGTCTGTGTGTGAAGACAGTAGCGCAAATCCGTGAATGAATGCTCCGAAGTGAAATAAACTTCAACGGAATAAAGTTGAATGGAATTGAATTGAATAAAGTTGAAGTTTACTGTTAAGTGCACTGATGTCATACTCATTTTGGATAATATAGTTTATTGTTAAATTGTTAAATGCCCTTACATATCTCTGTCACCATTGTAAGTGTTTGATCACCACATTTGTGTTATCATTGCAAAAAATGTGTTTATGTGTATATATTCTGTTTATGTATGTATTGTATTCTATATATAGTACCAGTCACATTTTTGGACACACGAATGGGAAAGTGTCCAAACTTTTGACTGGTACTGTACTATAACATACACAAAGAATATCGGCTGATATATTGGTATCTGGCTTTTTTTACTCCCAAATATCGGTATCGGTATCGGCCCCAAAAAAAACCATATCGGTCGGGCTCTAATTATAATCAGTATTTATGTCCCCACTGGATGCAACAAATGCTCGTTTTGAATGGGTTTTAATGGTTTTGTCTCATAGTGCCGGAGAAACGCATACATAAGGTTTATGGGCCTAACATTTCCGTCACACGCTTGAGATATTTAGCCAATCACAACGCACTGGATAGCTGGCCAATCGAGCACCTCCGTTTGCAGAGTCGATGAACTTGACATCGACGCTTTCAAAAGGCGGGGCCTAGTGGAGAAACATAAATTTAATAATGTGGAAATAGTGTTTTGTTAAAACCTAAACCCACATAAACACATTTTATTACACCAAATACACAAAATAATGTTATTTTTAGCAACGTCATATGATTACCAGTCATAAAACAAATAACCGGAAATATACATACAGTGGAACTTCAGTCTGAAGAGGAACTTCATTTTGAATTGGAATATAAGCTGTATCAGCTCCAGCCTCATGTGACCCATCGGCTGCTGACTGTCCTGAGGACACGCAATCCTGCTTGTGTGTACAAAAATACAATTTATTTCTTTGAAAATGTTTGTAAAAGTAAACATATCATGCACACAAACCTGCAAAGACAGTTCGATTTCCATTAGCACATCTTCGTCGTCACTGGAACTGAAACACAAATACCTAAATTTTAACCCACAAAAAATACATTCACCAACAAGTAAGGACATTCTTACATGTCGTTTTACTAGCACAGAGTAGCATGCCCATTCTCTGGTTGGGTGAGTGAGTCATTCCATTCTTCAGCATTTTCGTTAGTTGTTGTGCTGTTTGCATGGAATTAGAAAAATACAGTATCTTTATTTTCAAAGCTAGCCAATGCTTAATTTAAAGTGAGATATGAACAGTCGGTACACAAAATCTACCATTCGCATGTTGCAATGTGTTCTGCCAGTTGAGAAAACATGATGCTTTGTAGCACTCCTGCATGACAGCTGGAACCTGCTATTAAAGTGAATTAAAAATGAAACAAAACATAAACATTCACTTTCTTCACAAACCGTTCATCTGTTTGCACATTGCACTTACATTTTCTTTTTGAGGTTGGAGAACAAGAGGTTTTTGCAGGGGAATAATGTATATCGGAGTCCGCTTTCCTTTACAGAAATGCCTTAAGTAGGCTATTGTGTAGCCTGAAGGTTGAATTGGGATGATAGTTAACTCCCTCCTTCGGTCACTCCTGGCCAATGTGAAACCCCCTGCACCTCTAAGTAAAGGGTAGGCCTGATAAAGGCATTCAGCTACGTCCAAATGGCTGGCCATATTACTTGAAAAAGTAATAAATTTGCAGCCAAGACCACATTCCTCAAGAAGCCTGGTTTCCTCGAGATTTTGCAGGAAAGTGCTCCCTGGTTCCGATAGACAGTAAAAATAATGACTCCAGGGAACTTCACTTTTCCTTTTGAGGTGTTTTCCCTTATAGCCCCCAGACTCCGGATTTGAATTATATGGCTGAAAAAGTCTTGCAAGATTCGCCTGAATCCCGTCTTCCCTTGATGACGACTCTTGGCTTCTCTGAGAAGCAGTGGTGGAGTGATATGGTCGCCAGCGTGTCGAGTTTGTTCTGTAGCATGGCGTGGTTGTAAGGGATGGAAAAAGACTGTGAGAGGGGGGCATCAGAGACGAGGAGGATGTCCCTGGCAGGACGTCTCTGGCCAGATTTCCTTGTGAGGAGCTCAATCGTTCTGCTAGTAAAGCTGTAGTTTGTTGTATCTGGCGAAGTAATTCGCGCATGTTTTCATCTGAACTGTTAAAATAAATGCACAAATTAAAAACATGTAAATTATAAAAAAAATTTATATTTTAACTTTAAAAGATGGTTAACGCTAAAATTAAAAATAAAGGTCATAATTTATTCACCCTGCATGGTGTGGTACTAATGCCCCTTTTTTTAAGGCCACGAAAGGTACAATTTAGAAAAGTGTCCTGTTCACGCTAGTCCATATAATTGCAGTGAATAGTGACCAGCTTTTAAAACAGGGTAGCCTATCTGCAGGGAATAGCACTTCCAATTTAATACTATTTAATACCATTTTTAAGACCTTTCCAAAACATTTTAAGACCTGAAAATCACTTCAACTTCTATGCAAACACACAAAATCACCCTGCTCGACAGAGATATACGAATGAACAATGGACATTTCTGGCTTTAAATGAACTATAGCAGAGTAAAGGTTCGTACAGGAGTATATAGGAGACCATAGCAAAAATAATTTTAGCCAATTTGCTCCAATGGTGAAAGAAAAAATCCACTGTTGCCTTTCTCTGACCTTCCAAAAGAGGAAAAAATATACAGAAAGAGACAGATCATGACAGTCCGAGAGAAAGATGTTAAATTTACTCACTCCCTCAGCATTAGAAACACCCTTGCAACAGGTAATATTGCCAGCATACTGTTACAAAATATTGTTATTATATTATAAATTTAAGTTTTAAACAAATGTAAGGAAAAATTACATTTTTTAATGCTAATACTGCACTGAAACTATATAACCAAATTATTATTTGGAGATACAAAATAAACAGCAGTGCAAACTCAAAGTTGATTCTGTGCTGATTTGATCTAATATTGTATGCATTCTAAAATGTTGTAGATTTATGTAGCACGTGAAAATCGCTTACATTGAATATAGTTTGAAACAAAGGTCAAATGATTTTCTGTTTTGTTCAAAGTAATTAAAGCAACAGTTTTTCAATAATGGAAGAATATGTAAAAGTATGGAATTTGGGGTAAAAGTCACCTGTTCTGTTTGCACAATAATTAACGGTAATAAACTAGACACTTTAAACACACTCTGCAAAAAGACTAAATAACATATGTATATTTACAAGCTCATGCACTACAAATCATTCTGCACTGTTTACCAGCTAGCTGCTTGACTTATCTGTGCACAATCTCATGCACAGAATTTATGTGAAGTATCTGTATATATTTAATAATTTATGTATATACGTATAGGTAACTACTTATATAAAATATATGTATAGTTACATG
>JADLZN010001313.1:0-21667 GCA_018155175.1 Sinocyclocheilus anophthalmus
ACGACGTAGCGTGTAAGGAGGAGGCAGCTGGATCGTCAAAGAAGGTCGAAGGCCTCGCTGGCCATTCGAGTACAGACAACCCGGAGGGAGGCACGGCTTCGTCGCTCTGCCGTTGGAGCGCGGTAGGGACACAACTGATCAACGACAGCCTCCACCGGGGGGGACCTTGTAACCCCTAGTCTGCCCCACCTCGAGCACTGAGGTGGGGTGCTGAGAACCAGCGCGGACCACCCCGAGAGCTAATCGTGCAACCTTGAGGGCTCGGGATCACTGTGAAAGTCTTCACTCGAGCCCTACCTCTACGGTGGCCCGGGAAAGCATAGCCTTTATTTCTGGATCCGATTCAGGCATTGCCACCGTCCCGGAGGGCGGCAGCGCAGCCGAATCTTCCTCTGCAGAAAGTTCTGGCTCACCCTCTGATGCTGCAACCGACATCTGATCATCGGGGGGAGCCTCGAATAAACAGGTGGTACCCCCCGGGAGGGTACAGCCTGCTCTTTTTGAGAGCTCCGCAGGTTTCGAAGTGCCGGCGGGTTTGGGCATCCCCGGAGGGGAATTCCTCACCGTGACCGTGAGACCAGTCTGCCCACTGCCAGAAAAAGGGCGCCCCTGGCTGCCGCCAGATGGAACCCCAGATCTAGGCAGTGGCACAGCACTCCGCCCCCTTGCAGGTAACGGAATCCGGTCCGCAACTCCGAGATGGTCAAACCCCCGCAATGGGAGCATGAGCCATACACGAAAGCCACCTCAGCGTGCTTCAAGCCCAGACACGTGAGGCAGCGATCGTGACCATCACCCCGTCGCCAGGTAACGACCGCATCCAGAAACGGTCGGGTGATACGTTGTCTATAGCAAGATCCACATCGTCTTTATAAAGACGTAACTTCAAGTTTGCCAAGCAATGTCGTCTTTAGAAAGACGCACCCGAATTTGCTCTTTTAGGGTAAAAAGCTCTTTTAGCGTGCTGAGGCTCACAGGGGAGATGATCATCTGCAACAAAAACAGGGGGTAGTGCAGCCTGATGTATGCAACCCACCCGACACGGGAAACCACCACCGCTGAAGCGCCATCCGCCAACACGAAGAGTTCTCAAAGAGCGCGCTGAACTTGTTCAGTCTTCTTCTTTCAGTAGAGTAGTCAGGAGCAGAACGACGTGATCGTTCGTCTCCGAAGCGAAAAGCTGAATATGCGCTGCACTTGCTGCCTACTTATACTCACGCTGTGAACAGCAGCAGCTGGATGCAATAATCGCAAGCCAATGTGCATTGTCTCGTTTAGTTTACACTCAAAGTAGATTGGTGTCTCTAGAGAGATTCCCAATTCGTCGGTCACCTCGACCGTGACTGTCGAGAGTGCCCGCTGAAATGGGAACTCCTTATTTGCTGCTTATTAATAGTTAGGTAGTTATTAAGTTTAGGTATTGGTAGGATTAGGGATGTAGAATATGGTCATGCAGATTCAGAATATGTGCTTTATAAGTACAAAAAAACAGCCAATATGTTTTTAATAGGCATGCTAATAAGCAACTAGTTAATATGAGAATTGGTCCTATACTAAAGTGTTACCTTTTGAAATTTATTACTCCTTTTTAATGTGCACTTGCTATACATAATCGCATAATGATACAGGAGCCATGTCTTAAAGTGTTCCTGCAAAAATGAAACTGTGTCATTATTTATTTCACTCCTTGTTGTTCTTTTCAACTCGTGTGTTCCTTACAACACAACAAATATATTTTGCAGAAAGAAACGTAAATACTAAAGAGGTTCCATGTGATCTCCTGTTGACTTTAAGTGAATTGATGAATGTTCAGGATGTGCAGGATGCCGTGCCTGCTGGAAGAACAGAATGGCAATGTTTTCATATAATCATCTTCCTCAGAGAGAGAGAGAGAGAGAAGGAAAACTGGGGAACTTAGCCTACTTTTATTGATATCCCGAGCCTCTAAACTTCTCAAGACCTGCACACATTCAAACACACTGTGCTGTGATGGGCTTTCAGTTTAGGCAGTGGGTGCATTGATTCAGTGATGGCTGAAAAAAAAGCCATTTTCAGTTAGTGTGCCATTTTAAACCCCCACCCCCTCACACTATTCTTCAATTCCATTAACCTCTCTCCTCACTGGCTCGATCCCTCGTTCCTCTCCTCTCATCTTACATCTCTGTCGCTCGCTCCGGCCCCCTATCCCACTCATCCCTTCATTTCTGGTTCATTTCAGAGATCTGACCCTGTCAAGCTCTTTCATTCTCTGCCCATCTCTACCACCCCACATTCTAATTATCACTCCTTCCATTCTTCATCCGTTTCTCCCGTTGTTTTCAATTCTCTCATCCCCATTATTTTCTCACTCTTTTGCTGCATGATTAGCCATTCAAATTCGGTGCCAAATGCAAACTCAAATATTAAGGGATAGTTCATTCAAAATTAAAAATTCTGTCAATATTTACTGAACCTGTTATTAATTTTCATCTCAGTAAGCCTCATGTTGTCCCAAGCCCATTTGCTTCTATTTATTCTGTAAAACATGAAAAAAAAAATGTTTGAAGAATTACACTGCAAAAAAAAAAGAGCTTCCGAAGCTTTATAAAACAAAGAATATAGGAGTACTTTTACAGAAATCTAAATATTTCTTTACTTTGCAACGTTGCAATTTACTATAATTTTCTGAGCGAATTGTTTTCTAGCAACCAATGTCTAATTGTCCAAGTCTTTTATTGGCTATTTTTTATTATCTTCTTTTTTTGCAAAGAGGTGTGTTAAGATTACACAAGATTTTACACATAGATTAACACAATGCCATATAAAAGTCCTTTGAAGTTTCACATATGCTTCTAGGAAGTACACTGCTAATAGAAAGCATGGTTACTTTTGACAGCAAATTTTATTGAGTTATTGTCCATAGGCTTTGACTAAATGCCATTTATTTGTTATATTTTAGTATCTGATGGTTTTAGTTCTTTAGTCTAGTTTGTAAACTAAATATCACTAAGATTTTTAGTTGACTAAATCTACAGTAAATATAGTCGGCAAAAATCGAATGGGTTTAGTTACAGTGCATTTATTAAGCATTTCTCTAAAATTTCCAAACTCATTATATAGGTTTGATATTAAGGTTTATCATGATAGACACCGATTTAACTGCGGTGACACATAACATGCCTTTATGTTAAAATTAAATTAAACCACTTCTCATAAAGAACATGAACATGGTCTTCTTTTTAATGAAATGACAATGGTTAGGCTAATTATGCATTCTTTATAACAACTTGTTTACCATATTCTTCATTCTTTCAAGCAGACATATTTTATTTCTATAAATAAATTTAGATTATTCTTTAGGGCTACTAAAGTTTTTCAGTGAAGAGCAGTGTGTGATTTTCTGTCTTTCTTTCGTTGCTTGCTTAACATCAGTGACTCGGACAATAGCAACTAAATTAGACTGCTGTGCTATCCCTTTAAAACCGAATGCACAGCTGCAATGGACGCAATGTACTGATACACGTTCTCCCTACTGTTTACGTTCACTTAAAACGTAATCAACGGTGTTTACATGAATACTCGTCATCATGCGACGCGAAAGAGTACTCGCTGTGAGACGCGCTTTCTGTGCGTGTATGCTTCAGTGTCTGCTCTCAGAAAACCGGACCGAATTGAGTTATACGCTGCCCCCCTCACTCTCCGTCTTACTCCCATATATTGACATTTTTTAACGTTTTATGCGACGTGCAGCAAGTGTATGTTAGCTTATGTCCCTCCGGTTCATATGTACTCATCTAACTTCATAACCATCTGGCAGATTCGTTCTGAATGAATCTCTTCCCAAATCGTCCCTCCCTAACATTTTCGTCTCGTTTTTATTCTCGACGAAAATGTCAATTAGATGTACTCGTCTCATGTCGGTCTGTGAAAAAAATGTTGTTGACGACAATTATGACGAAAAATATTCGTCAACGAAATTAACACTGATAGAAAGTCAGGTTTTTTTGTTGTTGTTTTTCTTTCATTAACTAAACCGGAGAGGTTTTGACTGTATATCTCATCTGAGCAGCAGGATTGTCTTAAAACAGTGAAAACAAGTGAAACACTAAAACTAAAAAAAAAACACAATGCAAAGTTTGGTAACACTTTACTTTAAGGACCAAATCTCACTAGTTTATTAGCATGCCTGTTACTAACATATTAGCTGTTTATAGTACTTATAAAGCACCTTTCTCTGCATGACCATATTTTAAGTCCCTTAATCCTACGCAATAGCTAAACTTAACAACTACTTAACTATTAATAAGCAGCAAATTAAGAAATTCATAGTTAATAGTTAGTTAATAGTGATAATTGGTCCCCCTAAAAAAAAGTTGACCCACAAGTTTTGGTTCATTTGCCATTATTTTGTGTCAAGGTGTTTGACATGCAGGCATCACATATATATATATATATATAGGGTACAATGGGGCTAAAGGCGCCCCGGGGTAAAAGACTCCTTTGATATTATTTTCATCTAAAACACTAGATGGCACAAAAACGTGGCGTAACACTTTCCAAAACATCCGCTTTTCAAAATGCATGTGTATTTTTGTCTGATCCTTCAGTGCAAAGTTGATTCTGTGCTTACTTGATCTAATATTATATGTTTTTTTTTTAAATTGCTGTCGATTTAAGTAGCAAATTAGAATCGCTAAAATTAATGCATATATCTTGAGAGAAAGGTCTTCTTTGTGATTTTCAGTTTTGTTTAAGATAATTAAAGCAGTTTTTTTTAAATAACGAAAGAATATGTAAAAGTTTGGTATTTGGGGTAAAAAGCGCCCCTGATGTTGGGGCTAAAGGCGCACAGTAATTCACATGATAATTAATAGATGGCTGACTTCTCCATTTGTTGACATGACATGGTTAGATACAGATGGTACACTTCATTTATATGTGCCAGCTTAAGAGAGACTCACCATGTTAGAATGAAACACCATATTAAAAACATAAATTATCATTAACATATACTAAAAATAATCTTGTTGTTTACACTGTAACTCTATAATCCCAGCTTTTATGGGATCTCCTTCATGCTTTCTATCGTTACTTACTAAATTATTTGTGTTTCTGTATTTTAAAGATATTTTTTTATATTAATATTTTAATGACAGTATATTTATGTGGACTACACAAAACAATATATATATATTTCAATAAGCCGAAAATAGTTTACAAACTTCGCGAAAGTGATTGTTTTGAACACGTTTCACTTAGACATTTGTTTCAAAAAAACTCTGCCGCCTCTCGTTATAAGATCGTTTTAAACAAATAACAATTGAGATTAATTTCACACAAATCTGTTTCTCCATAATGTTTCACAATCCACACTTATATATTTTTTCTGCAATTTATACTTTTAGCACGTGAATGCAAATGTTTTTCTTAAGGTGTGCCCTTTCAAGCCCCGTGTACCCTACATATCATATATTCAATATAGATAACTTGTCACACTGTTGTGCAATACAGTTATAAATCCCTAAAAAAAATGACAATGTGAACAGCCTCATATTTCGATTTCATATCTTCTCTTGTTTACTCACCAAAGGATGGACATAGATGTGGTAAAAGAGCACAGTGAAGCCGGCACACTGACCCAAATGGAGGTTATTGTGACGTCAGGCATGATAAAAGGCATATTTAACTAGGCTCTAACTAACAAATAGGAACAGTCAGTACGACAGTCAACTACCAGTTTACCATTAAAACAATACCGGTTGAAACAACGAGAATGTGGCTTTCTTTTCTTTTTCTTTTTTCTTTTCATGTTATTTTCCCTCTTTTCTTTTAATGCTCAGTCCTACTGTTAGTAGTGTACAAGGTTTTCTCTTTTTTCTCTGTACAAATGTAGAATGAACAAGCATAAATCCTAAAGAGTTTTGTTTTAATCATAGAATAATTGGTAATAGCCTATTTGAAAAGTACAAACATTTTATCAAGGGAATTAATTTAACCTGCTTAATCAAAAGAAAAAGAAAAAAAAAATCCCACAAGGTCAGGTAGAATTCTGCTAATAATAATACTGAGCTGAATCTGAACTGAACACCAGTTGTACTTTTGATTAAACCCGTGACTACAGATGAATAATGGACCAATGTCTCCTTATTTACCAGTAAATATTTATCAGCATAATGATTAAAAATTCATTATGATTTCTCCTATACCAGGTTACTGTTAAAGTGGCAGGGCCACAAAATAAATATCTGCAAAAACAAAACAAACCAAACCATATTTTGTCAATACATACAACTTCATGGCTATCAGTGGAGAAAGAGGTCTTTTCACCCCGAATAGTGCATTTAATTCTTTACAGTACAGCAAAACCCTTTGTAGATTCCCATGAAAAGGTTAATTGTGATGATGCAGTGCTGATATTCTGAAGAAAATAAATCATTCCTTTGTGGAAAAGAAGTGTGCTTAATTGTGTTGAATGTGCACTTATAGTGAACTTAAAATCTTAAAAGTATGTATTAAAAATTGTTTGCAGATATGAATGACTGAAGAAGCCACTTGAGTGTACCTAAAGACTGATTTGTTTTCTTTCAGACACAAAAATTAAACTAAAAAGTACACACCTTGAAATAATGTTCAATACAATTTTGTGTTTACTTTGACTCCATTTAAAAAATCACGTTTATCGGCTTTAAACACTGCAAATTATTTTGATTTGTGGAAGTAATACATAGTACTAGAAGCACCCGATAAAATTTTACTGTTGTTTAATATTACAATAACATTTAAGGTTCATGTTTTTAAAATCTACTAAATTGGCAGATTCATCATTACAATGTGTATCACAAATATAATCTGACATAAAAGATTCAATAGAAATTAAAGTAAAAAGTTATTTTTTGTTATTTTAAAGCATACAATTCCATAAACATGCTAAAGTGCCTTTCTTTTTCAAAAAGGTTCAAATAAAATTATTTTTTAAAAGAAAATATAAATTTCCCATTAAACAGAGTCAAGTCTATAAAATGATACAGTAAACTACAGTATAATACTATTTCCTATCACTTGCATGACAATTCTTTCCTGACAATGATCCAAAGAGCAAAGTCTCATCTCACAAACTATGGCTTGTTAGAAACGCCAGCACATCATGTTGCCGAAAGCATTGGATTGTTTTTGAGTCAACTCTTCCTTCTAAGAATCGCTGGAGAAAATAGACAGCTGATCCCCAGCAGAGCCCTGAATGAAAAACCACACTCTGTGTTAAGGGTAAGGGGAATAGGTGACAGTTCTGTTGGAAGAGAGACAGAGAAAGAGAAGATGATGGAATACTCCGTCAGATTCAAGAAATAATGAGTTATCTCTCATTCACAGCTTCTCTTTCCCCTTTTTTTTCTTTCTCTCTTTTTCACTCATTCTGCCATCATTAAGAGCGCCTCCCCTTTATCTGATCCACAGGGCAGTGTGCAGTTTATTAAAAAATGAAGGTAATTTTGAATGAGCTGATAATACAGCGGCAGCCCCCCACACCACTCAGAGGGAAATAGATAGAGGTGGGCACATTTCAGACAAGGTTAAAGAGAGGACAACGGGGGGGGAAGTAGAAGAAGGGCAGAAAGAAAGAGTTATTGAGGGGGTGAAATGTTCTATGCATTTACATGGAACTTCTCACAGCTTTCTATTAGAGGAAACGTTAACATGGTCACCTTGAACTTAGTATAAATTCAGCACTGTTTAGCAAATGGAGGTTGGTCATAAAATCACATCTTTTATTAAAATGCAAGCTCACTGTTGGTCTTATTGGGTTAGGATTACTGAAACCCAAGACTTCAGAAATGAGAGACAGTCTTCTCTTCTCGCATTTCATTTAGTTTTTCAATATAATGATAAAGTCATATTCCACTTTTCCAGTTAATATGGAACGAGCAATACGATACTTGAGAGACTATCAGAAGATCAATATATAATATATATATATATATATATATATATATATATAATATATATATTATTATATAGTATATATACATACATATATTGCAAAATTTTGGATCTTTAATTTTTAGTGAAGGGTCTTATGCTCCCTCAAAGCTGCAGTTCTTTTATTTAAAATACATAAAAACATAAATAGATAATTCACACCATCATTGCCGGTCCCCATTGATTTCTATATTTATATATAAATATATATATATATATACAGTGTACGGAATTATTCAAGACCCCCTTAAATTTTTCACTTTTGTTATATTGCAGCCATTTGCTAAGATCATTTAAGTTCATTTTTTTTCCTCATTAATGTACACACCGCACCCCATATTGACAGAAAAACACAAGAATTGTTGACATTTTTGCGATTTATTAAAAAAGAAAAACTGAATATCACATGGTCCTAAGTATTCAGACCCTTGCTCAGTATTTAGTAGAAGCACCCTTTTGGATCTAATACAGCCATGAGTCTTTTTGGAAAGATGCAACAAGTTTTTCACACCTGGATTTGGATCCTCTGCCATTCCTCCTTGCAGATCCTCTCCATTTCTGTCAGGTTAGATGGTAAACGTTGGTGGACAGCCATTTCTCTCCAGAGATGCTCAATTGGGTTTTAAGTCAGGGCTCTGGCTGGCCATTCAAGAACAGTCACAGAGTTATTTGTGAAGCCACTCCTTCGTTATTTTAGCTGTGTGCTTAGGGTCATTGTCTTGTTGGAAGGTAAACCTTCGGCCCAGTCTGAGGTCCTGAGCACTCTGGAGAAGGTTTTCGTCCAGGATATCCCTGTACTTAACTGCATTCATCTTTCCCTCGATTGCAACAAGCCGTCCTGTCCCTGCAGCTGAAAAACACCCCAACAGCATGATGCTGCCACCAACCTTGCTTCACTGTTGGGACTGTATTGGACAGTTGATGAGCAGTGCCTGGTTTTCTCCATACATGCCGCTTAGAATTAAGGCCAAATAGTTATATCTTGGTCTCATCAGACCAAAGAATCTTCAGTGTTTTTTAAGCAAACTCCATGCGGGCTTTCATGTGTCTTGCACTGAGGAGAGGCTTCCGTCGGGCCACTCTGCCATAAAGCCCTGACTGGTGGAGGGCTGCAGTGATGGTTGACTTTCTACAACTTTCTCCCATCTCCCGACTGCATCGCTGGAGCTCAGCCACAGTGATCTTTTTGTTCTTCTTTACCTCTCTCACCAAGGCTCTTCTCCCCGATAGCTCAGTTTGGCCGGACGGCCATCTCTAGGAAGGGTTCTGGTCGTCCCAAACGTCCTCCATTTAAGGATTATGGATGCCACTGTGCTCTTAGGAACCTTAAGTGCAGCAGAATTTTTTTGTAACTTTGGCCCGAGCTGTGCCTTGGCACAATTCTGTCTCTGAGCTCTTCAGGCAGTTCCTTTGACTTCATGATTCTCATTTGCTCTGACATGCTCTTTGAGCTGTAAGGTCTTATATAGACAGATGTGTGTTTTTCCTAATCAAGTCCAATCAGTATAATCAAACACAGCTGTACTCAAATGAAGGTGTAGAATCATCTCAAGGATGATCAGAAGAAATGTACAGCACCTGAGTTAAATATATGAGTGTCACAGCAAAGGTCTGAATACTTAGGACCATGTGTTTTCAGTTTTTCTTTTTAATAAATCTGCAAAATGTCAACAATTCTGTGTTTTTCTGTCAATATGGTTTGCTGTGTGTACATTAATGAGGAAAATCCTCATTAAATGATTTTAGCAAATGGCTGCAATAACAAAGGAGTGAAAAATTTAGGGGTCTGAATACTTTCCGTACCCAATGTAAGTAGTTGTGTGTGTGACCCTGGACCGACAAAACCGAAATTGAGATGTATGCATCATCTGAAAGCTGATAATAAGCTTTCCATTGATCCTATTTGAAATCTGGAATCTGAGGGTGCAAAAAAATCTACATATTGAGAAAATCATCTTTAAAGTTGTTCAAATAAAGTCCTTAGCAATGCATATTACTAATCAAAAGAGAAGTTCTGATATATTTACAGTAGGAAAATATCTTCATGGAACATAATCTTAAAATCCTAATGATTTTTTGGCATAAAAGAAAAATCAATAATTTTTGACCCATACAATGTATTTTTTGCTATTGCTACAAATACCCCAGTGACTTAAGACTGTTTTTTTGGTCTAGGGTCACACAAACACATATATAGATATACTATATGGAAGTAAATGGGGACCAGCAACTGGAGGTGAACTATCTCTTTAATGTTTTTTCTGTATTTTTAATCAAATAAATGCCAGCAGCAGTGGCATGCGAAAGTTTGGGAACCCCTTTCAGAATCTGTGAAAATGTGAATAATTTGAACAAAATAAGAGAGATCATATATATATATATATAAACACCATGCAAGTCAATGGGGACCAGCAACTAAAGGTGAACTATCCCTTTAATATTTTTAAAATAGTATTGCAGTTTAAAATAACATTTCTATTTAATATACTTATTCTGAATAATTTATCTAGTAATGCATTCTGAATTTCCATGAGCCATCAACATCACATATATAATATATTGGAATGCGATACCTTGATCCGTATTTTATGAATAAAAAGTTAAAGAACAGCATTTATTCAAAATATAATTTTGTTGTTGTTGTACAATACCGGGTTTGTGTAACCTTTTTCAGGATTTTTTTACACTCCTGTTCAAAAGATTGGAGATTGGGGTCGAATTTTTTTCTTAATTTTTTGTGGGGGGTCAGTACTAAGAAAAAAAAAATCTGTAACAGCAAGGAGTGAATAAACTGATACAAAGTGACATTACGACTTTTTGTTACTAGGTTAGAAAAGATTTACATTATAATTATATTTCTATTATATCTAACATTTTACTCTCGTCTCCTCTCTCTCTCTCGTATAAAAATAGTTAAATAAATATAGTAAACAGTACATTTTCCTGTCTTTTATTTGCTATTATATATAATAACATTATTCGCTATATTCTATTAATATTTTTAATATAATAAATTCTATTACATCATCATTTTCAGTACAAAAATAAAAAATAACCAGCAGTGTAATGATTTGGAATTATTTAATTAATCTTATTACAATTATGCAATCCTTTATATGAAGTTCATTTACTATTTTGACATGGCTGAATGTTTATATATAGGGGAAGCGGGGCACAAAGTAATACTTTTTTGCCTTTCTCGCAGTTTTGTAATACCATGGTGTTTCAGAATATAATTTTTTTATATCACGTAATTTTACCTTGTCTAGTACAATAGATCGCTTTTGGTTTCATGATTACCGTGTATACGTTTTTCTTTATTTACCCAAGTGAAATGTGACAACATGCCCCGTAGGTTTGGTACATTGTAACATCTGAGGGGCACATTGTAACATGACCATTTGACAGCTTAAAATGTTATCTGATCGGATGAAAAAAATATACAAGACAAACTAAAATATTTTGTCAATAAAATTAAATAATTATTTATTTCAAATAAAATAATGGCGTCTTTTAAGAATTAAAAATAACCTGATTTTGGAGTTTGAACACATTGCAATCATGCTTGGGATGGCCCATATAAACGAGCAAAAATGCTTTTTTTTACTAACCTTTTACCTAACCATATAGTAAGTACATGTAAATAAATAATATTACTCAGTACCTAAATGTATAATTACAATGTAACAATACTCAAAGATGAGTATTCTTGGCAGCTGTAGTAGGAATAAGCAGGAAGTCAACTATACAGAATAACAACTGTCTATCAAAGAGCAGTGCACCTGTGTGTGTGTGCCCATCATGGAGTTAGAAAGCAATAGCCAGAGGGTAAGAGTGTGAGAGAGTGTCAGAGTGAGTGTGTAAATGGAGGCCTATCATTTAGCATGGGTCAATTTAGTGAAAGCTTGCAGCAGCTCTCTAAGTGTCTGGCATTGCAGCAAATTGAGCTGAATGCTTTTCTACACACGTAAAGAGAGCAGAATACAGATTAGCCAAACTGCATCTCTCATTAAATCCACTTTTAATAGAACAGAGTAAGAGAGAAATGAGAGGGGTCATATATAAATGTTTGCATTGCATAAGTTATAAGGCCTGTGAATTGACTGTCATTTTTTAGATGACTGTAATTAATTAGATGGCATGCTGATTAATTAATCCAATTAATCACATCTATCAATATCTGCTGCTCTATTTTAATATCACTGAACATAAACCATCACTGACTTATAGTCCACAGAAATTCATTCATTAGACATAGAGACTGGAGTTGTTGTGCCAGGTAACCAGTAAATATGGCTCTTAAATATAAGTCTGTGAGTTGGCCATTTACCAGGCAAGAAAAAGGTCAGATCACTTAGCACACCTTTCTTTACAAACACTAATTAATAAACTTAGTGGTTGAAGGCCAAACTGAGCCAGATGCTGCAGGAAAGTGGCTGTGTCAGGATTCTGGACTGTTCTGTGTCGTGTTTTGCCCCTGTTTCTGTTCCTGTTTTTCCTTATTTGATCATGTTCCTCTCCTCGTTTTAGTTTGATTAGTCATCCCATGCACCTGTGTTTCCCCAATCATCCCCTGTATTTAAGTCCCAGCCTGTGCAGTCTGTCTCTGTCAGGTCTACTTGTTTCTATGTGTGTTTGCCCAGCTCCTATTGTGGATTATCCCGTGTTTTCATCATTAAAGACTGTGAATGCTACTCTGTGTCTCCTACGTTCTTCCCGCAGCAGCGTAACGTGACAGAAGACCTAACCCAAACAGTAACCTCCATGTGTATACCCTCCGTTTTGTTTCCCGTTTTTACTCAGTGTCTTTTTTTCCCCGTTGTTCCCTCATGGATGCCCTCCTTCGCTGGGAATATCTCCTCCTCCTGCTGGAGCAGGGGGAGAGATCGCTCGAGGACCATAAGAGACTGTTCCAGCTGCTAGCAAGCACCACCAACTACCCAGATGACATGCTCTGTGCGTTCTACGACGCCAGTCTAAACATCGAGTGCAAAGCGCCGTCGTCCGAAGATGGTCCCTTGAGCTGATTTCACCGCCTTTGTGGAGTGGATACTGGTGAGAAATGGATCCCCACTCACCGTCAGTTCCGAGGAGAATCTCGCCAGACCACCCCGAACGCAGAGCCCCAGCCCAGTCACCATCTCCCCGTGATGCGGAGCATCAGCCCGAGCCCACCGTTGATGGAGAGCCATTTCCCGCCGCGATCCGCGAGCCAGAGCGTAGCCAAGCGACTGAGCAGAGGATCGCTTCGGAAGTTGAGCCCAACCCGTTAGACCAGGTGCGAGAGCCGGCGACAATGCTCGCCACGAGGGAGAAAGCCGCGGATGGTGTGAGCGTGGCGAGGAGCTCCGCCCCCTGCACCGCGTCTGAGGGTGAGCTGAGTAATTGTGGCGGCTAATGTGGCCACACTGAGAGGATGGCCCAGTCCCCGAATCCAGTCTAGAGCGCCCTCTGGTGCCCGCTCCTAGAAAGTGCCCTCCAGTGCCAGCTCCTCGTAAGCACTTCCCAGTTCCCGAGTCTAGCCCAGTGAGGGCTCCTGATCCAGAGTTTAGCCATGAATACCCGGAGGCTCACAAATGCCTGCCCTCCCACCTGCTCTTGCATCCTCCACCGCTGTCGTCTGGCAGCCCCTATGCTCGCCCTCAGCCCACCATCAATACGGTGCAAGCTCCGCGGGTCTGCCATCCTCCATCGTCGCCATGGCTGGAGAATCCCTCACCTCAGCCTCCAGCCTCCGAGGCCCGGACTCTCCGGATTGGCCCGTGACCCCACGCTCCACCTTGGGTCGACATTATGGCTGTGGCCTGGGTCCAGCTGGACTACTCCTGCTCCAAGCCCCTCCTGCCTCCTCCCTCCATCGTCCCTTCCGGTCTTCTGTCCTCGTTTGTTTGATTATCATCCCATGGCACGTGTCCCCAATCATCCCCTGTATTTAAGGTCCCGTCTTGAAGTCTGGTCTTTGTCAGGTCTACTTGTTTCTACGTGTGTTTGCCCAGCTTCTATTGTGGATTATCCCGTGTTTTCATCATTAAAGACTGTGAATGCTACTCCGTGTCTCCAACGTTCTTCCCGCAGCAGCGTAACGTGACAGGCTGATTATTGCCATATCATAAATTTGAATGATAAAAATATCTCATTTGTTTCATAACAATATCTTTGTATGATATGTATGTATTGTATGATATCTGTTTTATGATGTCTCATAATTTTCATGCTTTTATAAAGTATCAGTTAGATTGTTATGGAGGTCAATAACGTATAAGAGTGTCCATGAACACTGTGTTGGTAACACTTTATTTTATTAGTCCACTTTAGATATTCAACTAACTTGACGGGCCTTTCGCACCACGGGAACCTTTTCATAGTACCAGAACTAATTGTGGAACTACCCACTTTTTGGCGTTTTCGCACCGCCGGAACTGGGTGAGATTTTAGTACTGGACTGCCTTTTTCGAGATCCAAATTAGCTCCTACTCCGGAGCAGGTTCTAACCAGCACAACTGGTACTAATCGTGACGTAAGTAGACATTGATTGGCCAAACGCGTACGAAAACGCCCTCACCCGCCATGATTTAAAACGCTGTGTAAACATACTGTAAACATTGTGTCAACTTATTTCGCAAGTATGGAGAACAGCGATAGATGGCCGGACGCTGAAGTGCAAGCACTTGTAGCAAATGTAGCACTGCCAGTTGTCGTTGGAGATTCTTAGTCCTCCTTACCGTTCTTTCAATCGCTTTACATATACGTTGACTTTCCATGTCCATTGCGAAACCCACGAGACACAACAAAAACACAGCTCCGATCACAGTGTCCTCCATCCTCCTGTTGTTAACGTTGTTCTTCTTTGTTTCTGTTGTTGAACGCCGCGCACAAATGACGACGCTGTTGACCGGCTTACGTCACTTCTTAGAACACACTCTCAGTGCGAATGCAACCCTTTAAATGATACTGGGAAATAGTTCGCGCAAAATCATCCCACTATTTTATATTTACTTTAGTTCGGGACTCAGCGAAAAGCCCTTATAATCACTTTGCAACTGCATGTCAACTACAGTCATTAAAGTATTAGTAGACTATCTGTTTAATATCTGCTAACACTTTGTTTTGATGGTCCCCCAAAAGACATTCTACTGAATATGTGTACCTTTAAGTGACATTTAGTTGCAAAGCTACTTAAAAGTAGATTAATGTCTAAATGGACTATTGAAAACAAAAGTGTAAGCTTTATAAAAAGTAATGAAATATTTTCTTTGAAAAACCCTTAAATACATGTTAGTGTGAACATTTGATTTGATTTGATTTTATGCTTTTTTCTAGGTAAAAAGTTATATATGAATTTGAAATTTGAAAATTTTGTATGTATGAAATTCATTTCTAATGTTTCTTTAAATAAATAGATTGGACAAAAAAAGTTTAACTGTACTGTTTTTTTCAATCTTAATGTTCAGTCAGGTTAGTGAAATATCCGTTATCAGTAATGTAGCAATGCATGAAGCACAGAATCACTTTCAAACCAAACAACTTTCTGTCGGTCAATGCAGTGAATTTGTGGACCAACTGAACCAATGTGAAATCTTTTCCCCTTACACACACACACACAAAAATGACTACATGGATTTCGAATGGAAACAACTGCGCTGTTACACAAAGTTATCATGTGGTTTCAGAAAACTTTGAATACAGCACACAACTTTTACTGCAGCTGTACAGCCACTGAATGGATATACTGTAACTATAATGTGTAAAAATGGCATTGTTAGTCATATCATGTGATGAATCATTTGATTGTTTCCAGTCCATCAAACTGCTGTCAAATTGCTGAAATAATATGTGGGCTCCTGGTATTTACACTGTGTAGTCAACACAGCCTCAGTAGAGAACCATGAGTCATTCTGCTTTCTCACATTGTCTCTCAAACACACACACACACGGAGTGACGCAAATGTATTCTAGCTAACAGATCATCTTCACCTACAACCATGTGACGCAAATGTATTCTAGCTAACAGATCATCTTCACCTACAACCATATGTATCTATTGCAACTCCTTCATTGCGCTCCACCTCTGCTCTGTGATCAGCAGTAAGAGAAGACAGCAGCACGAGCCAGCAGAGTGGAAAATGAGCCCTCTGATTGGGATTTTTAAAGAAGGTTTGCATGATAGGTAATTTCACAGGCCTCTGGAAGCCTGAATGAGAAGATGAAATTCACACCAGCTTCAAGAGCTTCAGTTTCTGATTAAGGCTCAGCTTTAGTCAGCCTATGCAAGGAATTGAAACCATTCCTTGATCCTTGTTTTTCTTTTCCGATGTCCCCAAAGAAAAATGTGAGGACCCTGTTGAAAAGACCTGCTTATGTCCCCACCAGGCTTTTTATTAAGCAGCTAGTCAACAAGCATCAATGGAAAGTCAGTGTTGGACAACTAACATCAGCAGATATGTTCTTCAACCAGACCTGTGTGGAAACAGTTGAGATGTTAAGACACATGATTGAGGTTTTTCCTTTCCTGTGAATTCTGTTCTTCTTTCATGAGTGCTCCTAAACCTGAGCCTCATGGGATGTGTCACTCAACATCGTCCCTTCTTCATTGACACTGTCCCCATGTGACGCCTGTTTCTCCACACCCAGCAACAAAGACAGGAGTCATGAGGGACACGAGTGAAAGTAATAACAAATGAAAGCATCATAAGCATGTGCTGTCAGAGATTTCTGCTACCTGATCCTGTATCTAGTAAAAAATATTCCCTCCAGTAAAGAAAGCTAGGCTGTGCTCTCCATAAAAGGGACCCCCTGCATGTTGCATGAATATTGATCCAGTTTGTGAAGCAATAGCTAATCAGCTTTTTGATAAACCTCAATAAAAGACCAGTTCTAACCAGTATTTCCACAATTGTTAACATAACATTGGCTTATTAGAAAAGTGCCCTTCTCTACAAGACTGCTTTAAGTAATCTTCCTGATTTATCCCAATTACTTAGCATATCCAAAAACAACTTGATGATGTAACAGAAACTATGGACTCTCTCTTTTCTAGCATTTTAGATACGGTTGCTCCTTTACGCTTAAGGAAGATTAAGGAAAACAGTCTGACACCGTGGTATAATGAGCACACTCGTACCCTAAAGAGAGCAGCCCGGAAAATTGAGCGCAGCTGGAGGAAAACAAAACTAGAGGTATTTTGTATTGCTTGGCGGGAAAGTACCCTATCCTACAGAAAAGCATTAAAAACTGCTAGATCTGATTACTTTTCGTCTCTTTTAGAAGAAAACAAACATAACCCCAGGTATTTATTCAATAAAGCATCAACAAGTGTTGACATTTCACAACAGCACAGCAGTAATGACTTTATGAACTACATTACTTCAAAGATCGATACTTTTAGAGATAAAATTGTAACCATGCAGCCGTCACCCACATCAAATAGGGTGCCTAGATCCACTGAGGCACAATTCCACTCATTCTCTACTATAGGAGAGGAAGAATTGTATAAACTTGTTAAATCATCTAAACCAACATGTATGTTAGACCCTATTCCATCTAAGCTCCTAAAAGAGGTGCTTCCAGAAGTCATAGATCCTCTTCTGACTATTATTAATTCGTCATTGTCATTAGGATATGTCCCCAAAACCTTCAAACTGGCTGTTATTAAGCCTCTCATCAAAAAACCACAACTTGACCCCAAAGAACTAGTTAATTACAGACCGATCTTAGAGAAAAATGGTATCTGTGAGGATTTCCAGTCAGGATTTAGACCGTATCATAGTACTGAGACTGCTCTCATTAGAGTTACAAATCTTATCATCTGATCGTGGTTGTATCTCTCTATTAGTGCGTTCCACACTATTGTAAGAAAAAGTGAAGACGTCGAAGATTTTGATGAAGAATAACTTTTATTACAGAACAGTAGTGACAAAGTACATGTAGCCTAGTACCTTCATCGGAGTCAGACTGAACCCCGAACATCCTAAACTCAAACATTTTATACTCTATTACGTTCATCTTCCCTCTAGACCTGTAAATTAAGTTTCATCTTAAATGTAAATTGCAGATGACAATGAAAGTGATAGCCTTCCGTTCCCACATCTTCGGTAGACTCAAGTGGGAACAACCAAATGTTAATGTTTTAATATTAAACCGAATCCATAGATTTCTTTGCTGTACCCTTTTGGTCACGATGGTTCTTGACGGCCTCTGCTGCCCCACGCTATAATGACAATTCTCACTCCCGGAGGTACATTTACATATGATTAAGATCAGAAAGAACTATCTATATGATAATTAAGCTCTTTGTAGGGAAAGGAGCATAGTTTAATACACAATTTGGAGTGGAAGCTGGGTCGAGGCATACTATAATTTCTTACAGTCCCCTCTTTGATGCTCTTGGTCCAAAAGAAGTATCACATCCACTCCCTTACACAGATTACACCTCCCTTCCAGGGCAGGTGCCCAGTGGCGGTGTAGCCCTGCCTTAGGTCGTCCCCCTCTGGCCAAAGGAGAATCTTACCCATCAATCGGTCTACACCTCATGCACACTGGTTACAGCTCCGTTTCATTTGAGCTAAATTATCACAGAGTTTGTTTAAATTTGGAAAATGTTTCTAGGGTTTGGAAGAGGTAATCAAGAACCATCACAACCAACGGGAGCGCTCAATATTGATCATTGAACTATCTGCAATTTGACGTTTCACCATAGAACACATACAACATAACATCATGCATTGGCACATAATTAGAAAGATACAAACACAAATGGCAGTTTTAAAAGTTACATCCCAAATCAAACCAGAGTATGCAATGACTAAGTCTCCATCATGAATTTGTTTAGTTAAAGCCTTATCCTTCTTATCAAGACCATGTTGAGTTTTAACAATGTGGTTATCTTTCCTTTGCATTAATGACATCAGCATATCATCCAGTTTTGGTAACTCAAAATTAAATTCAGGAATTTCTTCCACAAAGCCCAATTGTTCCTCTGGTTTTACTGACATTGCCTGTTGGGTGGTGTTTACATATGGAAAATGATAATTTCCTATAGACCAGGTTGATTCAGGGGTCCTACAAAATTAAGTATCATTAACTGGACAGAAAGTCTGGTTATTATCAACAAAAATGGAGAAGTGATTTAGAGTTGTTGTAATACATGTTCTCTTGTCTGACACTATTACCCTAGTAAAATTATTGTGAAGATTAGTTAAATTGATTTCACACGATTCATAGTTATTCTGGGGTGCTCCATACAATGGTTGTTTTTTCAAAGCATCACACTCACAGATAAACCCAAATGGAGTTTTGTCACAGCATTCCGTGTCTATTCCTCGCCATTCTCCTGATGACAACTGAGTGACAAATCTGGGTAGATCCTTCCTTTCTTTCAACACATTCTCTTGTAGTACTCCCAGATTTTCTACGCTTAGAATCTTTTCAAACACCTGTTCCTTTTGAACGACCGGTACTGAAACAAGTCAGCAGCATAGCATACATTTGTCTCATAAAACAACCAAATCTATCAAAACTATTCCCGGCAGAGCAGGCCCAAGAAGTGTCTTTAGGTTTATTGATCACAGTCTCATTCCACCACCTCAGAATCTGAATAGGTGGGATTCTGTTGGTGGGTTTTGATGGTTGACCACCGTGACGAGAGAAAGGTAAGTGTATACCTTCCATTAAAGGACCATAGTCCAAAGGGCTGTAGAATCCAGCAGGAATAGGGTGTGAAGAAATTCTAGCCATTTGTATAATGTAGCGGTAAGGGATGGGCAATTTGCAGTTGCCCAGTCTATCCATAAAATGTTTCAAATTGTCTGATGAGGGTTTAAAACAGTCTTTCATTCCAAACCATTTCATAATGACTTCCTCTGTAAAAAGTGTTGATGGAACCTTACCAGCCAACACTTCCTCCAAAATACAGGTTATTTCTTGGTGTTTAATGGAGGCAAACTGTGCACAGTATACTTGTTTCTGCATAGTGTTGAAAGCTTTTTTAGTTTGTTGAGCGATAATGGAGAGGGCAGATGCAATCGTGTGGACATCTTGTACAGTTTATTTTTCTTCACTTAATCCCTCTTTCAGATATGCATCTGTTTGCAGAACCTGTTGCCCAACAAGAGCTTTGAGTTTGTTCTGTTTAAGTTCTTTAGCATTGATCCAGTTCGATATACCCAAATCCGTTCCGGTGGCTCCCAGCATGCTGTCTACAAATCCTACCAGCTTTCATCCAGAACCAATTCTCTCTAAGTGATCCTTTGAATGTTCTCCTACCAGCTGATCTGTAGGTGCGTTGGTAGCCACTGCTCCATGGTATCTCAGGAACGCCGTTGTCACAAGATCCTTGTACATCTCTATCACATTCTCTCCCCGGCACTGCTCGTCCAGATCTGGAGACCATGCTGTCAGATTTACTAGAACTGGAACATGAATCCATTGGAGGTTGTTGATCAACACCCCTTGATATGGTTTCGTCATTATGCCAGAAGGGGGTGCTGGTTTCAGATCTGGGCACTCTTGCATCATCACTGTCATCGGCAGGACCACTGTCAGGACCCATAGCCACATCTTTTATATTCTTGGTTAGGGAAAGCTGAAAAACCATTCCAACTAAAGAGTTACCCCCCCCCCCCCCCTTTTTTTTTTGGTTTTGTTTTTGTTTTGTCCCACATATCACAGTAAACAATATAAAATGAACAAAATGAAAACATACATACACTTTTATTTATACACTGTTATTTTTCTTATACATCATGTTCAGTAGGATCGCCTTCTGAATTTTTGTATGATTTCATCTGATCAATGTGGTATCATCTCTTCACTTGTCTGTTTTTAGTCTTATGACAGATTTTGTAGACTGCATCTCCACATTTATCAATCACTGTGTATGGTCCCACCCAGTTAGCGGACCATGGACCCACATGATGGTAGTTCTTTACCATGACCTCATCACCAAGCTCAAATTTATGATCATACACATCTTGATCATAATACATCTTGTTGTATTTTTGACTGAGTCCAATTTGTTGAGCAGCTTGGTAATACATGGCTGGTAAAGAGCTACACAGATTCCTGAGATATGTTTCAGTCGTCCACCCTTCAATCATAGGCTTGGGGACTTCAAAGAAAAGGTGTTCAGGTAATCTAATTTTTCTTCCTGTCATTAATTCATGGGGGCTGAAACCTGTGCTTTTGTGGATGATTCCCCTAACTGACATTAATATACTTGGAAGGTTTTGAGCCCAATTGGGACCATTTTCTAACACCATTTTTTTCAAAGCTGTCTTTAATGTTCTGTTCAATCTTTCTACCCCTCCTGAAGATTGTGGATGCTGGGCTATGTGAAGCTGATGCTTTATTCCCAGTATTTTTGCAAGGTCTGCATGGATCTTTCCTGTGAAATGGGTACCTCTATCACTTTCCAAACTCAGAGGATGGCCAAATCTACAGAAAATTTGTTCCCAAAGTACTCGTGCTGTGGCAGAAGCTGTATCAGATTTTATTGGAAATGCCTCGATCCATTTGCTGAATGTGTCAACAACCACTAATATATATCTGTATCCACCTTTTGCTGCAGGTAAAGGACCGATATAATCAATCTGGAGGTTTGTCCAGGGGCCTTCAGCAAGACACGCAGGTCTTCATGAACCTTTCTTTTTAACTCCTGATGGATTCATTTGAGCACATGTTAAACAATTTTCACAGTAATCTTTCACATCTTTATCCA